>OY763892.1:26945853-27303403 GCA_963667165.1 Barbarea vulgaris
TATTTTATTTTAAAATTAATGTTAAAAATCCATTGTCTTTGATTGTTTGGATTGTAGCATATATATTAGAGATGAAGATTAGCTCCTATATATATATATATATATATATATATATATATATATATATATATATATATATATATATATAAAAGATTCTGAAGTATTACCCAAAAATCTTAGTCGTTGTGGGATGTTGAACATACACTTTTTCATTATTAATTAAGTAATATATGTTCGTTTTTTTAAATTTGAATCACAATATATGCAGAAAAACATAAAATTTTATTAGTTTATATGTATTATATAATTATCCAAAATAATTTGAAAATAAGATCAAACAAATGTGTTAAGAGAATCATATTCATACTATTAATATTATAATATTAGATAAGGAAATAAATGTGTTTGGTTACAACTGTTACAGTAATTGTGGTTTAAATTTATTTAATGAAGTGTGTTTGGAAACACTTATAAATTACTTTTTTTTAATTGTGTAGAAGATAGAAGATTGTAATCTGTTCTGTGCCTTATAAGATATTCTAATTGTTGTACCGGTTAGATGTAAAACCAAGTCAAATTAGATAGATTGGTTAGAGTAAACCGGATCAACTCTCATATGAAAGAGAGTTTGTTGTAAGAAAACGATATGATTCTTTCACGAAGCTTCTTCTTCTTCATCGTTTCTTCACAAAACTAACATGCCTCGTTCACGTAATCGTAAATTCGTAAAATGTTTATGTGGGCCTATGTCCTTTTTGCCCAATACTATTTTTCGTTATATGTATATAAAAATTTCGTTATATTATGACCTTTGACCGAAACATAGATACGCATTTGTATTTTAACATTTAAACATAAGTTATAAGTACGCATTATAAATCTCTTTTTGATTGCTAATACTAGTGCGTGAAGCATGCAAGCCGCCAACCCAACGCGTATTGTATATCTTAAGTGTTATATATCTAGTTACTTAATTTTGAAAAAAATAAAAAAAATTGGTAATCAATTACATAATAACGACTAACACGTAACTTATGCATGTAGATAAATTGACGTATTTATTAAAACTCTTTTAGTGAACCAATCTCGTGTCAGCGTGTGGCTTGTTTGTGAGTGAGTTGAGGATTTATCATATGTGAATAAAGATCAAAGATCACTTAAAATCGTTGTATAGTTCTGTTTTAAATCGTGAACACACAAACAAAAAAAAGACAAAAATTATGGTGCGTATAGAATTTTTATGTCTTTAAAAAAAAAAAAAAAGAAAGAAAGAAAGAATTTTTATGTCTTAAGAGTTAAAGTTTGAATCGGACATATAAAAATAAAAATCTTTTAACTTCGATAATAAGATTTCGGCTGCTTGCCAAACCCCACCACGTCATCTAGCTTTTAGTCAACCTATTGATTTATATATATATATACATTAATCTCCCTTATGTATAAACCAAACTTTTCTAAAATTTAATTCTCACACGCTCTTTGCTTCATCAATTTTCATTCTTGATTTCTATTTTGTTTTTATTTTTCTTATTCTTTGCACAATCGCCAAGACGTGAAACCTCACGAGGGCTATATGGCCAAGATGGGTCTTTATAAAACAAACTCTAAACGTTTAGTAGCTAATTATTATCATACCATAATTATCAATATCTTCATTCTCTCTTCAATGACATCTTCGTCGTCCTCTATGGATTATTCGACTGCAATTCTAATAAGGGTTGATCAATCGGGCAAAGGAGATTTCAATAAGATTCAAGAAGCAATTGAATCTATCCCTCCCAATATTAACAACTCTCAACTCTATTTCATTTGGGTTAAACCTGGAATTTACCGGTACGATCACATGTATATACATATATATCTATCTATCTGGTTACATACTTTATTTTTTTTGTCAAACGTTACATACTTTGAAGATAATTGGAATAAAGATCTAAAAAATCTAAATTAAAAATAAATTGAATCACTTAAAGTTTAAAGAAAAGAACGAACCAGTATTAAGGTAAGTTAGATTTCAGGGTTAAAGATTTGAGTTCTAAAGGTTAGGTAGGGTTTACGGATTTTTTAACCTTAGGGTCTAGGAGTTTTAATTTGGCATTTAGGGTTAGATTTGGACTTATTAATTTTTTTTTTTTTTTAAACTTAAGACTATTCTTAGAAATGAACTATATATCTTCATGTTAATAGGGTTGTCTTTTTATCAGCTGGCTGTCCGGTAGACTTTGACCTACTATTTAATGTGTAAATTCATTTTTGCAAAATAGATTTTATTGCTGAATCGTTGCATGAATTATATGCTTGATCAGATTCCTTGTTTAAGTAAAATTTTAATGCTAATTAGTTAGTTATTTAATATGAAACAGAGAAAAGGTGGTGATTCCAGCAGATAAACCCTACATAACATTGAGTGGAACACAAGCTTCCAACACTTTTCTCACATGGAGCGATGGTGAAGACATTTTGGAATCACCCACTCTCACAATCTTCGCATCCGATTTCGTATGCCGATCTCTCACTATTCAGGTCAATCTTCATCATATATATATACATGCATATTCTGAATTCCGATTTCAAATGTAGAATACTAAAATATCCCAACTAAGAATCTTGCTTAAATTTTTTTTTTTTTTCTATTTGCGTTTTGCATGTTAAAAAAGTAACAAAAACTTGCTCTAAAATGCTTAAGATTGTGGATTCATTTAGAGTAAAAATAACATTTTGAACGTATAATGTTAATGTAATGTTTAATAATAAGCTTCAATAGTAACATCCTAATCGCGATTCTTGCCAAAAGAAATCAAAGAAGCTTCAATAACCTTATGCAAATTTGGTTAATATATGTGGCTTTGATCTCTGTTTCCTTCCTTAGGCTCTTCCTCGGTTAATATTATATTAATTACATTCATATAAAAAATAAAGTAATAAATAATAATTAATAAGAAAATTAAACTACGTTCAAACATGCTGATCTTTGACGTGTCTAATTGGTTTGTTATAAGCAGAATAAGTTTGGAACAACGGGAAGAGCTGTTGCATTGCGAGTGGCAGCGGATAAGGCAGCGTTCTATGGTTGTGTGATAACATCGTACCAAGACACTCTTCTTGACGACAATGGAAACCATTACTTCAAGAATTGTTATATCGAAGGAGCCACCGATTTCATTTGCGGCAGTGCATCTTCTCTCTATGAAGTAAGAGTCCTTATAACTCATTTCACATAATAATGATATATATCTCTTATACTCCCTCTGTCTCATACTCTCTCCGTTTCATTATATATAAGATGTTTTAAAAGTTTTGTTGTGTTTCAAAATATAAAGTGTTTTTACATTTCTATTTAACTTTTTACTTTATTAAATATTGTGTGACCAATAACAGTTTATCGTCTTTTTTATAATTGGTTGAATTTTTTTTGTTTATATATTAAATAATTATTTTTAAAATTAAAAATAATTTCTTAATATACGTGTTTTAAGACAAAACGTCTTATATTTTGAAATAGATGGAGTATATTTTAATCAAAATTTTCAACACTTATTTCTAAAATTTAAACTCTTTTTTTTTTGGGGTATGACTTGTAGAAGTGTCATATACACTCATTGTCGCCGAATAATGGTTCGATAACAGCGCAAATGAGAACGTCGGAGACGGAGAAATCAGGGTTTACATTCTTGGGATGCAAGTTAACCGGATTAGGTTCGACGTTTTTAGGAAGACCATGGGGAGCCTATTCTAGGGTTGTCTTTGCTTATTCCTTCTTCTCCAATGTTGTCGCACCTCAAGGATGGAACCAATGGGGAGATTCAAGCAAAGAAAAGTAACTCAATATATTATATTTTTATTTTTTTTTTTTTTTGGTTTTTGGACTAATTAAGGTATACGAATTTTGTCTTTTAATATTTTGTTTAGTACTGTATATTATGGTGAATACAAATGTTACGGTCCCGGAGCAGACATGAGAGAAAGAGTAAAATGGTCGAAACAATTATCAGACGAGGAAGCTAATGTCTTCTTGAGCAAGGACATGATCGGCGGTAAAGACTGGCTCCGACCTGCCCCTTCTCACTTCAAGAAAGCTCCCAAATCACACCTTAAATAAAAACAAGTAATTTATAATTCCATCAATTGATTAACTAATTATATTCTTCTTCTTTTCTTTCTTGTATATTAAATCCTGAATACATATCGCTTGTAATTAATTATGTGTAATCTTATTGTTGTTGTTGTATGTATAATTATTCAAAACATGTGAATATAATACCATTGTAAAATAATGTCTATGAGTACCACAAGATTGATATCTAAAAGAAAAACAAAGATATCTAAGAACATGTCCAATAATATAGAAACTCGATAAATTATTAAAAATGATTATATTGTAATATCTTTTATTTAACAGTGAAAACAATCAACCAATTTCATTATATGCCTTTTTAAATATTTTCCTCCGTCACTCCATATCACACATAATATGCCATGAGACCTAATAAATCTATATGATGAATCCACATGTTATTTTAAGTCATAATTAATTAAATCTTATGTATATGAAGCGATTTTAAAAATAATAAATATAGAAGGGAAAAGGGGATCATGTGACGGGTTTTCGTAGGCCTATGTAGGTTGTTGGATAAAAGAGGAAAAAATCCACTGCTTCACAAATAATATACATTACTCTTCTTCTCTATTGAAGAAACCATGAAATCAAAAGAAATAATCATGAAAATCTTTTACAACGGCAAACTAGGTTCAATAATAATGAAGACCCCCATATGTGAATCTTTGTTCAGTTACAATGGCAAGCTAGGTTCACTTCTGTGGATTTAGGAAGAATCACCTAACATTAGAATAAATAATCATTAGTTATAATTATTGTAAACTAATTTTACATTATTTATGTATAGTGATTCTTCAAACAATGATGCAAATTTTGAAAGAAATATTGGAATCAATTTTGGTAATTGATGTTAATATGCATCGGTTGCAACACATAAGCTATTATAAATGATGTTAGATTTTGGAGTATGTGTTTTGCATAAGCTAATATAAATGATGTTAGATTTTCTTATGGTTATGACAAGCTGTATTAAATATTTATATCAGTTGTTAATAATTGTTGCTAGATTAATAAAAATTAATATTATTATTTTAAGTGAAAAATATATAATCTCAAATAATTTATATGGAAAGAAAAACTCATTAAACTTGTTTGGGATCACATTTGCTTATAATATCACACATTTTGGTTATTAGTTTAAACAACCAACATTTACTATATACTAAAATTTGAAAGCCTCTTCTTTTAGTGGAGCCGATGTGGAATGTACATAGACTGAACAAATAGTTAAATCAATTTTCAAAACTGATGCCAAATCTTTTATTAGCATCAATGTTTTAATGTGAATTTTATATATACATAAAATCAGATTAAGAAATTAAAATATATTAACTATTCATCATAATGCGTTTAATTTGATATCATACCTATTTCAAACCTACTATTGTAAATGAAAATGATTTAATAGCTACAAAATAATATATTAACTGGGAAGAGAGGTCAACCAGAGAATTTTTCACAAGTAATTTAATGAAGTATTTCAAATGAGGTTATCATGAATTCTTCCCTTCAAATCTGTAAAATCTCATCGAAATTGTGGTTAATCTTATTAAAAATATTTGTTAACAGTTTCTCTTTTTTTTGATAAAAAATTTTGGATAATTGATTATGTTGAAATCATATGCAGAAAAGATGTGAAGTCACAAAATTCTTCAAACCTAGAATACATTGGTGGTGTGGTGACTGCGAAAACGAGACTTTTCAAGAAGTACATGTTGTCTAATGGATACAAATACAACTATTCATGCCAATGTTAATTATGCCGAAAATCTATTGGGAAGTTATTTCTCAAATTTCAAGATATGTTACCATGCATGCAGTGAACATCACTGGTTAGGGAGAAGAAATGTAATAAATTTCTTTAGGTCAGATCAAGTGATGGTCCAAGCTTTGGTGTTAATGAATACTTGAAAGTTTCAGTGAAAATTATGATTATCAATCTCACCACTGGAAAATATATATTTTTAATTATTATTTCTTTTGTTTTAAAATGTAATATGTTTTAGAAAAGTCTTTTGTTTCAAAATAGATTATGTTTTCCTAACCCATGCACTATTTTATTTATTAAATTGTAAAAACACATAGTCAAAAGAACTTTGAGTTGTCAATTACATGACAATATTTTAAATAAAAATCAATATTTTCTTTAACTTTTTGATTAATTATTCTTTCTTTTCTCTTTTTTTTTTTTGGTCAAGGTTATTTATCCCATTATTCTTTCTATAAATGATATTTTGTATTTCAAGAATGTAAAATTTAATATTTCTTAAGCGAGTAGAATATATATAACACTATAAATCATATATATATATAACTTATATGTTTAAAACTAATCCCCAATTAAATTGCGATTAGAATGTTTTATAGTTATATTGAATTTAAGAAATTCTACTGGCGTTTTTAAACATATATATAACTTAAATTACGATAAAACCTTTAAAACTAATCTCCAATTAAATTGCAATTTCTTTATTAATCGCTAGACGACCCGAGCACCTAGCTAAATTTAAAATGTGGATAACATATAACAAAAGGTAAGTAACGACTTTGACATCAAACAAGTAACAAAAGAAAAAGCAAAACCGTCCCATTTGTTAATTAATCAAATGGACCCGTCTCTGTTCTCGTTATACAAATTGGTAAAGACAACGAAACTTATTGAAAAGAAACAAAAATAAATGAATTTGTTTTGAAATAAAAATAAATCATATTTACAGAAGAAGTACTTGGGATTAAAGGGAACTAAGAGAGAACAATTTTCCTGCAACATAAAAAACAAATTAAACTAATCACCCTTTTTTTTGTTTCTTCTTCTTCCTTTTAGGAGCATAATACTACTAGCAATTTGATTACAAAACATTCCAAAATGGTTTATAAAACCCATCTTTTTTCTTTCATTCTTCTGGAGAAAATGTGGCTAATCGTTGAAATCAGTCAGCTCGAGAGCCGCCGCCGCTGCTCGCAGAAGATCTCCGGCCACTATATTTCTGCCACAGATCAAACGTTTGAGACAAATTAGCAACTTTAACCTTACACTCTGTAACTAAGAATGCGAACAGAGATGTGTGCAGGATTCAACAGGCTCATCACTATATCAGAAAACCAAAAAAAAAAAAAGTGTGAATATCAAAGTGTGAAAACCTGTTTTCCGATGCTGAAAGGAATGTACTTATGCTTGATCATGTGGGAGATTTGACGTCTCATGGTGAGGACAAAGAGAACGACCCAATAGCAAAGTAGTATAGGCCAGAAGACGGGAACATCAAAGACCGAGAAGAACGTCATGAGAAAGGCTATGCAGAATGCCTTAGTCATGGAGTACCTGCCAGAGATTCAATCGCATTGTCACCAAAAAGAAGAAGCTACTGTGTTCAGTTATGTGTGCAGTTATGAAAATGATTATGTGCTTTCTTCCTAGATGTATCATTCAGAAGGGTCTTAGGAGACAAAAACTGAGCATATACATCTAATGGCAATAATTGCTCTAAGATGGGAACATACTAAGAACATAACATGCGTTTACACTATTCAATACAGAAAACGCAAACAATTATGACACTGCAACACAAGCATTCGCAGCACAAAGAACATGATATGCATTCAAGATAATCCATCATTAGGAAACATGCAACAGTTTACCAGAACTTAAACTCAGGCAGACGGCGGATAAATGGCTTGAACTCATCAGAACCTCGAGTAGGCAGAGTAGCTCCATCAGAGACCTCGAGCTCAGGGTCAACAAGAGGGGACAAGAACCCGATAAGCAGATTGAGGAGGTAGATTCCAAGACCATAGGAGATGATGTAGAATCCCTGAATAGAGTAAACCCTCAAAGAGTAGATAAGAAAGACAACAAGTGTTCCAGTCCACCGATAAGTCGAATGAGGTGTAGTCTTGTCCAGATAATATTGGTAAACCCTCCATGCATCATGTGCTCGCTTTTGTACAGGCGTGGCCATCGAACCACTGTCACCACCGCTCCCATCCATTGTGATTCTCGAAACCTAGAGATGAGTTTAAAAAAAAAAAAAAAAAAAAACACAATCAATGTCATGTTCTCGGCTTTAGCCTCTGCAACTAGCTTAACCAACTAATAGAAATATAAATTCAGCTTACATAACAGAGCAATGGAGCAGATTATATTATTCTGATGCAAGATAACCATGAAACTCTACCTAGAAAGTTGAAGTTGACACTAACTAGCTTCAACTTGTGAGCATACATTATAAGCACTACCAAAGAAGAGTCCCATAAAGATGAATCCAGAACATCAGAACAAGAAAATTTCAGGATACTAAAACCTAGGAACCCTAGCTTCGATCTATCCACAAAGAAATCGTAAAAACGCCAGTCGTCATCTCCTAGCTAAAGAATCTCACTAGAGAATCCAAAAAACCCTAGAAACAAACAAATTACGGAACTATTCTCTAATCTCTCTTGCTCCGATTTTCTCATCGACCAAATCACAAAATTCAGATCTGGAATCGGAACAATCGAAACTGAAACTTTCCAAATAAGCTAACAATTTATCCCCAAATTCGCATTAAATCAAACGACAAGGAGCGCGAAGAGATAATCGAAGAATCAATCATAAAGCGAAGCTTCTGGGAAAAAGAAATGGAGATTGAAAAGACGACTTACGGATGGAGAATGATGAAGAGCTCGAGCTGACCCAAATGAGACCTCGACGGAGCGAAAAAAGAAGCAGATCTGGGCTATGGACGACGACGCTACTCAATCCCCATATTATCTCAGACGATTCCGATTATTTTTTTATTTTTTTTATTTCCTCCTTCCTGGTTTATATAATTATGAAAATACCCCCGATAAAATGTTTATCTCTTTGTAACTCAAAATCTTGTTTTCATTTTTCGCATTTACCCCTTGATATTAGTTTGTTACTTCTAAACCCAAGTTTCATGTTGAAATTTTTGATTAAGGTGTTGTGGATTTAAGTAAAAGGGGTTTATTGGTTTCAAACTACAATCAATATTAGAGTACATGCATTGGTTAAAAAGAAATTGATTTGAGTAGTTTAACAAAAAAATAAAAAAAATTGTAGTTTAACAAATTTAGAAATATGCTCAAGTTATCAAATATATATATATATATAAATAAATTCAAATATGAGCATGATGACCTTTAATGTTGAATGGATTTTATAAATACTAATTTAAATCCACTTGATTTTTAAAGTAAATTCTATATGAATTTCTAAATCAACTAAGAAATACACAAACCAGTAGGATCCTTGAGAAAATGATAATATGCTTATTTTAAATGATATTAAAGATTCAAATTACAACAGATAAGTGAAAAACAAAATAGACAGAGAGATTTGCCGATCAGTCTTCCGTCGCCGGAGCTCCGGTCATACCTCACTGTGTTCCTTATTGTTCTAAATTTCTATCTCTTATATAATAAAGATTTAAACTGAACTTGACTTGTTTTAATTGTACATACACTACTTGTAAACAGATCAAAGCTTTATCTTTTCATTCTCCGGCCAAAAAGCTTTATAATCTCAGGCAAGATTGTTGCTTAGCGGTCTATAAAGATCGCAACTTTTTCAAGCTCCATTCATATTACAGTACCGTCTTGAATGGTTGCCTTTTCGACTATCACAGTGATTCCAGATCGAATGTAGAATCCTTCCTCTGGCCTATCCGCTTCTTGTACATCCTGAAAACATCGAAAAAAGGTTTAAAGATCCGATCTTTTCTTTAACAGTAAGGAAGAAGAAATTCAAGAAAAAGCTTACGCCTTTGTTCATGATGATCACGTTTTTACCGATCTTAGCATTCTTGTCAATGATGCATTTCCTACAAAACAACTTTTGTTTCAGACTAATTCAATTCAAGTTTTTGTTTGTATGTATAATGTGTTTTTTTTCAAAAACTTACCTGATCTTTGTGTCTTTACCAATACCTATTGGAACCTTTCCTTCTGCTAATAGAGATGCAATCTCAGATTCAGTTTGGTAATAATCTGCACCTAACATCAATGTATCCTTTGAAAATAAAGAAAACAAAACTCAGATTGATCAAAACATATAGTAAAAACTTTTCGATTGTTTTAGATCGAGAGATACTCAAAGTGAAGATTCACCTGAAGCTCAACTCCATAGTCTAGACGTGACCTTTCACCAATGATGGAACGTTGGACACTGCATTCTCTCAGGAAACATCCGTGTGAGATTATTGAATCTACCATCTACAAAATCATGAAAGAGAGCCATACCAAATTAGCAAAGCATAATCAAAGAAAAGAGATTTCTCTTAGGAAAAGCGTATACATACACGGCATTTCTCAGTTTTGGTTGGTGGGAGGAACCGAGGAGAAGTGTAGAACGGAGTGTCTGGATCATAAAATTCAAACTTTGGTCGCTGCAGAACAAGATCAAGAACAAAAAGGTTGAGAAATGTATCTAAAGAGATCATAATAAGGTGAAAGATTTGAGTATGTTTCTACCTCCTCAACAAGAGCTAAATTAGCCTCATAGAATGTCTTTATAGTTCCAATATCTTCCCAGTAATCTCGGAAGATGTATCCCTGAAAGAACAGGTACAAAATTGTTAGATTCATTTGTTGTGTTCAATTTCGATAGAAAAAAGAAGTGAGTTTTCTACAATCTTACTTGAACATCATGATCTCTTATGGCTGCAGGAATAATTTCAGATCCAAAGTCATTGGAACTAGGATACTGTCGGGTTAGAAGGTTTAGCAAAGCTTCGGTTTTGAAACAATAAACTCCCATTGATGCAATGTATGGAGAATCCGTTGCTTCTTGATGAGACAGTCCAAGCATTGTTGTATCCGTTTGCTGTCAAAAACAACAGAAAAGTTTCAAGTTTTTGAAATGTTTTGTGACTTGTTAATTTGTTTTTAGAATCAGAAAAAAAAGTTATACCATTGACTTCAGATCGATTCCTTTTGGTTTCTCGGAGAAGTGGATGACACGCCCACATCGATCAATCTTCACTAGACCAAAATTTGATGCACGGCTACAGAATTCACAAAAGACCAGTTTTCAGCAATTGGTTTTCAGAACTGACATTTCTCATACAAAAGGCATTAAAGATGAATCAAGAAACTACCTTTCGCTGACTGGTGCGCACGAAAGAGTTATATCCGCATTACTATCTACATGAGACTGTCACAAAACATCGAGTTAGCGAAACTAGAAAGAGGTTTTATAATGATGATGAACAGATCTGTTTAGATTTATATAAATACCTGAACAAAATCCATGTAGTTCATTCTATAGAGATGATCTCCAGACAAAATAATTATGTTCTCAATATTCCTGTTCTTGGCATCCTAATTTTTAAGAAATCAACAGCTTTTAGACGACTTCAAAGATCACAAAGGAATAGACTTCAATACCAATAAAGTAGTAAATGTGATCTTAAGTTCATACCTCAAAAACCCAGAGGAATTTTCTGACAGCATCTGCTGTTCCTTGGAACCACTTCTTCCCTGCTTCCCCTGATGTTTGTGTAGCAGCAAGAACCTATTCAATAAGATTTTTTACTTTTGTTTTAGTCATTAAAAAATCAAGAAACCCAAAAAAATTTATTGTTATAGTGTTTATACCTCTACAAAACCACCTCCAAAGTTTATGCCATTCCCAAAATAAGTACGCGCTAAATGTCGATTGAGGGAAGCCGAGTTGAACTGTGTAAGCACAAAGATCTTGTTTATGCAGCTGTTTATGCAATTACTCATCGGGATATCGATCAGCCTGTAGCATCCACCAACAGGAACCTGCATAATTTGAAGACATAAGAATCCTCATTACAGAAAACCTTGAGGTCCTAATCTCCATAAATGTTATTTCTTTTCGAAAGAGAAAACGAACAAAAGATGAATACTTACAGCTGGTGTCGCGGCTCTCTTTGTAAGAGGGAAAAGTTGAGCTCCATTGCCTCCTCCTAGAATGACTGCAGCAACGTTTTTCGGGTCTGCCTTTCTTCTCTCAAACATCGAAGGCTTTACTGTCTGAGAAAACAAAAACAAACAGCAAACAGAATAAAAAAAACTCTGAACTTTTGCAGGAAACATTTAAGCAATCTTCTTTGTTTAAGGTACCGATGAATCTGCGCAACACAAAGCAAAGCCTACTGCCATTTTAAGCAAGAGAGAAAAAGAGTAAACTGATCAAACATACCATAGCCTCTTTAGGATTATTTGAAGTGGCAACAGCGTTAATAACACCATGCTTGAACTTTCGATTCCCAAACTTCTTGGAGCTCAAATCTGAAGCAAAACGTTTAAAGGTAGTACCATTGTTGTTGTTGTTGATCTTCTCACCCAAAAATTTATTTTCAACATTCTTGAAACTGAGTTTTGGCAAGATAGGACTAATTGTCCCCAAGGCAAAGTAGTAAGAAGAATCCATCTTTTTACCTGCAACAAGAGAAACCTCGGAAAGTTAATAGCAGAAACAAATTTTTTGCTCAGAAGAATAATAAAAGCTTCAAGTAAAGTGAATAAAACACAAAGCGTTTCAGTTTCTATTTTACTTATTAATATATATATCAAAATAGTAATAGAATAATCCAAACCCATCGTTCAAATCTAAGCAAAGTGTAAAAGTGAAACCGACCAGAGAAAATTCTAAAAGACAGTTCTTTAGAATACCCAATAGATAAATCCTCGAAAGCTACAAACTTTACACAAACACAGATCCCTGAAATTCTCAAAATTCTCATCGTCTCAAACACACAAAAAACTTTTGAAGTTTCAAGATACTTTAATCTCCATGATTAAACAGGGTTTCGTATAAGTTTGAATATTTAAGTGATAAATGTTCAAAAGAAGTGTAAATTTTCAATTTTTCAACATTGAACCTTTAGAAAACACCCCAAAAGAATATAATGTTCCGGCAATGTTAAACCAGTTTATGTTCAACAACGATCTAGAAACGCAGTTCCAGAAAAAAAAATATAAATTTTGAAGGAAAAAAAAAACATTTGAAATTTAAACACCCAGATAGCTAAAAACATTATGAACACAAACATTAAAAAAAAAAAAAATCATAAGTTGAGTATTAAACTCACCACAAAATGAAAACTTTTTATGATTTTGATTACTATGTTGTTCGTTTTGAAATCGAGAAGAAGTCTGAATCAGTGAAGAGCGTCGTGCTTGACGGACGAAGCTGTTACTTTTTCTGGTTTTGTCTTGTGATCGCCCACGATAAAGTTTACTTATTTTCT
Organism: Barbarea vulgaris; assembly: GCA_963667165.1. Classification (NCBI taxonomy): domain Eukaryota; kingdom Viridiplantae; phylum Streptophyta; class Magnoliopsida; order Brassicales; family Brassicaceae; genus Barbarea; species Barbarea vulgaris. Next base: position 26,959,192 of record OY763892.1, read on the forward strand.
CTCTTGCCAAATATTTTTTCCTATTTTTAAATTGTTTTTTTTTTTTTTTTTTGTGTTCGTAATAATCGTATATATCGCCTCTCTACATATTTACGAGACAATTTCAATTAATTTTTACTTTTAAACCGTAAATTCTAAATAATTTATTAAAATATAATGATAAACTTTTATTTTATACTTAAAAAAATATGTTGTATAATTTCCTTGGGAATTAGTCCCGCTAATGAACATCGTACTTTAGAACATTGAAAACTATATATGCAAAATATGTTATATGTTTGATAATTCAAGATTTTACTATGACTAAAAAAATGTCATTCGCCGGTAGTTTTGATAGACAAAAAAAACGTGGAAGATAATAAAAATGTATCATAATGTTGGATTTTAATAAAATTTATTCAAACAAACAAAAAAAAAGTAAAAAATATTCAAAAGATCATATGATGTGATGTGAGTCATGTGACTGTTACACTAAAACGGACGGCTCTGGTTTGATTTCTAGCTTATTGTCGCTCTAGTGCAACTATAACACGTGGAACCCTTGGCCCATATTCATCTACACATACATACGTGTGTTCATAGCAATAAGAATAAAAACTATATACAATTATACAAAATTGACAAATAGGCACAGATTATAATTGCCTTAAAACTAAATATTTCTCTTTGTATAATATAATACACAATTATACAAAATTGACAAATAGGCACAGATTATAATTGCCTTAAAACTAAATATTTCTATTTGTATAATATAATACAAATATTTTGATGTTAGGTTTGATAATTTTCTGCTCTCGAATATTCATATGAATACTAGATGATAGGAAAAGGAAAACAATACACACTAAAGTTCAAGGACTGATTTTATTTTCCATCTATAATTCACATTATATGCTTTAACCCCAAATTATGATCACTCCTATTACAAACCCACTAACTTATATGCTTTTGTCAATAATTGATTAATTAAAAAAAAAAAAAAATCACTACTGTAGGTTGTAGCAATGGCATTTGATTTTTGCTATTTTACTGTTTAAATTTTGGATTTTGTAATTTAGATATAACAAATAATATTTTTGCCATAGTTTTAATTAAAAAAATTATTTTAATCAAAAAGATAAAATTGTCATAAACGGTACTAATTTCATAAAAATGGTAAATTCGTTTGTTAAACATTGAAAATGACAAATATGAAGATTCATAAAATTATGTGGGAAAATATGAATACTCTCTTATTTTATGTAGATTGTTTCTTTTGTATACTAATAGCGTCTCTATTACACGAGAAACAAATTGATGGTTTTTCAACGGCTAAGGTTTTTGTAGAAGGTACCATAAATATCTACAACAGCTTTCATGTGTGAGAAAGCGACATTTTTTTGTAACCATTTGTGACTCAAAAGTAGTGAAAATTTGATTGATGCATAATACTATAAAATAGGTATTGTGTTTTAATAGGATGAACCAAGCAATTTTACATCCGCACAAGTGTCATAAACCCCAAATGTATGACTTAAAAGCCAAATAGGTACAGCTTATTAATAGCCAACAAACAAAACTCCTTAATTATATAATTTGCAAAACATATTTCTTAAATAATGATATTATATTATATATACCAGGATTTAGCAGAGGTGAAATCCATTCCAATTTTGAACTCGAAATCTCACACCGGTTCCGGGTAAGAGTGGTGAGGAGTGAAACTTGATAACCAAATTAATCCTACCTGATTAGATGGATTGAATCTTAATGGAACGATGGTTAATCACGTGATCAATGTTTCAAAACTTTATATAGTCTCCTAAAATTGTAAACCGATCATAGGCCTGGTCATAAAAACTGAACTTCAAAATCTGAACCGGAACTGAACCAAAAAAATCGGTTTGGTAGGATATGGGTATTACTAAATTATTCTATTGAATCTTATCCTACCCGTGGATATCAGGTAAAACCTATATCCAAACCGATACCTATACGGGTACCCATAAATCCGATACTAAAATCAGTTATGAGTACTTAAGATTTTTAGATTCTTACTTCTATTTCTATGTTTCACATTAGATTTGGATTTGCCGATTTGATATTATTTTTTCTACTTTAAGTATTACTCTCTACTTTTTTGTCTTTTTCTTCGTTTTGTGTAACTTAGACTTGTTGTTAATATTATATCATTTTCTGTTTTAGATGTTAAATTTGGAGATATATTCTTTGTTTTTATGAGTTTTATATATGTTACATTATTATGTTTTCGGGTAATTGTGTTATATTTTAAATTTTTTGGTAGATATCGAATATATTCGGATATTTTATACCCAAACCAATAGTATACCTATTTTTCTATGTATTTATAGGTTTTTAAATATGAAATCCGAACCGAAACCAAACCAAATTTTTATAATTACTACATAAACCCGATAGATCCGAACCCATTACTGTTACCTATATGCCCAGGCCTAACCGATCATATGAACGTGTAAAAGAACAATCTAAAACAAAAATAAATAGGTTTAAATTCAATTGTATATATTCGTTTTTTAATCTGTTTATGATGATGACGATAAGATGATAAGGGTGTTACGAATATGACATAATAATATGCTAATGAAAGCACATTTAGAGCAAAACAGAACTTCTACATCAAACCGACATAATATATTTGTGACAGATAATTATAAATACTGAACGAATCAATACTAACTCAGATGACTCAACTCTAAACAGGCAAAAAAAACCAAACTCATTGAAATTTTGATTGCAACTCAGAAAGCAACTCCGATTTAAGTAACATAATATCTCAAAACAACATTCTAAAGAGTACAAATGAGTAAATAAAACCAAAAAGGAAGAAGAACTATAAGAGCTCTGATGATCAATGTATACATCAAAAAGGCAAAAAACCAAGATGAGATTTTCAAGAACCAAACCAAACCAATCGACAAGTCTTAGGTGTTGGTGGCACGAGTGTAGATCTGCTGGCTCGAGTGAGCAGCGACCATCCTGATCAAACCTTTGGCCATTAGCTCCCTTATTGCCCTCCTCGCTAGAGACCCACTAATCTGATTGTCCAACAATTCATAACAATAACAATGTCAGAGACTAACTAAGATCCACGACAGACAACTCGTAAAGAAACAACTGAATCACCAAACATATGATAATGAGCTTCAAGTATATGTATATAGTACCCTCATACGATCGGAAAGAATCGATGGAGTAATGAGCTTAAACTTAGGTGCTTCAGTGAGAAGCTTATCATAAGTAGCTTGATCAAACAACACCATGTTGTTCACCTTCTCCTTTTGCTTTCCCTTGCTCCACTTCTGTTTTTTTGTTAATACAAAAACACATTCATTGCAAAAAAAAAAAACAATTAAGCACCAAAATCATGAAAAAAAATGCAAACTTTTACAAAATTACAAAATACAAAGCACCAAATTCAAGAAATTGTTTATATTAACCAAAGCTTAATTACAAAATACTCTTTTGAGAAATGAATCACAAAGACTTAAAAGTTTTCAGATTTGTATCAGATTAGGTCAAAATTAATACGAAACCTAAATCAAAATTCCTCAGAACTCTATACATAAACAGAGAAATGGATCATTTAGTTTAATTTAAATCTACATTTTAAACCAATAGCTAAACCAGTAGATTAAATTGATAGAATAATGAATAATCGAAGAAGACGAACCTTCTTCTTCTGTTTACCACCTCCGGATTTCGCCGGCTTAGATGACGGCGGTGGAACCTTATCCTTCTTTGGCGCCTGAAACACCATAGAAGGTTCCAAATTAGATATTTTAGAGAAGAGAAACAAAGCGATAGGGATTACAGAGAGAGATAGTGAGTTAACCATGGTGATGTCGACGGAGACGGAGTGACGATCGGCGAGTAGAGTAGAGACGAAAGACGAGAGAGGCTCACGGAGACGACAGTGAGAAAGGTTGAAACTTGCAAAGTGGTTTTGTTCTTATAAAATTAGGGTTTCAGTGTTAAGAGGCTACGTTTCTCTGAAAAGCCCATTACTAATTAATTAATAAACCCAAAATCTTAATTGGGCCCAATTAAACTTTTCTTTTTTTGGTGTGTCACAAAAACATAAAAATGATTTTATAGACGTTTTTTTTTTTTTTATCAACTTCAAACTTTATTGCAAATGGACGACAAAAAAAATAAAAAATAAAACTTTATTGCAAATGAATGTGATCCTCATGGAGGAGATCAACATTAATACAAGGAGGAACATAAAAATGAAATTCAAATTTTGGATTTTGAGAACTATAATTAATTCTTTACTAAACAGTCTATATACGTTTTTTTTTTATGGGAAAAAGGTTGGGGTTTTTACATTTCTGTCACATATACATATTAGTAGCATCTTTAACACATTTTAGTTAAGTATTTGGTAGTTTTTTGTTTGACCCCAACTTTATCCTTTGATAAAAACTTGGTCAATTTATTGGAGATCTTTAAAAATTATTCTCGCCATTGGTCATAACTTTTTGTTTGGTAAAATTATTAAGATTCAATATTTTTAAAAAAAAATTGATATAAGTTACAGAGAAAATAAAGAGACGGAAAGACCAAAAATCTACCGACCAAACGCAGTGAAACGAAGAAACAAAGCGGATGGATCAAAGGATATATAGACATAACTATACCGAGCCATTAAAAGTGAAACCAACTCTCCACAATGTGACCCAAATGCACTCAAAAGTTAAACATACTCATAAACTGAACCTTAGCTGAAAACCGGAATACCAAACAGTAGACACAATTTCGAGCCACCGTCGCTTCAATAGAAATCTACTATATATCCTTAAGCATGATCCCAACTAAACCGGAATCAAACACAAGGGCTACAAAAAGCCATTGTCAAACTTATTTACGTACATTGTTATTCGTATTATGAGCAATTCTTTTACATATACAGATGTAAAGAAAGTGGCAATTTTTTACTGTTTTTTAACATACAAAAATTATATAATGGTCACAATATGTTTTTGTTTTATTACTATAACAACGAAAAACATTAGGGATTTTTCATCCATAGTTGATCGAACTTAACATCCAAGGATATGTTTAAGTACTTCATTATTTTAAAGTGAATATGACTTTTATTTCTGTCCGGGGACATATGGTCTTATCCTCTCTCACCGATTTGTTTTCTATTTCCCCCAATTATTTGGTACTAATTAAGATGACTTTCTCCACTCAACACCTTTCTAAATCCCTTAAAAGATTCGTACAATATTCACTTTAATCGTGTGATTACTACTAACAAATCTAGTAGACAAACTCAAAACATAGTAAAAATAAATCTAAAATATTAAAAAAATGGGTGTATATAAGCATACTTGCACTAATGTATCATACCCCCATTCCCTGAAAGCTTTACAGTTAAACATGTTTGATCGAGAGTAATATTTCAGATTTTTACTTTTTCATCCACAAAGAAAATGCAACAAATAGTTTTTAGAAAGTCATATATATATATATATATGTGTATGACATATATGTGTGTGTGACTTTCTAAAAACTATTTGTTGCATTTTCTTTGTCGTTGAAAAAGTAAAAATTTATTTTTAGTAAGTCTTTCGTCAGCTGGTTAATTATTATCATTTGTAAAATAAAATTAGTTTGTAGTAGGTTGTCTTACTGCATTCATTCGCGATCGCAGTCGAACGTCTCACTACACCTCCCCGGCAACATTTTGGTCGACTTCATGCATACCTTAAGCCTCCACTTCTACATTTTTCAAAATAATTAGCTTATTAATTCCTTGATAAATTTTATATATACCATGAATGAATAGTTGTATTATGGCATTATTATACATGCATGAGAGAACGTAACTAACCAGAGATTGAGATGATAAGCATGGAAAGGCAGATGGAGAACAACAAATGCAGCAGATGACTTGGTCATAATTCAAATTTCTTTTACATTCTTTTATGACCAAAGAGAGCTTATATATATAGAGATTAAAGAGTTGTTTTTCTTTCTCTTTTAAAAAAAAAAAATAGTAATAAGAATTAGGTTAAATAGTAGTTGAGGGTTGAGATTTAAAAATATAGAAATGGGAAAAAAAAAAATTACCCTCTTAAAAGAATTACATTACTTCACTAATTCATTTATAAATTTTGACATTATTGACCTATTAAAAATGACTTGTAAAACCAAAATTTTTGACTTGAATGTATTTTGAATTTGGTACATTTATGTGTATTCTTGTATTAAAAATCCGTAAAAGATTGTATGTAGAACTTTTTATATGGATTATGGGATTCACGTCTAAATGATCCAACTCATTGTAGGCCCAAATTATATTAAGTTTTTAATAATTTATCGTCATAAGTATAACAAACCGACCTTAGCTCAGTTGGTAGAGCGGAAGACTGTAGTAGTTGCTGTAATCTTTAGGTCGCTTGTTCGATTCCGGCAGGTCGGAATTATTTTTTTTATTAATAATAATTGGCTTTTTCCTCGCATTAAAAATAATTTGGACAATTGCTTTCCAGATAAATGGGGTAATTAAATTTAAATGTAACGTATCATATAATTGAATTTTATCTTTTCATGGAAACTATTTTTCATTTTAGGTATATTTATGTATATAAGGAAATTACATAGTTTTTTTTTTTTTTTTGATAAAAGAAATTACATAGTTTTGATAAATAGTTCAGCTTAGTGACACTGAATCAGCATGCACTCACATGCGAGGGAGGAAATAAATGTTATAAAATGCATGTAAAAGATAAATACAAATTTTAAATTAATCTTTGTGATCAACTTGAGAATTAATTACATATTGCGATCTATTTAAAGCTATATATAAATTATGAAACTCAGATTCTCGTTCTTTTTAGATTTGCCACCACAAAAGGGGTCACATCAATACGTTAATGAATTATATAAACTTTGTTTTTGGTTAAGGACACAAATTTTCCTTAGAATTAGAATAACATATTACAAGGATTTCATCAACTAAGTTTATGTGTGAGAGTATGTGTACAAACTGCAGTAAAGCTCCATAATCTTAACATTATAGATAAAAGAAAATAGTCTAAAAAAATCGTATAAAAGAAAAGAAATTAGTCCATAAATTTTTTAAGGCCCACATACATTTTATGTAAAAGAAATATTCTCTGATGTCTCATAATGTCCAATCATTTCTCATTTTCTCTATATAAAAGGGATAATTATAATAAATTTATGAATCAAATAACTCAAAAACAATATCTATAATAATTATATTATAGTATATAAAGTGTTTTATATTGGCATGATATATATTTCGTTTTACATGTGTGGCTGAGCTGCGGGAAAGTTTTTCCTTTAATAGTTATGTTTCTCAAGTGTTTAATCTCGAAAATCATAGCTTTATGAAGAAAAAAAATTGAGTTTTAGTTTGGTTAAGATAGTTTATATTATTATATCCAATATTTAGCTAAAACTAAAAATTGTAACGTCTATATGGCTTACAGGAGTATACAAGGCTACTGAAAATAAATGATTACAATAATCATAAATATACTTTTATATCATATCTTCCAATAACACCAAATTTTAAAATGAACTAAACCAACATTTTTAAAATTTAAATATATTTAAAAGAAATATGTACTGTAATTGAAACTGTATTTTGAACCAATATATTAGCTTTTATTTGGTTCAACTATTCGGAACTAGGAAACCAAAAGAAACATTAAGGGTAAACCTAACAGAGAAAACACGAATACAACCATTGTAATTTGTAAGTGACAAATTAGTAGTATGTGCTTAATTGTTAAGTTCAGGTTCGAAATATTTTTTGGGCTATATCAATTATCAAATTAATTAGGATCTAAACGAGCTGGCAATACTATACAATAAGATGGGAACTACTTATGGATAAGTGTGATTAATGTCGAAGGACATGTAAACATAAATACTTCATAATTTGCATATATTATCTTGATTGAAGCATCGAGTGACACGTTACGATTATGGGCAATTATGAAGATGTCTTTTAAGAGAAAAGAAGTGGGACTTTAATTTTTTTTCAAAGTGTATCCAACGACAAAAATTATAATTGAAATGAAACCACATATATATGCTTTTTGGTTAGAAAGAGACAAGACATAAAGAAACACATTAACAAAGAGAAGTTGTAGAAGTATGAGCCATTTATCAATCTCTTAGTGAAGAAGTAATGGTTTCTTTTATATTTTAAAATGTGAATTAAAATATGGGTAAATTGCAGAAGTAGCATATTTTTGGGTGGAAAATAATAATAAACGATGTAGAGAATATCAGAAAAAAATTGGATAACAAAGAGAACAAAATTCTGGACAAAAGTAATTGGCTATTTATACGTTACATTACTAGAGAGTTAAATATCATTTTTCTTTGTGGTATAATTTTGAAATTTTTTGAATGGTTGAATTTATTTGTCATAGGAAAAAAGTTAGAAAATTTTTCAAATAACTGGCAAATATAGGGCATACGTTTTAAATATTTGATCACAATTCATCAGGGAGTAACATAATTTATTGTGAGTTTTTTACGTGTTTTTCTTTATAATAATATATTTAATTTTTATTTATAAATATTTTACAAATCCAAGTGAATTAAAATGCAGAAGTGAAAAACTAAGTCCTAGATATAGTAGAATTTTTTTATGTATGGAGAGTAGAGTTCCAACGCGAAACTACGTTAATGTCACTGAATTAACTCATCATAATACTACTACTATTGCAATCTACATCTTGATAAAAGCTTATTATTAACCTATCATTTTCTAAATACTACTCCTAAAGCTACTATATATTTTCAATTTTCAACAATGATTTATTTTCATACGCTTTAAAATCATATTATATCAAAGTCACAATGTACAAAAAAAAAGTAATCAAATGTTTTAAACATGTAGTAGAAAACTAATGCACTAAACAGATTTCAACAAATTAAGCTAAACCCATTTAAACTATCTAAAAAATCTCTAGACCGAAAGAGTTGAACCTAAAAATATAATTTCTTGAGGGCTTAAGTATCTAGATTCTAGACTGAAACCTTTTGTTTGTTTGTGTGTGTGTCAAATTAGGTTAGAATTCGGACTTTAACTCTAGTTGACATGCATAATTGGCGGGTTTAAAAAAGCATAAATTATCTCCAATAAAAACAGAATTTATAAAATATCTTAACTATCATACGACTATAATACTATATATTATATCTCATAGTTTTTTTTTTTTATTAATTTGGCACGATAGACATAGTTTGCACTATGTCTTAAAAGCTTTTGCAACTAAACTTATTTTAATATGGTGATAGCATTAATTTAAGAAAATAATTTATTGTGATTAATATGAAAGAAGATATAAAATGGACATATAAAAATAATGGTGGGCTGCTTTATTTTTTGACTCGAGTAAATAATTACAAATGGATGAAGATAGTGCACGAAGCTGTTTTACCAATGAACACTCACAATGTGATTATCAATTATAGGGGCTACCAATGAAACCAACAATGTGATCACTGATTATAATTAATCCTAATTTTTTTTCCCGATTGCGGTTTATGTATTTTTGGTATATTAGTTTTTCGATTCATAAATAATATTATCCAATATATAATCTATTATAATATGATGATATGATTTGTTTTCATTTTTTCAGTTTGAATTTGGTTTTAAATCAAATATATGTTTCATTCTTTACAAAAATAAATTTTTTTTTTATTCTGTTTGAATTCAACAGATGTAGAAACAAGAATATGAATCCATTTAAACAATAAGTTTTTTAAGTTTTTACTAGCGTGAATTTTTGTGCGGATTTTGATAAATATTAGTATGTGTTTCTTTAAGAGATACTCTTATTTTAAGTGATACTACGCTATTTTCGTAAAACAAATTCGGGGGAAAAAACATTGTTTTTATGTACCACTTGGTTTTTTTTTTCCCATTTTTAGCCAAATTTTTTGCTACTTAGTAAAGAAACCCGCTTTAAAATTATAAAAAAATAGATTGTATTGCCATGTTTGACAAGTGAGACATGGCTTTTTACTAAACCCTTTAGGAACTGCACACTTTCTATGATATAATAGTATTTTATAAGAAAAGTGAATATGTTACTTGTTTGATTAACATACTATAAGATAGTGAGTGAACCACAATTTTGAATCACCTACTATTAAGTTATGAATAAATAAATTATACATTTTTCATAAATTGTTCGGTTCAAAAATCAAAATCGTTAACTTACTTTGAATTAATGAAAGATATGTTAAGGTTTATTTATTTGTCAAAATTTATGAATAATAAATCACTAAACATTACATTCATAAGTTTGATTGATTACAAGTTTTATAATTTAAACAACTTTTTATTTTTTAAAATAAAATCCTATCAAATTTTAAAATGCAAACTAAAAACGCAACCGATATCATTTAATATCCATTTTGCGTTTACATTCACAAATTTCATAAATTTTCCTCGCAAAAGAATACCAAACTACTATGATCTTGATAAATAGCATATAATACAATATAATGATGACAAGAAGTCCATGGTGTCAAATGAAAATATTAGGTCACAAAACTATATTTTTCTTGGTTTTTAGGTTGAGGGAGATTCAATTAAGGGTGAAATAAATCTATTAACTTTTTTTTTATTGCATATAAGAACAAAACAACTTTAATTCAATTGAAAGGAAAATGGTGTCCGGAAAAAAAAAGAAGCAAATGCACTCAGTTCCTCCTTTATAAATACTCACATTGCAAAGTTACATTTTCTCAAGCTAAAAATAAGAAACCAAATAACAAAGAGAAAAAAAACAGACTCACACACACTCCTCTGTTTTTTCTCCATCTTCAAAGAAGTTTCAAAGTTTCTCTTCTACTGTTTTAAGCTAATCCTCTTCTCTTCAACGCCAATGGATTCGCTTAGTACACAAAAGTCTAAACCAAGAAAGATGAAGGTTGTTGTGAAGAAGTCTCGGGTTCAAATACTCCTAGATTTGTTTTACCGAGTGATCGAGATTACTGTAGTTATGGTTACAGTAGCTAAGCTCTGTTACCAACTAGTCATCTCGTTCGAGGGCTCTGGTTTTACGAGTTTTCTCATCAACCGTCACCTTGCTTTCGTCTTGGGGAATGCCATAGTTATAGCTTTAGTCGCCAAGTGCGGTTTTTTTGTGAATCAAGAACCTGAGGAACGGAGAAACAGCAATGATTTTTACGATGAGTTTGTTCGGGAGAGCTCAAGAGGAGAACGGAGTTTACAGACCGTTGTGTTATGCAGAGAAAAACAGAGTGAAGTAGAGAGCGAGGGAAAACAGAGTACTGAAGAAAACAGAGCAAAACAGAGCAACGAAGATAAGAGACAAAGCAGAGCAAAACAGAGCGTGTCAGAGAACAGAGCAAAACAGAGCAGTGGTGAAGATAGAGAGACGAAAGACATAACTGTGAAGAGACAAAGACAAAACATTGCTCAAAACCAAGAAATCACGAGGAAGAGTTACGAAAGAAGTCAGTCGGAGAATCTTGAGGGAACCAAGAAGAGTTCTTATGGAAAATTAAAGAGATCGGAGACGGAGAGATCTGCAGATGGACTTGATTCCGATGATGAACTCCGGTACAAGATCGAGTCTTTCATTGCGAGACAGAGGAGGAACCAAAAGGATGAAGAGTTTTGTATTATCTAAGATATAAAATATAAAAAAAGATTAAAAAAAAAAAGCAAAGGAAAAAAAGAAGAAAAACTTTGGTTTATGCAATAGCATTCACATATTTTATGTTTGTATATATATGGGTAAAAAATATTTCAAAAACCCGAGCATAAAATGTTGTTTTTTAGCTTTTCTTTTTCTTCTTCTTTGTATAATTTTGTTCATCTTATAAATTATTATGAAATATATATTTTCTGTATTTTTGATGTTATTATTTCAACGTCGACTCTATATAAGAAGAGCCATTGTTCATATTATCTCCAAGAGTTCCAAATCAGAGGCCTCAAAGTTATCCATCTTCTTCTTCTTCTCAGGGTTGATTTTCAAAATCTGTTTTTACCGTTAAAATATAGAAGAAGTGAGAATGGTTTCTTGAAATGAAACAGAGAGCAAAATAAGGAATATATGAACAAAGATGTTATTATAGGACTGACCGGGAAAGGTTTTGGGGAGATTTGAAGCTGTTGTTGTATAGGCTTGACATGAGCTTTATTAATATGAGCTTGTCCAATCACATGAATGAAATCACCAGCAATAAGATCTGTCAAACACACAAATGCTTCAAGTCTTTTATACTCCATACTCAAAAGACCTAATAAACATGTATACATACCGCAAACATGAGCTATGATGCAAGTCAAAAGAGAGTATGCAGCAATAGTGAAAGGAATCTCGAGACTCGCTTCGGTTGAGCTCTTGTAAATTTGACATGAAAGCTCGCCATTCGCCACATAGAACTGGCAAAAAAACAACCAAACAATTTTCAATGATTTACAATGGAGATGTAACAAGCTTCAAGATGAAAAGAGTGCTTACCTGTGCGAATGTCCGAGAAGGAGATACTGATAAGTCGATACAAGGCGAAAGCATGATCCTTTGATCATGAGGATTGTTCTTTATTTTGTTTATAACATCAGAGAGCTGACTAAATTCTTGGCTGGAAAATGTAAAACCAATTAGTCAAAAAAGCAAAAAAAAGACTTGGAAACAATCATCCAAAGACAGAGATATCACAAACCTAGCATCAGAATGTTTCCATTGGAGTCCATCTTCTTCTGTGGCATTCACTCCGAAACTGAAACACAAATATCAGTGTGTAAGTCTGATTTCAGTAAAACTACTTTCAAAAATTCTAAGTTCTGTGCTTGCCTGTCAAGATATTCTTTAGCCTCATCGCTGTCCCATATATGATTAATGCCCTTCTCCTGAAAAAACTTTAGATATAATAATGTTTCATTAAAGATAACATAATCTTGATTCTTGAACACAAGAATTTGTGCATGATCATTGTCCTTCACTGTGTGGTAGGACAGAGGTTTCTTTTGGTTTTTACCTTGGGATTGGTTGAACCACTGATGAGTTGTAAGATTTCATTTACAACGCCTAGCCAGAATACATTCTGCAAGACAACGGATAAAAACACCGACAAAAAATCAATATCTTTGATCAAATAAAGGTGGATTCTTTGATACAAGTTGTAACTAAAAGACGATGATGAGAAGAAAATGAATGGTTTTGACTGAAAGCTGACATAAAAGTAAAGAGTATAGGATTAAAGAAGACATGCCTTGGTTGTGAGAAGCGGGAAAGTCTTGCGAAGATTGAACCGCATCTGTAAATGAGCCAAAACAGAACTATAAGAACATGCATGTAAGCTCAAATTAAAAGGGCAAAGATGAAGCACACAGCTTTACCTGACAGCCAAATTTTGAAAGAGTAGTATTATCATCATTCATGTCCCCACTAGATATAATGTTTTGAATAAGATTCAAGTAACTAAACTCCTCATGCCTCTCGAATACCATCTTAGGCAAGAACGAGAAATGTTTGAAATCTGATCCAACAATGTGATTTTCTCTTCGGACGTAAGTGTTGAAGCTATACCGAATCCCATTTTCAACATTAGGAAATGATGAGTACCATGGACAGTATAGAGAAGTATCCACCATCGGTGCAAATGCGTCGCAAGGCACGCTTATATCGATCTCGGTTAGGTGGATAGCATCACAGCTTGGTGCATTCATATAGTTCCTGTACCAAAACATCAAATCATTCTCCTATTCAAAGTACTAAACTTCAATCATCTAACTTAAACCCTCTAAAAGAACATCAATCACATCAAAGTTTTAAAGCCTCAAACTTATAATAGAGACAAAGGATATATACAAACCTTAATAGCTCGCCGCCTCCTATGACAAAGACTTTCTCAATAGACAAGGAATAAGGCTCAGTGGCTAAAAGTTCAAGAGCCGATTCCATGCTACGACAAAAAAATACATTCTCATCATTGGCAATGTCTAGAGAGCTTGATTTTGTTAGAACAATGTTGAGCCGACCAGGAAGAGGACGAATCTCGAGAGGAGTAGATTCCCATGATTTTCTTCCCATTATAGTTGCATTCCTCTTCTTGGGATCAGATGTCAAAGTTGTTACATCCATGAAAAACCTATGTTCTTTTGGTAAATGCCAAGGAAGTTTCATATCTATACCAAGACCCATGTCTCTTGTTGCAGCTATAACGACTTGGTAACTCCTTCTTGTAACTGAAACTGTGCTTTGGCCATTGTTACCACTAGCCATATCCTGAAACTTTAAAATCAACCAAGAAACCAATAAACTTTAAGTTAATTAAAAAAAAAAAAAGAAACAACTGCAATAGAATAAGATGCAAAAGATTTTGTTTCAACTGCAAAATCTAAGAGGGATAGAGAAATGTGCAAGAACCTGAGATGGATCCAAATCTTGAATTAAGAGAAGAAACTAAAATAGTCAAACGTATTGGGAGAAAAAAGTTTATATAATTTAGCTTAAACAATGTGGAAGCTTTGTGTTTATACTTTATATATGAATAACAACTTGAATGAGAAGCAACATTCTCTGAACTTAACATGGACCTTCCTCGAAAACTCGACAAAGTCAACTTGTACATCTAAAATATATTAAAATGCACGAAATTGTGTAGAATGGTCTAAAAGCTGGGCAAGCTATATATTTAATGTTCAAATCCTATATAAGTATAATCTTGTGTTGATATATCAACTATCATTTTCAGTCATACTCTACCACAAGTTTCAACCACTTTATCAATTACGAACACTATTAATTGTTTATAACAAACCATTTACTTTAAAAATCATTAAAAACTAAACAATTAAAATTGAACTTTTGAAAACCATAAAGTATAAACATTACAAAATATGAGACTTTAACTTATCTTATATTTTCGTTATACTTTAAAAAACCATAAAGTATAAACACTTTCAATCATATTTTTCACTATTGTTTTTAATTATATTTAAATTGTTATAATGTATATCAGTTTCTATGATCACTTAATTTATGGTTTATATTTAGGTTCTATATAAGAAATCAAATCAATATATTAGTTTTTTTTGTCTATTTGAATAAATTTGTTGGTTTTTTCTTATGGGTAAAAAAATTCGTTCATGTATTATAATAGAAGAATAATTTAAGTTTTTTGGATTTTTTTAATATATTAAGTAAATATATAAAATTTAATATTGTTGAATTAGTCTAGTTAGGATCATTTTAACAGTTCCCACTAGGTTTAAATGTAAGAAGTAAATTTTGTCTATGTCTGAAATAATGTAACGTGATTTATGAATCAATAAATTGCAACTTGGTGGAGTCGCTTGGAATTTAGCTCAAGTTGATTTAAAGCAAATTTTTAAATTCACGATCACGGATTTAAAAACGAAAAAAATGGTGCCAGAATTTAATTAATTGTTTCTCACCAATTAGGTCCCATGCATTAAATCAATGAGGGAATAGCAAAATTTCTGGACCGCCTTAATTTGGCCCATTAATGTTAAATATTATTTTAGTTAAAAGAGAATGAGTTCGTGAAATTCGATCCAGTTTAGGCCCAACCTTTAATTAACAAATTAAAGGTGAATGGTTTAATCCTTAAGCATTTAATAACGTAAGATAACTTTGATTTGACCTGCTTTTTCAATTCAAGGTTTCTTTTTCTTAACGTAGAGATTTTTTTATATTCAAAATTGAGAAATATTTACCATTATTTTACAGTACTTTGCTGTTGTTTAACAAAAAAAATACACAATACTTATTTTGTAAAAAAATAGCCTTATCATTAATGTGTATATTATAAAGCCAATTAATATGGGAGCTGGAAGCTTGGCTCATTCATTATGGTCGGTCGGTCCATATATCAAAATTTAAATACAGTTTATTGTAATTCGCTGGAAGAAATAAATGATAACTTGTTGACATAAAATAAAATAAGAAGGAAATAAATGATACTACTAGTAACTGTTTAATTAATTTTAGAGTCATTTAATTTTATCAATTCGGTTTATTTATTTGGGGAAAGCCAAAAGTCATCAGCCATGCCGTTCATAATTATATTGTCGGAAATAGGAAATTAATTTAACAATTTCAAAGTAAGAAAACCAGCTCTTCCTCATCATTACTTCATCATGTTTATATAAGATGGTTAAAAGATTTATTTTTGTTTCAATTGGTTTAAGCTTCACATTTATATGCATAATTTCTAATGTATTCATTTTTTATTTCATTAAAAAAAAAATATTGTTTTAAGATTAAAATTTTAATGTGTTTAACTTTTAATCCCTCTGTTTTAAAGTAAATATCATTTTATATTTTTAATACATATTTTAGATAAAATTTGAGTTTTCATCATATTTTTGATGTATCAATAAGAGAGATGAAATTATGTAGTATATTAATAAGGAACATAGTAAAAAATTTAATATGTGTTAAAAATTCTTAAACTGCACTTATTATAAAACAAAAAATGTATAATAACTAATTATATTTTGCAGTGCATTTTGTCATTGGATAAATCACATTTTATTTATATATATATATATATAAATACATTAAAAATAGAGTGTATTGGTGAAATAACCTTATATAGGAGGGATATTAGCAAAATGACTAACGTGTCAGATTTCTTTAGTAAATAACATTTTCATCGAGGTAAAAAGTCTTAAACGCTCTCAGCTAAGGGGACAGAAAAATATCACGTGTCAGAGATGTTTGAGAACTTAACATTATCAGAACATGTTTTTAACTCATATTACATGTAATATTATGAACAGTTTGAATATTTCACTTTCGTCGCCGATGTAGCGCATACACTTAATTAGATTTAAGTGTCATTACGTTTTATCTGTAAGAAGCACGGAATAATAAAAGAAAACATCGGATGTATATTTATGTAATAGGGCCTAAGTAGTCAAACAGAAACCAATAGATATGAATGAAAACTTGAAATATCAGAATACCTACACTTACCATGTTGAATACATGGTCACCTCTTTTATACTAATCGGTGCAATCTTGACGCAATTGTTTGTACCATGTTGAAATACACTAATATTAAAAGTTCATATGTGACAAACACATACACTATAAGTATCCTTAAAGTAGGAAACTAAACTCTAAGTAGTAATATAGAACCCAAGGGGTATGAATGAAAACTCAGATCACAATTGTAACTACACTTACACACTTACTATGTTAAATACATGGCCATAAAAAAGGTAAACAATAAGAAATCTAAACCATAAATCCCATGTAGAAGTGTGAACCCAAACAAATAAAAATACAGTATAATTACCGTAAAGAGATAAACAAGAAGAAATATAAACCTTAAACCCCATGTATAAGTGTGAACCCAAGCAAATAAAAGTACAGTATAATTACCATAAATGAGGTAAACAAAGAAAATTCTAAACCCTAAACTCCATATCAAAGTGTCAACCCAAGCAAATAAATGTACATTCGAAAAATAACATGTAATATAGCAATTAAAATGTCAAAGAAGAGGTCGAGAAACATGAAAGTTTTAATGGTGGATTTGAAACAAGATTAATTTCACAATTAAAACAATTATGGTAACATGATTTTTTATGTTGACATGGATTTTTTCCTTTTAACATGTTATACTCGTATATGTCAAGTTATTTTTAATAAGGGGACGATAATTTCTTGAGAAAATTAGTGTTGTCGCATGATATTTTTGATGTTGACATATAATCTTTCCTTTTAACATGTTATATTCTTATATGTCAAGTTATTTTTTTAAGCGGACGATAATTTTATAGATGAAACTATAATTTTTTA
Organism: Barbarea vulgaris; assembly: GCA_963667165.1. Lineage (NCBI taxonomy): Eukaryota > Viridiplantae > Streptophyta > Magnoliopsida > Brassicales > Brassicaceae > Barbarea > Barbarea vulgaris. Next base: position 26,977,038 of record OY763892.1, read on the forward strand.
TATTCGCTGTAATTTTTATGCGTTATTTGTTAGATGTAATAAACACACAAAAAGAAGAAAGTTAGATCCACGAACAAGAAAATTTCAGATTCGCCACTATGAGAAAGAGAGAAAGAGTAAGAGATAGAAAAAAAAATATATAATATAGATTTATAAGAGAAAAGCGATAAATTTGGTGAGATTGAGAAAAAGAGAGTAAAAAAAATCACAGAGAATTATAAAAAAAAAAAAGTGATAGAATTGGTGAGATGGAGAAGAGGAGAGAGAATAGGAGAGAGAAAACAAAAAGAAAAACACAGATTGGTAAGATGAAGAAGAAGACGATGGGAGAGTAATAGAAAGAGAGAAACAGAAACAGAAGAAAAAAAAAGAGGGAGACAGAGCAGTTAGGGGTGGGCAATCCGGTTTACGGTTATCAATAAAAAGTTGAAATAATAACTTGTAAACTAGTTCATAAATTATTGTGAAATATTTGATGTGGAAAAATGAAGTGCGTACAATTATATGGAGTTTAAATATTAAATCTATATGAATAGTCTAGAAACCAAAAATAAATCTTTAGTTTCCCTTATTCTCTATTATTAATATAAAAAGTTTATAAAATCCCGGTAAGTCGCAAAGCTCTTCAATATACAAAAAAAAATTTCTCACCAGAAAAAACGGCAAAGCACGCGCCTTTCTTCTCCAATGGAAAATGGCTTCTTCTTCTTCTCTTTCTCTATCTGTCTCTTTACAATTTACAAATGTAAACCATAACAAAAAAAGGTCAAACCTTTTCGCAAACCCTTTTAATGGATTTAAGCTAACTCTTTCTCTCTCTTTGTCAACTCTCTTTCTTCTAGATTTGTTCTCTGAGATTTCGCATTCTAAATCTGGAGCCGTCCTTTTTTAGGGTTCAGAGAGAATTAGAAATCAACTATATACAAACCTCTCTTTGTTTCTCCTTCCTTAGCTTTTGATTCTTATTAGGTACATAAAAATCCTCTCTTTTTTTTTTCATTTGTTTCCTCCAAAGCCTCAAATCGCTAAATGTTTGAATATTCCCAAAAGATTTTCGATTTACCTATTTCGTATTATAAAAAAAAGTGGGTTTGAATTTACCGTTTCATGATGTATCTCTGTTTTAGTTTTTCAGAAAATTGTCGATAGGATTTGTATTGTGATATTGCATGCATAACACCTGTTTGATCAAATGTCTAAAAGGGTTTCTCTGATTCTTCTTCTTTCTTAGATTGATTGTTAGCCAAGCAAACTAATCTCTGGATTCAATAGCTCTGTAAAGCTGAACCTTTTTTTTAATCTCTTGATGAAATTAGATTAGTTTCTGATGTTTTATGTAGATTTATTAGTGTTTCAGATATCTTTTTTTAACCTGTGTTTATGTTTATTTATGTGACAACAGAACCTTTAAATCCAGACTATAACAATGGCGGATACAATGTCTGCTCATATGGATCGACATCATAAGCCAGGTAAGGAGGAAACTTTGTTCTAAGACGAATTATATATTTGAAGAAAAGATTCTGAATTTGTTTGTGGGGGGGGGGGGGGGGGGGTTTGTTTTGCAGAGTTTGAGAGCTCAGAGGATGAGAAGAAGAACAAGCTTGGTTCATTGAAGAAGAAAGCAATCAATGCCTCGAACAAATTCAAACACTCTTTCACAAAGAGAACTCGAAGGAACAGCCGAGTTATGTCTGTCTCAATCGTTGACGACATTGATCTTGAAGAGCTTCAAGCTGTTGATGCTTTCCGTCAAGCTCTTATCTTAGACGAGCTTCTTCCTTCGAAACACGATGATCACCACATGATGCTTAGGTTTCTCAGGGCAAGAAAGTTTGATATTGAAAAAGCTAAGCAAATGTGGACTGATATGATTCATTGGAGGAAAGAGTTTGGTGTTGACACAATCATGGAGGTGAAACATTTTAAAGATCATCATCTTCTTTGTCTTTTCCTTGATTAAAGTCTGACTCTTTCTTCTTCATTTGAAAGGACTTTGATTTCAAAGAAATCGACGAAGTCCTAAACTACTATCCTCAAGGTTACCATGGTGTTGACAAAGAAGGAAGGCCTGTTTACATAGAGAGGCTAGGCCAAGTGGATGCTACAAAGCTTATGCAAGTCACTACGATCGATAGGTATGTGAAGTACCATGTGAGAGAGTTTGAGAAGACTTTCAATATCAAATTACCAGCTTGTTCCATTGCTGCCAAGAAGCATATTGATCAGAGCACCACGATCTTGGATGTGCAAGGCGTGGTATGCTTGCTCTCTCACCACATTTGTTTCGGTATTCAAATCAAAGAAAAAGAGAGAATGAATTAGTGATTTTGCTGGTGTTGTTTTTTTTGGATTTCTAGGGGTTGAAGAACTTCAGTAAGGCTGCAAGGGATCTTCTTCAGCGTATTCAAAAGATCGATAGCGATAACTACCCTGAGGTTTACTATAATATTTTTACTGGTTTCAGATCGTATAAGTTTGTTATTATCATTATCAACTCAAGACAATACTGAGATTTGTTTTGTGTTTATGTATCATATAGACATTGAACCGTATGTTCATTATCAACGCTGGTTCTGGATTCAGGCTTCTGTGGAGCACTGTGAAATCTTTCCTTGACCCAAAGACCACCGCGAAGATTCACGTAAGCTTTTTTCATCTTTTGTCACTCCAAAGATCCAAACTTTAAGGTCTATGATTAACCGGAAAACTCATGTTCCTCATGTACAGGTTCTTGGAAACAAATACCAAAGCAAACTGCTTGAGATTATTGACTCCAAGTAAGAGAAAAACAAAGCTCCAAAAACTATGCATTTTAACCACAAAATTCATCATATTAAAACTTACTGTTCCCTTGTTTGTTTTTAGTGAACTGCCTGAGTTTTTGGGTGGTAACTGCACTTGTGCAGACAAAGGAGGATGTATGCGTTCAGACAAAGGTCCATGGAACGACCCTGACATCTTCAAGGTACTTAATTTCTAATAAAGAATCTTTGAAAACCCGGTTAACGAAACGATGAACTGAAAAGCAGAAATCTTAAACTATATATACAGATGGTTCAAAATGGAGAAGGGAAGTGCCCAAGGAAGACATTGTCAAACATTGAAGAGAAGACAATCTCAATGGACGAAAACACAACAATGGTAAAAACAAAACCCAATAAAATATATTTGAGCTTTAAACTTAACTGTGAAATATTGAAATCTAACTTTCTCTTAATTTTTTTGCTTGAAGAGATCTGATTCCTTTGCGGTAAAGTTTCTTACTTTGTATATAAAGTTTACATCTTTACCTCTCTTTCTTTAGATTTTCTGTTTGATTGATTTAAAACCTTATTTGCAGAAGAACAAATTCGATACAGAGACCGCGAAGTACATACCGATTGTTGAGAAAACTGTGAATGCTTCCACTTGGCCTACAAATCTCCACAAGTCAAACTATCCTGAGCCTGAAGGTTACAAACACTACACATAAACATTTTATCTTAATGAAACCGGGTTTTCGTATACCATTTATTCGTGTTTTCATGTTTTGAAAACGTGATTCCGCTATTTTACTATTCAGCTTCATTCTTCAGCTAACATACCACTCATTTTTGCTGGCACAGATTTATACTCTGCGGTGAAGCCATCGGAGAGGAAAGGAGGAGAAGGATATTTATTCGGTGGAGTAATGTCATTGATGATGGGGTTAATGACTGTGGTGAGGCTAACTAAGAACATGCCAAGGAAGCTCACTGAGGCCGCGATTTACGGCGCTGAAACAGAGAAAGGAGAGACTGCAATGGTGTCAAGCCAAGAGTATATGTCAATGGTGAAGAGAATGGCTGAGTTGGAGGAGAAATGTAGGTCTTTGGACAATCAGCCAGCCACGTTCTCGCCGGAGAAAGAACAGATTCTCACCGCTGCTCTTAGCCGTGTCGATGAGCTTGAGCTTCAGTTGGCTGAGACCAAGAAGGTAACAATAAAAACCTCCAAAATATTCGTATTATTAGCTTCGATTAACAAAAGATAATAATTGATTAATTAATAATATTGTTAAAATTGTCAGACTCTGGACGAAGCCATGGTTAGGCAGCAAGAGATAATGGTTTATATCGAGAAGAAGAAGAAGAAGAAGAAGGTAACATTTTGAACACTCTTCTTAAAAGATGATTATAAACACTTGATTTTACGTATTTCTAAATTATTTTTGTTACTTTTGTTTACAGTTCTTCGCATTCTGAAAGACTTGATGATGCCTCAAGACTATAAAGAAACCTGGAAATATATATATAAAAAAATTATATTGCATATAAACAATAAATATATATACGTGAAGAAGAGTTTTTAAAGATAAAAAAAAATGTGGAGATTTGCTTTCTGTAAATGTGTTTTGTTGTTTGGTCTCTGTAAAAAATCTGAAAGCTTATGTTTACCATTATATCATTCTTTCACACCTAATTTGTAACATACTAAAAACAAAAACAAAAATAGTAATTTGTTATAATATTATATATAAACAAAGTATTGTTTATATTTATGTACCGGTAGCTCAACAATGTTGTAGAACAACTTGAAATTTCTTCAAAAAAAACCGGTAAATCGCAAGCGAAACAAAAGCAGTTTTCAGGTTTTTTTTTTGGTTACTCTGTGGTTGGTTTCTCAATGGATTCTTGACTATCTTGGAGCTTGAAAACACGGAAAATTGCTAGATTTGTATCACCTGCAAATCATAAAGAGTGAATCTCTCATCGATGGATCGATCACAGCGAGGTAAGAAAACGCGCGAAAAAAGATTGGTTTACCAAAGGTGATTCGAGTTCCGGGAAAAGCAGGAGCAGCAACACCAGGAATTAGACGTTTGTCTTCGATGAATGTACCATTTGTGCTATTCATATCTGTCACAAGAAGCTTGTCTTCATTTGTATTGATCATCGCATGAACTCCCGATACTGCAGTTGAATAATTAGGAGTGTTTAACATGATCTGAGAGTTTTAATGATTATAATATTTTTGCCATCTTTAGAACTCTTACGTACTCTCTCTAACTTAAAATAACCAAAAACGAAACCATATATTTAACTCCGATTTTACTATTAACTACAAATCCAAAAATAACCAAAACCCAATTAAATACCGGTGGCAACAGGGATCACCACGTCAGCCTTTTCCGGTAGCCGTCCGATTGTAACTTGGCCCTGTTCAAAAACACAATGTTAATAAGCTCTACAAAAAAAAAAAAATATCATTAAAATATATATAATAAATTAATCTATTGGGTTTGTATATTTTTCTTACAGAAGAGATCTCAAAAGGAGCAGGCATTGCCACTTTGTAACCAATGTGTCTTGTGTCTCCATCTCCTAATTTTTTTTTTTTTTTTTTAAAGACTCAAAAAGATTAAAAAAGCTCAGTGATTATAAAGCTTAGAGAAACAAATAGCTACTGACCAACAGGTTGGAGAAGCCACCGTTCTCCTCCGGCAATGGAAGTTGGAGATTGATTCTCATCCAAGGAGGCGCGTGTTGTTTTCACCACCGGCGCGTGGCTTCTTGGTTTCTTCACAGTGATCAAGCTAATATTGGTCAAGTGCTTAATCTCTTTCAAGCAAGTTACTGAAACAGCTCCATTTAGATTCTTCTTACTGTTTCCTTTTGAACAGAACAGTGATGAAGAGATTGAGAACTTAACCGGAGAACACAATTTGGATATTGTTATCTCCATTTAGATTCATAAACTGATCAAACTATAAATTCTTGGTGTTGAAAAATTGTTTGATCTTAAAAAACCAAAGATGATGTAAAGAAAAAGGAAAAAACTTTTATGAAGCGTTCAAGAGATATACAGTAATCACTATATGAAGAATATGTGGCTATTATATACTCCATCTGGATAACAAAATCCTGATAAAAATATGTTTAAAAAAAAAAAAAAAAAAAACAGAATCTTAATAATTTCGAAACTTTTTTTGTTTTGCATTAATAAGTTTACAGTTTTGATTTATAACGCATGTCTCATCATTACAGAAGGAAAAGAGCTCTCTGTATTTAATTTTAAACATCAAATCAGATAAAAAAAAGTGTTTTTTTTTTTTTTAATGTTTGATAATCTTAAAAGTGCTGCAAATTAAGAGACTTTGATGCTTGGTGCTGTTTTTCCCGGGAAAAATCAAAGGATTGATCTTAGTTTTTGCTTTAAAAGCAAAAGAGATGTTTCTTCTTCTTCTTCATCTTCTGGAATTGAGCTTCTTCTTGACGATCAATGTAAGCAAGCAACTCTTCTTGTCTCATCAAAGCTTCGTATAGCGCTTTCTTAGTAGCTATTAGCTCTGCTTCAAGTGCGTCTACTCTGCATACAGCTGCGTTTAACAGTTCTTCTTTCTCGTACGGCATTTCACAAGGCTTTGATTGGAGCGTTCCGATTTTACCTTCTAGCTCTGTTAGTTTCTTCATCACAGAGTTTAGGAGATCGGTTTCTGTGAGCTCTGGTACAGGAGAAGGAGGGCGAGACTCTTCTGGAACTCCGACTTCTGTTGCGTTTCTTTCGGTTTCTGGTGGAGAAGTAGTAGTCGCTGGAAGTTTCTTGGTCACAGGGTAAGATAGTGTACGTAAGAATGTGAAAACCGCCATCACAATGGCCATAAACATTACAAGCACTCGAGCTTTGATGCCTTCAGGATCCTTTGGAACTGTGGGAGACATTAAAACCCCTGAAGGAGACAGATTGATAGAATTTAGATCACAAAACAAAGAAGTTCACAAAAAACTCTGTTTTAATAACCCAACTCCAAAACAATCCTAATAAAAAAAAGAAATTCTATGTAAACAAGGAACAGATACATCAAACCAAAACCTAATCAGATGTGTTTGCGAAAGTTTCAATATTTTTTCTTCAGTATTTGGTGCTAAACCGGAGCCTTACTACTTGTACATAAGCATATAACAGCTAACTAACCTTTTGAGGCTACTCTATGGATCGCAGGTTTCACCTTCCAGGTTGCGTCCACGGCTTTGTCAACCATTGGTACATACTCATCATAACCTGGAAAACTACCAGCCAAGCTTGTTTCACCAGCTATCTTTGCCTGCAAAGTCTCAGAGAGTAAAACCAATAAACATACAAACAAATTTTGCATGTAAAATCACAAATACAATTGAAAATCTATTTAATAAATGCACAATCCAGAATCAGAAATGTAACTAGACGATAAAAAAAAAAAAACTCTTTGCAACTCTTTACCTCCTCGCGAACAGGTGTCAAACGAAGATGAGAGAAACTCTTTATAGCCTTTGGAGATCCGATATCTTCGGCGTCAGATCCTGACTCTGCAGTGGAAGTATCACTTCCCTTTATCTGTGATAATGACAGAGCCAGAGTTTAGGCACAATATGGCAGCTACATGTTAACGATTGACTAGTTCTAGGATATAATAACTACATACCCATGGATATGACGGTTTTGCATAAGCAATGACTTTCCCCTCGCTGTTCAAAACTTTCACCACCTGCCTCGCTCGATGTGCTCCCCCATGAAGCACCATCTGGAATAAAGTGAAGATAACCAGTCGTATCAGATTCTAACCTGGTATGATGATTGATATAACATCTTCGAAAAAAATAGATGAGTCAATGAAATGACCTTTACGATTTCTGGGTTTTTCCAAGGTCCCTTGTCAGAAAGCATGCAACCACCTTGATCTGCGCAAGTACATGCACCTCCCAAGAACTCAGGCAATTCGCTGTAAAAAAAGTGCAGACCAATTTGTACATAAGTAAAAAACCGTGCAGCTTTTGATAGAACAGATCAAACAAAATCCCGAGTATGAATGATAGATAAAACAGTCAAGGTTCACATACTTGACATCAATGATTTCAAGCAATTTGCTCTGATACTTGTATCCGAGGACCTGCATTACAAAAGAATAGTCCAGATTGAATTACATATAATTGAAGACAAGTCTTTTAATAAAGACATAACCAGATAACTAAGATCTATCATACATGAATTTTAGAAGATGTTTTGGGGTCTAGAAAGCTCTTCACAGTGTTCCAAAGCAGCCTAAATCCAGGCCCTGCATTGATAATAAACATTTGGTGGAGAGTCTGCAAGAAATAACACAAAGCCAAGATTAGTATATGATACCTGACGTCCCAGACACAGAGGAGATTAAGTATTAGAGAAGCTCCAATTAACAAGTACCTCAGGATAATTGTCTCCATCAATTTTTTGTAATCTTGTGATAAGCTCTCGAGCAGACTTGGTAAAGTTTTTCAATCCCTGAATATCAAATCAAATGAAGCAAGCAAACCCATGAGAAAAACTCATTTCACAGCACCCGGATATAAAATCTGAATACAGAATAATACTAAAAGCAGGAACTGTAGAAAATACTTACCACTCCTTGAACATCTAGAATAGTTGTACTCGAATCAATATGCTTCTTTGCAGCAATTGTACAGGAAGGAAACTTGATCATAAAGCACCTCTCAAACTCCTTTACATGATATCTTACATATCGATCCATGCTTGTAACTTGCATGAGTCTGTTAGGATCAACTTTCCCAAGCCTTTCAATGTAAATAGGTCTGCCTTCTTTGTCAACTCCATGATAACCGTGTGGGTAATATTTCAAAACTTCTTTAATCTCTTCAAAATCAAAATCCTGTTCAGACACAAGTAAAAGGTTCAAAAACACCGACTTGTTAATCAAAAACAAACGCTTAACACAATCTTGTGTTAAGAGTAGCATACCTGAAGAATAGTGTCAGTACCAAATTCTGCTCTCCACTGAATCATATCAGCCCACATGTGCTTAGCTTTCTCAATATCAAATTTCCTCGCTTTCAAAAACCTCAACATCATATGATAATCATCGTGTCTATCGGGAAGCAACTCGTCCATTAACAAAGCTTGTCGAAACGCATCAACCGCCTGTAGCTCCTCAACATCACGCACATCCTCGATGGAGACAGAACTCACTCGTCCATCACTCTTTCTTCTTCCGCTCTTCTTCTTAAGAGAATGCTTGAACTTAGTAGATGCATTAATAGCTTTCTTTTTCAAAGTACCAATCCTTGTTCTCCTCTCATCCTCAGAATTCTCAAAATCTGATTTTCGTTCCTTTTTCTCATCACTGCTTAAGAATCCCTCAAAACCTGTAGTGAAAGCTGTTTGAATTTTGATTAGACTTCATAAATAATCTATTGAACTATTGCATTTAGCTCAATGAAACCATAATCCCCATTGTTTAACTACATCAGCATTCAGCACCTAAAAAGCTCAAAACTTTAGCCTAAGAACCTAAATCAAACACACTTTAAAAAGCTTAAAGACACAAAATTTTTCGACAACTACGATTCTCAGACATCAAATTTGTTTCATTTCGAGGTTTACGCTACAGTAAACCCTAGAAAATAATCATACCCAGAAATTTAAAAGAAGGATTTTAAAGAATAAAGCAGATCAGATCTCTTACAAGGTCTTGCAAATCGATCAAGTGGACCTGACATATTAGATTCCTTCGACTGAGAAATCGACAAATCTTATGATTCCTTTGATCTTTCACCAAATCTTCGAGAAGTTGGCTGATCCACAAATCAATGCACCAGCAAAAAAAAAAAAAAAACCTTTTTTTTCCAACGAATCTATCTACTTCTCACATTTACAAGAAACCCAGAAAAATCGCTAAAAAAAAAAAACCAATTGAGAGGCAAAAGTGGAGTAGAATTCGGAAACCAACTATGGACTTTCTCAGTTTCTTCTTACCTAAATTGCCTCTAATTTCGTATTTTTATTATTATTTTTTGTTATTTAAGGTTGTATGTATTTGTCCGTTATTAAATGACACCCCAACTGTTACATTCTTTTTTCATTTGTGAGCCCCACATTTTTTGTCTTTCATTATATACCCCCAAATCGGCGGTGGTATTTTGTGATAGGGATATTAAAGTTTTGGAAATTAAATTACGTCACGCGTAGTATGATATAACTTATTTTATCAAAATGAGCTAAATTGTATTATGTACTATGTATGCATGCAAACAAGTGTTATATTGATTAGCTTTTGATAATATGCTCTGACAAAAGAAAATATGAATGTCACACACATTTAATTGATAATGTGTATCGCCTTATTATATAAGAATTGAGGTTAAATCTGTTACTAAAACTAGTTTTGGTTCAAATATGTAAAAGTAAATATAATGTTGGGGTGTATTTGAAGCAATAAAAAATAAGGAGAAAGTGCAGAGATACTTGCTCTTGTCATCATCGAGAAAGATCTGACGGTCATTAATGGCCGTACCTAAAAATTAACGGCTCTACGGATAGACCTCTAAACCTATATAGTGCCACAGAAAAAAAGTTTAAAAAACAAATTAAAGTAGTGTAAAAAAATGAGAGAACTCAACCGACAAGCGATGATTTAATTTTTTATTTAATTTTTTTGGTTGGAAAAAGGCGAGGACAAAACTGGGGGTGGAGAAATAAATATTCTTTACACTATGACCCATTTAATTTGGATCAATTGAAATTTCCAATTTTTATTTAGATTTTTTTCCCAAATATCTGCCCAAATATTAATTCTGAAAGGATACATTATTGGAGTTTCCAATCTAAGACATAACTCATAAGATCAATTCGAATGTAATAACTGTTTTATTTTTATTTTTGTCCGCCATCAAATTAGGATTTTGGATTCATGTCCAATACCAAAAGTTACCATCATCGTCTGAACACTATTTTCAATTAATGTGCGTATTTTTATAGAACTAGCATGTTTTAAAATATACGAAAACAATTTTGATAAAAAAAAAATGTTTTGATTTTAAAATTATAATATTATGTGAGCATGGGGTAGCTTTAAAAATTAGAAGATGCTGTGCAGCAAAATGTAAATTTTAATGAAATTAGGGGCGAAAGTGAAATTTCACCACTACCCGTACCATGGAGACCACATACCACGTGGCAGATAACGGAGGATTGATTACAGAATAGTACAAGTTCAAGCAAATACGGAGCAATTACAGGAAAGGGTCAACGGTCGTTAGGCCTTCGCATGGTAGTTGTAATATTAATTAATTATTCAATTGTTTAGTTTCACAAATATATTCATTTATTTTCTAGAAATCAGTAGACATAAACAGAGAAATGAATATTACAAAAATTGGAGGGTTCATTAATTGAATCTAACATCACGAAATATTGACTTTAGACAAGTCTTGGGCTGAGTTTTAGATCACCGATCCAATGATCATTTGAGTTATGATTGGTTAGTTTCTTGTAGAATTCTAATTAATCATTGCTCTTATTAAACTATTTAACAAACTAACATTATTTCAATTGGTATAATATTTTATTGAAGGGAGTATAAAAAGAGAATTTATCTGTTGAAGAAAAATACTTTTATTATATTATTAAATTGACTATGTTTAAAAATAAATTAAAGGTTGAATTGCTTTGAGTTGTATCACATTCACATTCTCAGATCCATGAAGAAAGTGGTGCATTAATCCCCTTTTAAATACTCTGTTTTGTAGTTTTATTTTGCTTTGTTTTATGTTTTGAACTCTTTACTTTATTTCGGTTGGTCAGTTTTATGGTAAACGATGTTGACGAAAAAGAAAAAAAAATATAGTGTATAGAAAAGCAATTTTAAACCAATCAAAGATGATTCTAGAGAAAAGTCAACTAATCGTGAAATTAAAAGAAAAATATAGTTGACTAATAATAAGTACCATAGAAAGATGTTTAGAAATTTTTAATAGTTAAGATTCAATTTAAAATAGTAGATGAAAATCGTATAGAAACAAAAAAAAATTGTGAAAAAAAAAATTATGATAAACAATACATATTTTATAAGTAGCATGTGAAAAAGTTTGTGATTAGTAATTGGTTTACGAGCGAATGGTGAGGAAACAAATCTGTGTTTTAAAAAAAATAAAAAAAATTATCTATCATCGTAGTGTTTATGTTTTTATTAAGGTTGGGCAAAATACTCGCATCTAATATCCGAACTCGATCCTGACATGAAGTAAACAGTTTGGTTTGGGTATGTATGTAGTAAAATATCCGATCGGATGAAATTTTTTGATGCAGGAGACGGTTACCATACCTAATCTATTCTAGCTTACAAGTTATTTCTAGATATTTCCTATTTTAAGTGTTTTCCTTTTCTAGTTAGGATTCTAGTAACTTTCCTTATTTCTAGGAATTTCTTATTTTATGCTTTAGGTTTTCTCTATATAAAGAACCTTAGGTGCTATGTTTGAGAAAACAACTTTTATCATTATTATTAATCAAAGTCTTCGAGTTTTCGAGCTTTACCTTTTTCTGGTGGATTCCAGAGCTTTTTCTTCAAGTTTGACACCCGCGAACTTGAACCTTCAATTCTAAGACTAACGTTTGTTGTCTTAGTGCATCCGACTGCGTCAAGTGGTATCAGAGCAGGCAATCTCCTACTCTTTTCGAAGCTTGAACAGCTATGGGTGATCAACCAGTAACCAGGGCCGACATGGAGGGTTTCACATCGAGTTTGAACGAATCAACCACGAACCTGGCAAATCTGGTGGCAACGTTAACTAATCAGATTGCAGCATTAACCAATCAGATTGCTAACGCAGGACAAGGAGGAGGAGAAGGAATGGGACGAAATCAGAATCAACAAGGCGGACACAATCGACAACAAGGCAGACATAACCGTGTCGCTGTTGATGATTCCAGCTCGGAGGAGGAATTGAAAGAGGAAGTGGAAGAACAAGGGAATCAAAATAATCAGGATTACCGAGTGAAAGCTGATATTCCATTGTTCTATGGGACTATGAGTGTAGAGGAATTTCTTGATTGGCAAATTGATGTTGATCGGTTCTTTGATGTTATGGAAGTCCCGGAGAGTAAACATGTTAAGATGGTGGCTATCCGGTTAAAGAAGACTGCTGCTGTTTGGTGGGATAAATTGGCTATTCAAAGGCAAAGACAGAGGAAGGGTCCAGTTAGAACATGGCGCCGAATGAAGCAGCTAATGACTGAGCAGTTCTTACCGGAGGACTACGAGCAGATTCTTTACAAGATGTACATTGATTGTGTACAAGGAAGCAGGACCGTGACTGATTATACAGCAGAGTTCTTACGTTTCTCTGAACGTAGTGACTTAAACGAAACAGAGAACCAGAAGGTGGCTAGATACATCAGTGGTTTAAAGGGCTCTCTTCAAGGGAAAATAGGGTTACAGACTGTGTGGACAGTTCAAGAAGCATCCAGTCTAGCCTTGAAAGCAGAATTGATGGAGAAATCATCGCGGGGTTTCACAAATTTCAGGAGACCCTCGGTTCAGAACAACATCGAACCAGCCGGAGAGAAGGACAAAGGCGTGATTAACATAGATTCCAACCCTAACAACAAAGGAATAAGTAGTTCCACTAGTGGCATTCAGAAGGACAAAGCACCCGCTCCGAAACAAAACACTCCTTATGCTAGGCCAACCCTCGACAAGTGTTTCCGTTGTCAAGGAACATGTCACAAGTCGAATGTTTGTCCCAGTAGGAAGACGGTTGCATTGCTAGAAGAAGAGGAAGACGACTTTATGGAGAATGAGGAGTATGAGGGAGTTGAATTTGCGGAAGAGGAATCTGAGGACAGAATCAGCATTGTTTTACAGTGACTGTTGCTATCATCCAAAGAAGAGGGACAACGCAAGAATCTGTTTAGAACGCATTGTTCTATTCAGAACAAGGTGTGCAATGTGATTGTTGACAATGGGAGCTCCGAGAATTTAGTTTCTCAAAAGCTGGTGGAATATTTGAAAATACCCACGACTCGTCATGACAAGCCGTATGGTCTCGGATGGGTGAAGAAAGGATCTAAAGTAGGAGTTAGTGAAACTTGTAAAATTCCTCTATCAATTGGTAAGCATTACAAAGAGGAGATAATCTGTGATGTTTTGGATATGGATGTTTGTCATATTCTCCTTGGGCGACCATGGCAGTACGATAACGACATTACGTACCGAGGACGAGACAATGTGATCATGTTTACATGGGGGAATCATAAGATTGCAATGGCTCCTATCAAGGATTTTGGTAGCGTTGCAAAAGAGAAGAAGTCAAACTTCCTAGTCATGTCGCATGATGATAAAGAACTTGACAAGGCTGTTAAGGAATCACAGTGTTTTTATCCGGTTGTGGTCAAGGGGTTGATGAGTGCCGTGACGGAAGAGACAACAACTCCACGTGAGGTGATAGAAATTTTGGAAGATTACAAGGAGTTAGTTGCTGAAGAACTACCTGACAACCTGCCTCCTATGCGTGATATACAGCATCACATTGACCTGATCCCAGGTTCTAGTCTACCTAATCTTCCCCACTATCGAATGAGCCCTAAAGAGAATGAAATTGTAAGGACACAGATCGAAGATTTGCTGAAAAAGGGTTAATCCGCGAGAGCATGAGCCCTTGTGTTGTACCGGTTCTTCTCGTTCCGAAGAAGGGTAATCAGTGGCGAATGTGCGTTGATTCTAGAGCCATCAACAAGATCACAATCAAATACCGGTTTCCTATCCCTCGGTTGGAAGACATGCTTGATGAGTTGAATGGATCAAAGGTGTTTTCAAAAATAGATCTTCGAAGTGGGTACCATCAGATTCGAATCAGGCCTGGAGATGAATGGAAGACTGCTTTTAAGAGTAAAGACGGATTGTACGAGTGGTTAGTGATGCCTTTCGGCTTGTCAAACGCACCTAGTACTTTCATGAGATTGATGAATCAGGTTCTCCGTCCTTTCATTGGGTCCTTTGTGGTAGTATACTTCGATGACATTTTGATCTATAGCAAAGCCAAGGACGACCATTTGGAGCATATAAGACAGGTGTTGCAAGTCCTCCAAGAAAATCAGCTGTACATGAATTTAAAGAAATGCACATTCCGCACAAGCAAGTTGCTGTTTTTGGGGTTTGTCGTTTGTGAGGATGGGATTAAAGTAGATGACGCCAAAGTGCGTGCAATAAAAGACTGGCCCGTTCCAAAAACCGCAACTGAAGTACGCAGCTTTCATGGTTTGGCTACTTTCTACAGGAGATTTGTAAGAGATTTCAGTACTATTACTGCGCCTATTACCGAATGCTTGAAAAAAGGGAAGTTTCACTGGGGACCAGAACAAGACGAGAGTTTTGCATTGATTAAGGAGAAGCTTTGTACTGCTCCTATGTTAGCATTGCCGGATTTTGATAAGATATTCCAAGTGGAATGCGATGCTAGTGGTGTAGGAATTGGTGATGTGTTATCTCAGGAGAAAAGACCAATAGCTTTCTTTAGTGAAAAGCTAAGCGAAGCACGACAGAAATGGAGTACTTATGATCAAGAGTTCTATGCGGTATTTCGAGCTCTTCGACAATGGGAGCATTATCTGGTTCAGCGAGAGTTTATTCTGTTCACTGACCACCAAGCTCTGAAGTTTCTTCACAGCCAGAAAGTGATAAATAAGATGCATGCTCGTTGGGTAAGTTTTCTGCAAAAATTTCCTTTCATTATTCAGCATAAGTCTGGAGCTCTTAACAAGGTAGCTGATGCTTTGAGTAGAAGGGCTTCCTTGCTAACTACCTTAGCACATGAGATTGTGGGTTTCGAATTTTTGAAAGAGTTATATGAAACTGATGCTGAATTCAAGGAATTATGGGACAAGTGCAACGGTAAGCATCCTTCTGCAGACTTCCATATTCGCGAAGGCTATTTATTCAAAGGAGACAGACTGTGCATTCCTTGCTCGTCGTTACGAGAGAAGCTGATCCGAGAATTGCACAGTGGTGGTCTTAGTGGTCATTTGGGACGGGATAAGACAATTGCAAGCTTGGAAGAAAGGTACTATTGGCCGCATCTTAGGAAAGACACTGGAGTTATTGTTCGGAGGTGTTTTGTTTGTCAGGTTTCTAAGGGACAATCTCAGGACACAGGTCTTTACATGCCGTTGTTTTGTTTCTGACGATATCTGGCAGGACCTATCTATGGATTTTGTGTTGGGGTTGCCGAGGACGCAGCGAGGTGTGGATTCTGTGTTTGTTGTTGTTGACAGGTTTTCCAAAATGACACACTTCATTGCTTGCAGAAAGACCGCAGATGCAACCAACATAGCCAAATTGTTCTTTCGAGAAGTTGTGCGTCTCCATGGGGTTCCGAAGTCAATAGTTTCCGACAGGGATACTAAGTTTCTCAGTCACTTCTGGATTACATTATGGAGGATGTTTGGAACAAGTTTAAAACGAAGCTCTACAGCTCATCCCCAGAGTGATGGGCAAACCGAGGTAACAAACAGGACGCTGGGTAACATGATCAGAAGTGTTTGTGGTGATAAACCGAAGCAGTGGGATTTAGCTCTACCGCAGGTCGAGTTCGCTTACAATAGTGCCGTACATTCCGCAACAGGGAAATCACCATTTACGTTGGTATATACCTCTGTCCCGAAGCATGTGGTTGATTTAGTTCCACTACCGAAAGCTCTTGGAGTTAGTGCATCAGCTGAGGCTATGGCTAAAGACATTTTGGACACTAAAGAAGCAGTCCGAGCTAGATTGGAAGCAACTGGGCAAAAGAACAAAAGGGCAGCAGATAAAAAACGGAGGCTCAAGGTTTTCAAAGAAGGTGATGAAGTAATGGTGTTTCTCAAGAAAGAAAGGTTTCCAGTTGGTACTTATCGCAAGCTTCAGCCTCGCAAGTATGGTCCATTCAAGATTTTGCAAAAGCTTAATGACAATGCTTATGTAGTGGATCTACCAGACGACATGAACATTTCTCATACGTTCAACGTAGCGGACATCTATGAGTATCATGCCGATGGTGTTCTTTATCCAGATAAGAACTCGGGGGCGAGTTCTTTGGAGGTGGAGGAGACTGATGCAGGAGACGGTTACAATACCTAATCTATTCTAGCTTACAAGTTATTTCTAGATATTTCCTATTTTAAGTGTTTTCCTTTTCTAGTTAGGATTCTAGTAACTTTCATTATTTCTAGGAATTTCTTATTTTATGCTTTAGGTTTTCTCTATATAAAGAACCTTAGGTGCTATGTTTGAGAAAACAACTTTTATCATTATTATTAATCAAAGTCTTCGAGTTTTCGAGCTTTACCTTTTTCTGGTGGATTCCAGAGCTTTTTCTTCAAGTTTGACACCCGCGAACTTGAACCTTCAATTCTAAGACTAACGTTTGTTGTCTTAGTGCATCCGACTGCGTCAAATTTTTTAAAGATCGGATACCCGTACCCGATCGGATAAACCCATAATATCTGAAGTAAACTCGAAATACTCGATAGTGTATAAAAATGTATAATATAGCCTTTAATCCTAAATCCCTAATTCTTCTTCTTTGTTTCTTTTATCGATAAAATACTTGTCTGTTGAACTTTTCATTTCCCAAATCAATGCACATTTATGATTTAACCGCAATTGTTCAAGTTTGAAACCAAAAACTAATATTTGTCATCTTTTCTTCCTACTCAAACTCACGGAGGAGATCACGGATGATTCTCTTAAATCAAAATTTGTATTTTTTTTTTCTTGTATTTTTTATTTTTTTTTTCCGCTATGAGAGTTTTTATATGAGTGAAAGTGTATTAAAAATTATTACATGTCTTTTGAAAACCAATTTATGAGAAGAAGTTTGAATTTTTTTTATTACTTTATTAAAAGGTTCAAGTTACGGATATACCTGAAATATATCCAAATCCGAAGATATCCGATCTGAACCCGACTCGATTTTATAGAATACCCAATCATCTCTAAACCCAAATACTCAAATACCCTAAATACTCAATTCGAATCCCAACGGGTCCCAAATGTCCAGCCTAATTCTTATGCCCACGAACCTCTGGAGCAAGGTTCGATTCATTCTGGAAACTTACTTACTAATTTTTTATTTTTTCCCCCAACGAGGCTAGAATTCAAGTTCGGATTCTCGGACACGTGTGCATATGCATATTTACTAAGATGTATTACGTCACGGATACGGTCACACGTTTCGAATATCTTCGTCATATCAAACAAAAAAAACCAAAACCGTTTTTTTTTTTTTTTTTTTTTTCTTCATCGTTGTATACAAAAACCAAATCTTTTTCTCATTTCGCCAACTATAATCGATTTTTGTGCTCTCCATTTACATTTCTGCACGATAAGTAAGTTTCTGATCTTTCTCTCTGTTTCTTATATATTCATGTTTTGGATCCCTAATTCTGAGTTTTTATAAGATCTGTAAAAGTAAAACCAATTTTGGTGATCGTTGTTTGATTTCCGCCACAAGAAGAATGTGAAAGGAAATTGTAAACAACATTTCTGCGTTCATTAAAATTGGGATCAAAATTTACAAACTTGGTCTTGATTTGGTGTTTTTGTTTCTCATTTGGTTTAATAAAAAAAAAAAAAAAAAAAAAAGGTATGGTGAAGGAGAATGAGTACTACGAGATCTTAGGTGTTAAAACTGATGCTTCAGATGCTGAGATTAAAAAGGCTTACTACTTAAAAGTAAGTCTTTTTTTTTTTTTTTTTTTCGCTTGTAATTTGATAATGTAATAAATTTTGGAACTTTGGGTTTGATTGTGTTTTTTTGTTTCTTTGTTCTTCAGGCAAGGAAAGTACATCCAGACAAGAACCCTGGAGATCCTCAAGCTGCTAAAAACTTTCAGGTGAATAGGTTTTGTCACATTGTAAATGTTTCTAGGGTTTTACTTAGTCTCACATTTTTCCATGTATTTTGTTTGTTTCATGAATGAAAAGGTTTTAGGTGAGGCTTATCAGGTTCTGAGCAATCCAGATAAGAGAGCAGCTTATGACAAATATGGCAAAGCAGGAGTTCAACAGTAAGAATCTTGGTCTCTGTTTACAACTTTTGGGTTGAGAATGTTGTGAACTGAAGCTGGTTAATTTTTGTTTTAGGGATGCAATGGTTGATCCTGCAGCTGTATTTGGTATGCTTTTTGGAAGTGAAGTCTTTGAAGAATATGTTGGACAGCTTGCACTTGCTTACTTGGCATCTATTGAAGCTGACTTAGAATCATATGAGCCTGAAATCAGAAAGCAAATGCTTCAAGACAAGATCAAAGTACATTGTTTTTCTCCCTTTCCATTTAACGCCTCATCAATGTTTAGTTACATTTCTGAATGTATATATGCGGGATTGTGTGTAGGCTTTGCAGAAGGAGAGGGAAGACAAGCTTGCTGCTACATTGAAAAACAAACTTGAACCGTTTGTGGAAGGAAACACCGATGAATTTATTGAATGGGCAAACGAAGAGGCAAAGCGGCTTTCTTCTGCTGGTAAAATAAGCCTCTATGCATTTTAGCTATAGAGGAAAAAAGTCTATTGTTGGCTCCTAAAAACCAAGAAAAGTGTTAATTCTTGCTTTGACTGTTTTAAGGTTTTGGGGAGGCAATGATGCATACAATTGGTTACATTTACACAAGAAAAGCTGCTAAAGAAATCGGGAAAGACAAGCGATATATGAAAGTACCGTTCTTAGCGGAATGGGTTCGTGACAAAGGCCACCATATGAAATCTCAAGTGATGGCTGCTTCTGGTAAGAAAAAAACAAAGAAGCAATAAACCGAAATCTTTTGGATTTCTAAGCAAAATCATTACTTACTTTGGATCGATTTTTATTATGGTCTGTAGGTGCGGTTTCGTTACTTCACTTGCAGGATGAAGTGAACAAGTTGAATGAACACCAAGGAGAGAACAAAGAAGAACATATTCAGAAAGCCATTGAAGCTAAAATGGATGCTTTGCTTCAATCACTTTGGCAAATCAATGTTCTCGACATTGAATCCACTCTATCTCATGTCTGCCAATCTGTAAGATATCAAGATTCATCTTACACTATGTAATCATCTTTGTAATATTATTAATGGTGTTATTAATTTTGTCTATCTCTCTCTCAGGTGCTTAAAGATCCAAGTGTTTCAAAGGATGTTCTTCGAGCTCGAGCCATAGGACTAAGGAAACTTGGAACGATCTTCCAGGTGAGCAAAAACAAAACGGTTCGTAACTTAACATAACAGGAAAACTCATTGGGTTTTAGATTAAAGATTGTTGCTTTGAATCTTGAAAACCAAAAATACTATAAAAAAGAAATGTAATTTGAGACTGTGAATGAATCTCTCTGTTTCTCTTTTTAAGGGTGCTAAGAAGCCTTACACTAGAGGAAGCAGCTTACGCCGTGAACCTGCCGTGAAACTGGACACCGGAGGCTCTTCAAAGTCGACGTCTTGAAACTCCGATCACCGGATTTGAATATGCTGTCTCCTTATATCTTTTATTGGCTCAAGTTGGATATGTTCTTTGTGTTTTACTTTCCTCAGCTTTGTAGAGAGTTTTTTCTAAGATGAAAATTTTGTTTGTAGATGACATCTTTAATCATGATTACATGACATTCTCATTTATCGAATTTGCATTGTTCAGATTTATCATATTTTAGATTTGATTCGAACCTAGCAATGAAGGTGTTTATCTACCTAGCATGAAAACTCTCTCCGAGGTCCGTTTCCCGTTTCAGAAACGAAAACTCGATGGAAACACGTTTCTTAAAAATCACAATTTGGAAACAAAATTAATTGTTCAAAATGGAACAAAATTTATTTTTTAATAATTGTTTCTCATATCATTAATAATTTAATTGTTCAAATTTTATCAGAAAAATAAAATAAAAAATAAAAATTTAATTGTTTTTGGAACTAGTGACTTGTTTGTGATAAAAGTCTAGGGCGCGTTTTTATTCCCTTTGATCTTTCCGCGTCGGCCTCACAATGCTCTAAGCGTGTTCTGTACGATAACAAACTTACAGAGACGTTTTAGATTTCTCTATTTTAGTCCTTCTTATTATATAAAGTTTCATTTCGCACCCCAAACTTCTTAACATGACTCATTTTTAACATGACGGTGACATCGTTCGCCTTACGCCACTTAATTCCGCTAAAACTAACGACCTGTAAAGCAATAAGTCAAACCGTAACGTTTGGTTCTACTAAACCGAAACCAAATTAAACTGGTCCATTTGATATAATCCTGCATCTGATAGAATCTTGTTCATTTTAAAAAAAAAGGATTAATACAAATTACACAAACGATTATGAATGAAAAACAATTAAAATCAACATAAATTATAAATACTCGATTTTCAGTTGGTACGGTTTATGGATCCTTAACCAGAAACACGCCATTGGATATCTAACGGCGTTAAATAAAACCGTCAGAAATGACTTTGTATTTCGTCTCTTTCACACACTCTCTCTTCTCTATAGGAACAAAGCATAGAGAGCTCTGCTCATTTTTTCTAGCTCTGCTCATTTTTTCTAGCTCTTACAAATCCACCGCTCTCTCGCTTTCGCTATGTGAAAACTGTCTCCGTTTTATCTTTCCGGCGACGATTTCCGACTTCCGAGTTCAGGTTCGGTGTTTGTCACTTTCGTCTCACATCCTGAGAATTGATTTGTTTAAAACTTGATTTTTGCTATTTAGCTACCGATTTTAGGGTTTTAGTTTCTATTTTTGGGTAATCTCAACTTCAATTGCATGTTCCTTGGCCCTAATCTCGGATCTCTTTAATGTTAGTTATGATCAATTTTGTAGATATGCTCGATTCAATTGCTATTTCTGGCGTCCTGAGATTTTTTTTAAATCATTTTTGGATTTTCTTAGTGAATATAGTCATGAAATTTCACTTACCTTCAAGTTAGTGAACAACGAATTTACTCAAATTTGATTCTCTATTTATTTTGATCCCAAAACCTTGTATTGATTTTTCCACTTAGTTCCTATGCTGCTACTTCTAACTTCCTTCTTCTTGGCCATGGCCAGTCTAAGTTATTGTGTGGATGAATTGATAAGCTCTTGTCAATGGTTTTGATGTTAGACCTTTTAAGTTTTGAAGGTAACTTAAAAGGATTTATAGTTATAATTGAATCTGATTGAGTTCTTGGTTTTTTTTTGTTTTTTTTTGGAAGGTTTTGAGGTGTTCTATTGTGGTTTTATGCGTCAAAACATCTGACTCGGAGTGTCTTTGTGCGGTGATTGATAGTTTTTAACACTCTTTAAGTTATGGGGAATGCTTGTTGTGTTGCTGCTCGAGACAAAATGGTAGTGTCTAATACATCCGTAGTTGAGAATTTGCAAAGAAACAATCTGAGGTATTCTCCTAATTGGAGCTTTCGATGGGATAATAGAGGACGAGTGGCTGGTGAAGAGACCTCTGTAAGTTGGTTATCTGATGGGATTAGTCGTAATGATGGATCTGATGTCAAATCTGAATCTGCTTTTGTATCATCACAAGGGTCCCCTTTGCATAATTTTCAGACGCAGTCATGGCAGAAATCTCCTTCTTCGGGTAAAAAAATTCCGACTTTCTAGACATATGCAGTAAATTCTTATTGCTTATTGGCAAAACCTGTTTGATTGGTCAAAATCTGTAGACTTGAGGGGAATATGTAGGTTCCTTTTTTTTGACCCACTTGGAATTTAGGACTACTTTTCCACAAAACATGTTCATGAGCGAAAATGACATTGATATGTCTGTTGACATAAACTGTTTCTCTTGTTTGCTTCTTGGCTTACTTTTCATTGGCCTCCATCCATCTTGTTCTTTTATGACTTTTCCATGTTATGAGATCACGTTTTTGTTGTGGCAGATCAATCTTTTTCAAGAGTTGCATCCGTTGACACCGTCTCTGAGCAGGTAAAAAAGCTTTGTTTCACTGCTAGCTATATATATCTGCCATGTATCTCTGTTAATATCATCTCTATTTTACTTTTGTTGATTACTCAGAAAACAAATGATTCAACTGAACCTGCTTATTATCCGTCTCCTGCAAAACTGTCATTGGCTTCTCAACCATCATCCTTGTCAGCGTCACCATTGTCATCCCAGAGCCACTTGCCAATGCCGCCTGCAAGTTCATTGACATTAAAGCTGACATCGCGCCCTCGTCTATCAAAGCAAGTCTCAGATGGTCAAATCTTTGGATTTACCTCACCGAGTAGAAGCTCAGCAACGGAAGAGAGGCTGGGGAATGAATCTCAGTCTGATGGTTGGTCTATGCAAGCCTTTTCCGAAATGATGGCGTATTCTCGCAGAGAGTCTTGCTCATACGACAACGAGTGCTTTGGGCTTCATCGTAACAAGATAGACCATCATGGAAATAGAAAGTCCAATGATCAGCAAAACTGTGACGCTTGCTCGAGATCCTTGTCTGAGAAATCTTTGTTGAGTAGCCAAAAGATCTTTGCCACTAACGAGCTCTCTGTAGCTGCCATTCTAGCTTGTGGGCATGTTTATCATTCTGAATGTTTAGAGCAGATGACACCTGAAATCGACAAATTCGACCCTCCATGTCCCATCTGCACATTGGGTGAGAAGAAAACATTCAAGCTGTCGGAAAAAGCATTAAAGGCAGATTTAGATATGAAAGCTAGACACAACAAGCGACTTAGAAACCGCGTTGTAGACAGCGATGACTTTGTCATGTTCGATCACAACCACAAGTCAGCGGTGGCAGCATCAGCAGCAGGATACAAAGGTAAAGCCCCAAAGCTGATATCGAGTTCAAGCTTAAGAAGCTATTCACCAAAGCCTTTCCTTGCAAGACACTTCTCTCTCGGATCTAGAAGTAACAGTAGTAAATCCCCAAAAGAGAATCATGCTGCGAGCTCTCTTAGAAAGAAAGGCTTCTTCTGGACCAAATCTATCAAACTTTGAAACTGTAAGCATCACAATATGAAGCATCATCACTTATGGATTTTAAGCTTATGACTCAAATCAACGAGTCACACAAGTAAAACCTTTATAATTGTTTGAATCTTGTTGCAGATTCTGTGGTGCTGTTTCTCTTCGTAATCGTAAGTTAGAGCCGAAGTCAACGTGGTACACACACTTGTTCGTGTGTATGTCATAGAATTTTTCTCACTCGTCTCCACAAAATCTTTCTTCTATTTTGTTTTGTGCATTCCCAACCTTTTTACACTTGTAAATATGATAATAAATATAATAATATAAGGTTAAAAATTAAAATGATACTACTTCTACAAACTCTCTTTCATATGAAAATAGTTACATATATATATTTTTTTTTGGTTAATATAAAAGTTTCAATTCAGAGGCAATCTTACTGTAGGTAAATAAAAGGAAGGTTAATAAAAAGTTGTAAAACTGAAAGAAGAATTGTAACGCGATAGATATAGGATATATTTAAAGTAACGATCAAATTGATTGTAGTATTATGATGTAATGGAATATAGATTGTGTTAATGATCCAACTTCCAAGGTTCGTTTGTTTAGTGCATTTTGGAAATTAGTTTACAAACGTAAACTTACAATAACCAATCAGCTCGTAAATCGTAATATTTGGTTTTCACGACCAAGTTATATTTCTTTAGCGGTTCCACGTCCGTGATCGAATCCATATCCAAATACATCTATGATAGATGATGATAACGTTGTTCTGTCTAATTTTTATCGAGAACCAAAAACGTTATTGTCGGATTTCGTGACGTATTCATATAAAAAAAGCACACATGATACGTGGTACTCTTTTTCTAATCGTGCGTGTCAAAACATTTCACATTAAATACGACACGTCTTATAGCCATGCAGATTAACATGTCTTATATATATATATATATTATATATATGCACAAGTGATTTCTAAACGAAGTAAAGTTGGTGTTAACAATGGCGGAATTGAAGGATGAACGAGGAAACCCAATCCATTTAACCGACGCACATGGTAACCCGGTCCAGCTCACTGATGAGTTCGGCAACCCCATGCACCTTACCGGTGTGGCCAGCTCTGCCCCTGGCTATAAGGACAGTACTACTGGTGACATTGCGGAGCATCCTACTTCAACTGTTGCAGGAACACATCCGGTTGCTACGGGTGCAGCTGGAGTTGCTGCTCCTGCGGTAGTGGCAGGAGCCACCGCTGGTACGGCTGCAACTGCCATGGAGCAGCAACACCATGGCTCGCTTGAAGAGCATCTTCGTCGGTCTGGAAGTTCATCTAGCTCTAGCTCGGTAAGATTCTCTTGCATGTATAAATAAACTCTAAAATGTTTCTTGCATCGTTTCACCGCTTTTCTTTTCTAATAAATGATTTTAGTAGTTTCCACTCTAATATGTTTAATTTTCATATATTAAAATAATCATAAAGATTTGTTTTCCCATGTATAAAAGAAAAAGAAAAAAAAAAAATATCTAAAGGGTTCTCTTAATCGCATCTACTGCATGCACGTAGTCGATTTATAATCATCATATTAGAATAATATCATATATCTCTAATAATAATGATGTAATATACGAATAAAAAAAAAGGTTTTCATAAACATTTAAAATATAAATCCAAAATGAGACGTATGAATAGGAAGGAGTCTTTTTTCTTAAATTTTTTTTTTATTCCATGCATATGGATCGATCTTATAATAGGTAACAAGGAGAATATTGTATATGTATGATGTTGAAATAGGAGGATGATGGGCAAGGAGGGAGGAGGAAGAAGAGTATAAAGGATAAAATTAAAGAGAAGTTTGGTAAGCACAAGGACGAACAGACGCCAAGCACCGCCACAACCACCGGACCCACCACCACCACCACAACTACCGACCATCCTCACGAGAAGAAGGGTTTTATAGAGAAGATCAAGGAGAAGCTTCCCGGCCACCATAACCACCCATGAACACGAATCACATCACATTAATGTCTCTGCATGTATATAACGTTTGTTTCCATTTCATATATAAAATGGCTTATAATTTCAGATGTCATATCTATATATCAAAAGAACAAAAAACAAAAAATTATTCAATATGTCGTCTATAGTCCCACATGATTATAGTTTAATGGGTTTTAGTTTGTATATCATTTCTCGTTTTATTTTATAAGAACTGTATTTTGTATTTTGTTTTATCAAAAGAAAAAAAAAAGAATTGTATATTTGTTGATACTGTTGATACTTTTGTGAACCTTGCTATGCTAATCAGTGGGATCTAATCATCTAACTAGATTTCCAAAACTAGTTCGTCATTTTTTTTTTTATAATTTAGTTGATCTGTTTAACATTTCGAGTCAGGTTGCAGGGACGTTTATTCTCTAACTGATTTTTGGATTAACGGATTAATGGACCATACAATTTCGAAAAAATACAATTCCGAAAAAATCATGTGAATGTTTCGGGCTATAAGATCTGACTAATCTTGGGGTCCAAAAACCATAAAATCTGACTAATTTTGGGGTTCGAAAAAGTACATAAGATTCGACTAATCTCGGAATCCGGACATGGCCAAGAAAAAACTCTCTAGTTTTTTCATTATTTTTGAAATAGAGAGAATCATATTATATTATGGATGTCGAAATTGGCCAATTTAACAATTTTTACTAAAAATATAACATACACCAATTATAACTTGCTCTAGCAGAACCAAACATTATTAAAAGAATTAATTAGCCACACATATAACAATCTCAATTCTTTGTCTCATTCATGCCCTTTTTTTTCTCTCGATCTTTCTTCAACCACAAGCAACCCAAGAATCTCGTTTCCTTTCATCTTATCATTATTTTTCCTCATTCTTCTCTCTTTTTCTCTCTTTCCCTCATCGTGAAGGAGGGATGGAGATAAGAAAGAAACCAAACATACCTTTGTGTCGTCTTTTCTTAGATTCTTCTTCCATGACTCTCATCTTCACCATCCTCCTCCTCCTCTTCTTAACCAGCCTAGCTTCAGCTGTTGCCATCGGTAATGGCGGCGCAACCGCTGCTTTCAAACCAGCAGATAACATTCTCATTGATTGTGGAAGTAAGTCATCTTCCAAATCCCCTGAAGGTAGAGTCTTTGAAAGTGATTCAGAGACGATTCAATACATAGAAGCTAAAGATGATATTCAAGTCTCAGCTCCACCTTCAAATAAACTATCTTCTTCTATTTACTTAACCGCGAGGATCTTTCGAGAAGAAGCCATTTACAAGTTCCATTTGACTCAACCTGGTTGGCATTGGGTTCGTCTTCATTTCTGTGCTTTTCCTAATGACAAGTTTGATCTTCAAAAAGCCACTTTCTCTGTTTTAACAGAGAAATATGTTTTGCTTCATAACTTCAAAGTTAGTAACAGAAACAATGATAGCCAAGCTACTATTCAGAAAGAGTACCTTGTTAACATGACTGATGCTCAGTTCGCTCTTAGGTTTAAACCTATGAAAGATTCTGCAGCTTTCATTAATGGGATTGAACTTGTGTCAGCTCCAAATGAACTCATCACTGATTCAGGCACTTCTCTTTTCCCTGTCAAAGGTTTTTCGGGTTTGTCTGATTACGCGTATCAATCGGTTTACAGAGTTAATGTTGGTGGCCCCTTGATCACGCCACAGAATGATACACTAGGAAGAACTTGGAAACCTGACAAACAATACTTGAAAGATGAGAATCTTGCTAAGGATGTTAAAACAACTACTTCTGCGATCGAGTATCCTCCTGGGATTACACCGCTGATTGCGCCACAGACGGTTTATGCAACAGCTGCAGAGATGGCTGATTCTCATACTATAGATCCTAACTTCAATGTTACATGGAACTTCCCATCAGACCCATCGTTTCATTACTTTATTCGTCTTCATTTCTGTGACATTGTTAGTAAATCTCTTAATGATCTTTACTTCAATGTTTACATCAATGGAAAGACTGCAATATCTGGACTGGATTTGTCTACTGTAGCTGGTGATCTTTCTGCTCCTTACTATAAAGATATTGTAGTGAACTCAACACTTATGAAATCTGAGCTTCAAGTCCAGATTGGTCCTATGGGAGAAGATACTGGAAGGAAGAACGCGATATTGAATGGAGTTGAGGTTCTGAAGATGAGCAACTCTGTTGATAGTCTTGATGGAGAGTTTGGAGTTGATGGTAGAAGGGCAACAAGGGGGAAGCCAGGAATGGTTGCAACCGCGGGATTTGTAATGATGTTTGGAGCTTTTGTAGGTCTTGGAGCTATGGTTTATAAATGGAAGAAGAGACCACAAGATTGGCAGAAGAGAAACAGTTTCTCTTCTTGGTTGCTTCCAATACACGCTGGTGATAGTACTTTCATGAAAAACGGTTCTCACAAATCCAACTTGTACAACTCCGGTCTTGCCCTCGGACGCTATTTCTCTCTATCAGAGCTTCAAGAAGTCACAAAGAACTTTGATGCATCAGAGATCATTGGTGTTGGTGGATTTGGTAACGTTTATATTGGTACCATTGATGATGGAACTCAAGTTGCTATCAAACGAGGTAATCCACAGTCAGAGCAAGGGATCACAGAGTTTCATACAGAGATTCAAATGTTGTCTAAGCTTAGACATAGACACTTAGTCTCTTTGATTGGTTACTGTGATGAGAACTCAGAGATGATCCTTGTCTATGAATACATGTCCAATGGTCCTTTCAGAGACCATCTCTATGGCAAAAACTTAACTCCTTTGACATGGAAACAACGACTAGAGATTTGCATAGGAGCTGCTCGTGGACTTCACTATTTACATACAGGAACAGCTCAAGGCATAATCCATCGTGATGTAAAATCTACAAATATTCTTCTTGATGAAGCTTTAGTTGCTAAAGTAGCTGACTTTGGTCTCTCCAAAGATGTTGAATTTGGACAAAACCATGTTAGTACAGCTGTCAAAGGTAGTTTTGGATATTTAGATCCAGAATACTTCAGGAGACAACAACTTACAGACAAGTCAGATGTTTACTCATTTGGTGTTGTTCTTCTAGAAGCTCTTTGTGCAAGACCAGCCATTAATCCTACTCTTCCAAGGGAACAGGTTAACTTAGCTGAATGGGCTATGCAATGGAAACAAAAAGGGTTGTTAGAAAAGATCATAGATCCTCAACTTGTTGGCAATGTGAATCCTGAATCTATGAAAAAGTTTGCAGAAGCTGCAGAGAAGTGTTTAGAAGATTATGGTGTTGATAGGCCAACAATGGGAGATGTATTGTGGAACTTAGAATTTGCTCTTCAGCTTCAAGAGAGTTTTTCTCAGGGAAAAACTGAGGATGATGAGGTTGAGACCGATAAGCCTGTGACTCCTGCTGCTGCTGCTACACCGGCTTCACCTGCTGCCACCACTGCTGCAGTAAGTGAACGTCCGGTTAATCAGAGTGATCAAGAGAAGGATGATGACTCGGCCGTGGACCAACACTCTGGAACTGCCATGTTTACTCAGTTTGCTAACCTCAATGGAAGATAATAAATGAGTTAGACAAAGAAGAAGGAATTGAGCTTCTTTAAGGTAATTGGATTTGTTGTATAATTTGTATGATGTTTTTTGGTTTTGGTTTTTGGGTATTTGAAATGTATTTAAGGTGGTGGATAATGCATATGTATAGCTAAAATACTCTGGTGCATTTTGTCTACTCATCCACCCCTGTTGTAGGTTACAAAATACAAAGTTTTATAGTCTCTGTATGTGAAACTTCTCATAATTGATGTTGTATGAATTGACAAGTAGTTGAGATTTCTTCAAAACAAAAAAGAAAGAAAGATAATTTAATAATACAAAGGGAGCTTTTACAGTTAGTGAAAACATTACAGAATCTCTGAAAGCAAAGATTGCTTTCTTTTTAGAGTTTCCTGAGCTCCTTTCTTCTCCAAAGGTTCCTGTTCTAGTAAATATTTAACAATCTGAGTTGTTTCTTCCCCATTTAAAGAATCCCTAATTCATACTTGTAATTCTCGTGACACGAATTCAGAAAGTTAGATGAAGTAAAAATGTTTTTAAAAAAGGAGGAATGATTTAGGGATCATAAGCTTAAAGCCTTATTCAACTCTTTTCTTCTTCTTGCTCACCATCATGGGATTTTCAATCTCCATGATATCATCATCTCCACTGTCGACGTCCTCTGTTTCTTTCTTATGATTATCCAGCTGGGTCTCAGAGAGTCTTCTCTTCTTAGAAGCAATCTCGGATCCTGAGGAACTCTCTGTGACATCAACAGCGTTGTCATTGTTTGATGTTGATGCGCTCTCCCCGTTGGTAGCTGGAGATTGTGTCCATCCAGAGAGTACCATTCCTTCAGGTTCTTTTTCCTCGTCAAATTCTTCCCTGTGACAGAAACAGAACAAGCAAAGAATGCGTAAATCGTTGGCTATTTTCAGGCCATTTGAGAATCCTAGGATGATGTCTAATGATAACCCATCTTGAAAGACGAAAACTTTAGTGATTTGGATGAAATTGAAAAGTTTAGTGATAAGTCAATGGTAATTTTCCGAGAAATCAAACTGATATTGAAACAGGATCCAGAAGGTATAAGAAATAAAAAAAAAACCTGTGCTTGACATTTATCTTGCAAGATAGCTCTTGTTGAAGATCTTCAACGGTCAGAATGCTTCCGTTGACAATGGGAGAAGGAAGTTCTGATAAAGACTGACAAAGAAACACAGACATGTGAGAAATTGTGATATCGGAACCTGTGTATGAAAGGCAAATGGTAGAAAAATCGAGACCAAACCTTCTCAAGATTTGCATTGTAGTTTGCAACCATAATATCATCAAGATCATCACCAACTTCATAAAGAAGTGAAGCCCCGTGCATAATCAAAGGTAGGTTCATTCCAAGCTTGGCTGTGACAATTTTATCAACTAGATCCCGTAGTTTTGATTTTTGAGTATTGATCTCAAGTACTAAAGGAGTCTGTAGGTATAAAAGAAAAAAACCCAAATGACTCGTAATGCAAGGAAGATTAAAGAAAGAAAGCCTAAACAGCAGTAGTGTTTATACCTCAGAACAGACATAGCAAGATGGATTAGGTTCATATGGCTCGATTGGCATAAGCAGCATCTTTCTGCTTGGGTGTTCTAAGCAATACGTCATTCTAGAGAGAGACATTGAGAACAAAAACAACAAAAATATATATATATTAAGGACCCTGGAATGCTGATGATATACTGTGAAATAAGATTTTAAAGTAACAAACCTGTATTTGTTCGCATCCTTATTCAGCACTTTGATTGCTTCAATAACAATCAAACCAGTAACAATGGCATTGGTCGTAGCAACAGCATGAACAATGTTTCCAGCAATACCTTTGGCTTCAAAAAGACTGTGCAACGGAATTCCGAAAGACTCGGCACGGATATTCGCAGCAGCAGTGACAAATTCTACAGCTAACTGATCATCTTTGTCAAAAGTAAGGTGTCCTATTTCCTGTGGCACGATATAGAAAAAAAAATCTATTAATCAGTACACTGACTGAGATCAATATATAGTCGGGGGTGAGAATTCACAGAAAGGACTACACAGACCTTCTTTCTCTTGGCAAAGAACAACTTCAATGCTTCTATGAACACTAGAGAATTCTGCGTTAGACCCCACAATTCCTGTGGATTCTTCAGGCCAAGTGACGGCATGGCAGAGATAGTTGAATCGCCATCAGTAACAGAACAATTCCGAATGCTTCCATTTTGTTGAGTCAGACTTTCAGGCAAGACTTCCTTACTGTAAATAGGCCTTGGTCGTCTACGATTTTTCCATGTCTCCTCATTGGACAAAGCCACTTCAA
This sequence comes from Barbarea vulgaris, assembly GCA_963667165.1. Taxonomy (NCBI): domain Eukaryota; kingdom Viridiplantae; phylum Streptophyta; class Magnoliopsida; order Brassicales; family Brassicaceae; genus Barbarea; species Barbarea vulgaris. The sequence continues at coordinate 27,008,576 of OY763892.1, forward strand.
TGTTAGAACCAAACACATGATCATATATCTTTCTAGCATACTGCTCAATATCTTCATCTTCTGCACGTTCGAATACATCTTCTGTTTCTTTGGATGAGCTTGCAGAGTTGTTGGACCGCACGTTAAGATCATTATCTTGATTTTTGTCGCCAAACAACTTTGCAAAGAGCAGGTCTTTTGCCCAAACGATACAGTGCACAAACTGTAGAATCAATCCACAATTTATAGGCACATACAAAACAAGCACTATGAATTAGGATTAGGACTACACTAGAAAAATTATAACTTCTCCAAGATCCACAAAAATTCAACGAACAAGACAGTGTTAATACCTTAGTTGGAGTGCTGGTTATTGTACACACAGGATATGTCTTTGGAGCAGGTTTGGTTTGGCACTCATAACATTCCGTTTTCCCCTTTATATGCACAGTTACCTAATCCAAACACACAAACAAGCATTACAAAGTCAGATAGAGAGAAATGTTAACAGTTAGGCCATTCAAGCCTAGTACTTTAGTGCAACTAATCAATAGATTTTGCTCAGAGAAAAAAGAACTGCAAAACCAAAGGGCAGGCGGAATAACCTGTCCTAGGAAGCCCGTTGTCCCGCTTTCTACAAGAGGAACCTCAGCTGCAAGACAGAGGCGATTCACATGACGCCTTGCATCCAAGTTGTCCAGTCCATTCAGAACAACATCAAATTGCTTGAAAAAATCAACATCAAACTCGGGATTCTTCACATTTGCATGGTATGATTTTATATTAATGTGAGGCCTAAATCTCAAGACTGCATCTCTGGCAACCTGATGATATGGTTAAAAATACATTTTAACTCTTATGAACTGGAATTCCCTTGGACTGAGCTCAAGCAAAAATTACCTTAGCCTTGGACTGCCCAACATGTGAACGGCGGAATAAGAATTGCCTATTCAGGTTACTGACTTCAATAGTATCCATGTCAATCTGTAACACGAGAATCAGTAACTTAATCACGTATACCATAAAAACTAATCTTATAAGTCACTGATCTATTCATTCTCTAAATCCAGAAGAAACCGCAAGTAAAACTCGAATATTTCTCTTGGGTTCTGAGAACATATAAGTTAGTCATGGAACAATCTTTCCCAAAATTGAAACAGTAGTAGTTCAGTGCCTATCCAGAGCCTTAGAGTTACACTAGACCTATCGGCTAAACCAAAATATCCTCCTAGAGATAAATCATGTATAAAAAAGCTCAAAGATCTGAACTTCCAAGTCATACTAACTCCAATTGTGTTCAGTAGAGTCCCGATGCGATCTCATGAGCCATGCAAATAAAAAAGCTCAAAGATTTTAGAATTTTCAAATCATTACAAAACATCAAATACCCTAAACCTATAGCACAATGGGAGATTCTAAAAGCTTGAACTTTGGTTCGTGACTCAGAATCTCAGAAGAGAAGAAGAAGAAATCACAACTTATGAATACTAAAAATCACTCAAACAAATTAAGGAACTTACAATATGAATGTCTTCGAATCCAGAAAGGGCAAGAGTCTTCAGTAACTCACAGCCAATCCCACCAGCTCCAACCATAAGCACTTTCGCGCCCTAAAACCCAACACAGAAGAATTCAAAAAGCTTCGATTTTTAAAACCCAAACAAAAAGAGTAGCTTAAGGGTACCTTCAGAACTTACTTTAATTGCAGATTGTTGTTGTTGAGTAGCCATGGCGGAGACAGAGCAAAAACGTTTAAGTGACGGTTCGGGTTCAGAGCAGAAGACGGCGAATGTGAGATTAGAAAAATTGAAGCTTTTTTGAGGCTAATAATTTAATAATCGAAAGGAATTTAGGAATTGAAAAAAGTAAATAGAGAAGGTAGCGAATTTTGATTTCTAGGGTTTATGATGTGTGGAGGGATTTGGGAAAATTTGGAACAAGGAAGAGAAGAGGAAAGAGACGGCTCTTGGGAAAGAAAGACTCACGTGGGTCTTTCTGTAAATTTCTTTTTTTTTTTTATCGAATATTTAGTGTAGTTGTTGACTTTAATTTACAGTATCAATTACCCATAGATTCCAAGGCCAATAATTTAATTACTATATTTTAAAAATATTATTTTTCATATATTGTCGATACATCTTCGTTTTCAAATTAAAAGTTTTCATAAATTTCGTTACAGCTTCTTCATTAAATTAGTAAGATTCATCGGACCCAATTCAATTATTTTTTTGGAGATTCCATAATGATGCTTTTTATTTTAGTAAGATTCATATATATATATATATATATATATATATATATATTGCACACACAATTATTGTATGTAAAGACATGGCATCGTCAAAAACAACAATCTTCATTGTTTTCGTTCTTTATTTTTCATGTTAGATCCTCTATATATATATTGATTAAATCCATTTAAACGACGGATTAAAATGTGATGTGTTTGTAATTGTGTTAGACACATTGGTGGTGAGCATCACTAGAATTCGAGTCGATCCATCATGCACGAAATCAAAAGAGTGTGAATTGCAATGTTCGAATGGAAATGCACAATGTATGGCCGGAATGTGCCATCGTTCGAGCTTAAATGCCGAGATGGAGTTGACAAAGACGATAAAGTGCAAGACTTACAAAGATTGTCCTGATTCTAGTGAATACCCAGACTATTATTATACTTGTCTTAATGGAGAATGCATTTGTCTCTTAGTTTAAAAATGTGCATATATGATGATGGAATCATTCTATTCATCATAAACTAATAATATTAATGAAATCAAAGTTATAAATTTTCCCATTTAATTAATTAGTAAGCTAGATCACATTATGTTTAAATATATTCTAATCACAACACAATAGTATATACTATAAACTCGATTATTTCTACAACATGATAGCAAAATCATAGAAACACCAAATGAAAGTTTTTGAGATAATAATGCGTCGGAGAAAAAAAATCTCTTATGAAACAGCATGTTGAGTATTTGTTTTGTTAATTTTATTTTGACACACCTTCAGGGCCGGTTCTGAGTTTGAGAAAGCCCCAAGCAAAAAAAAAAATGGGTCACTTTAGTTTGCTAAAAAAAAAAAAAAAAAAAAAAATTGCATAATGCTTGGTTTTGAACACATGATGTTAAGTGAATTTTTTTTTTTTTAACCACTAGACTATGAAGATTCTACGAAAAATGGGATCGAAATATTTTTTATACACTGAGGGTTGCTAGCAGAATCATAGAAAAATGGATTGCCCTGTTTGGCCCATGTCTGGCTCTGCACACCTTTTGGTGTTACTAAGTTGTTTGGTATAGTTTTCCCATTGTTCTTGTTATTTTTAATGAAATAATTTCAGCGGAAAAAAAAGAGTCAAACACATTTTAAATGAGGACTTGTCTCAAACAAGAAAAATAATAATCCTAGAGTTTCTTAAACACTAATTCTGATTCACAGAATCCAGCAATAAACGCACCAATCTATTTCATAATTTGCAATCTATATATATATAAACTTTTAATTTTAGCTCATAGTTTTTTAAATATATGCTTCCAATCTCTACCAAGTAGACCTCTAATTAAAGAAGATGAGACAACAACACATAGAGTGCAAAATAAAACATAAAAATCGTGCAACACTAAGCAAAACCAGAGACAAAGCTGCTATATTCAGATGAAGAAGAAAAAGATAAGCTTTGGAGGGACATGGCATTTTTCTCTAGAATCATCTAAGGTTATTTCTTGTTCATGATCGATATATTTTCAATAATCACACAGATGATAAACCAACAGCTGCATACATCTTCTCTAATCTGCATATTATGGGCTTGCAAATTCGATTTTTGATTCATGTATGTGCTTCTCCTTGCATTCTTAACCTTTTCAGATGATTTTTGTTCCCATGTTCTTGGTTAGGTAACGGTGGAGAATCCACAGGCTAATGATCCCAAACAAGTCGAAGACTGTGATCATTCCTTCATCTGCAAGGATGATGTTGGAGAACATGATCGAGGTTGTGTTCTACAAGGCTAGTGATGATCACATATAACTGAGTGTGGTATATATTGACTTTGTTACAAATCTTTAGAACTTGAATCTACTTTCTTACCTGATGTAGCCAAAGAGATCAACAAGAACTTATCTGCGTGAACAAGGAAAGAGAAATTGTTATTCTGTGATTTTTAAACGATTCTTATTTTAAAATGGAAATATCGAGTAATATAATACAACTTTTACATATGTTAGAATTTGATCGATCAACCAACACGTTTCGTTATCTCATTAAAGAATTTTGACTTGTGTCAAATTTTTGTGAAAGAGATCAAACATTTATATAATAAGATATATGTAATCTCAGTATTTTTAAAAAAATTGAAATTTCATAACAAATATAGAATTAGTGATTTTGATATATTTGGATACTTTTAAATTTTGATACATTTTGGGAAATCACCAACCCAAAAAGGGGAGATTATTTTTAGAATAGCAATTATACATAGTAGACTATTATGTACTGTAATTATTTTTGGGAAATCACCAACCCAAAAAGTGGAGATTCTTTTTTGAAAAACAATTATACATTGTAAACAACAAAGTCTTACTATGTACGCATTAACTAAATTTCCATGTTCATGCAACAAGACTCAAATATATATATAAGCACATGAACCGCCATGTTAAGTTACGAAAACTCTATCAAAAGGTTTTTGTAAACCAATCTTCATATCCCAAAATTTCAGGCAAAAGACATGGCAGCATCAAAAACAACAATCTTCATTGTTTTTGTTCTTTATTTCTCCTGTTAGATTTTCTCTTTATATTTTCTTTTATATATTTATTAAATTGATTTAAACGACCGACTAAAATGTGATGTGTTTTTAATTATCAGCCATATTGTTAGTGAACGTCTCTGGAATTCGAGTCAATGCATCATGCACAAGATCAAAAGAGTGTGAATTAGAGTGTTCAAATGAAAATGCGCAATGTTTGGCTGGAATGTGCGATTGTTCGAGCCTAAAGGCTGAGATGGAGTTGACAGATACGATAAAGTACTGCAACACTGACAACGAATGTCCTGATTCTCGTGAATGCCCTAAAGACTCTTATCGTGCTTGCCTTCATGGAGAATGTATGTGTATTTGACGTTTTAAAAATGTGCATCTCTGATGATGAAATTATTATTTTCATCACAAACTAATAGTATTAGTAAAATAAAAGTTATCAATTTTCTTGTTTAGTTAATTCGTAAGCTAGATCGATCACAATTTCACTATTACAACAATATATGTTTAAATATATTTTACAAAAAGAAATCAAACTTAACCAGATGGAAGTTAATTATCGATTTCGAAAACTTACAGAGCAGTTTCGATTTTGAAATCACCAACCAAGGAAAAGATTTGCAGATACAACAATGAAAACCTCTAGAGCTCTTGAAGTTGATACGTTTATCACAAACGCCTATAACGGCTAATTGTAATTTCTTCGGTTAACTGAAACCAACCTCCAGTTCAGTTTTTGCGACATTGTATATTATATGTATATAGAAAATATGATTTTTATACAAAATTAAGAAATATGATTTGTTTTTTTTTTGTTTGGTTTAAATATGAATATATATTATTTAAAAAAACAAAACAACAAGATGAATATATATATACACAAATATAACATAACTGGTTTTTGTTCTACATCATAAAATCCTCTATAATTAATAATATCAGATTACAATATTTATTAATTTATAAAGATATAAATAGATAAAATGCTTAATTTGGGATCAAAAAAAATTATTTTGTAATTGAGATATTAATTAATCGAATATTAATTTATAGATGTAATTACATTGTGATTTGAATATGTTGGCTAATATTGTATGTGTCAAATGTAAAATAGATGGATCTCTATACAACTATCAACATTCAAAAGTAGTTTGGCTAAAATTCTCAACATATAACAATTCCAAAACCTACTTTTAAAGATTGCATTTCTTTATCACAACAAATTTAACCATTGGATATTGTCTCTTTGCCCAAATAAAATTAAAATATAGAAATCCAAATTTGAAAAAGTAGTTTGAATTCTTTTGAAACCTAAATTTAACAGATGCTAGAAAAAAATAATATCCATTTAATTATTTGTTTTTTTTTTGGGTTTTACTTTTCAATTAAGGAAAAAAATAATACAATTTTTTACACATGTAGAATCTAAATGATCATGACCAACTGATACATGTCGATATCCTGTTAAATATTTTTGGCACGTGTCAAATTTGTAAAAGGGATATCTCAAATATATGTAGTTTTGAATAATTGAGATTTCATAACAAATGTTGAATCAGTGATTTGGATTTAAATAAGGGGAGATTGTTTTCCAAAAAATATATACATTTCAGACTAGCTATTATGTAATGTAATTACTTGAATATACATGTTGAATTGATAAAAACTAAAACAAATCTTATAGTCAAAGTCCTACAATATATGCATTAACTAAATTGACCAAGACTCAAATATATAAGCACTTGAAACACCATGTAAAGTTACAAGAATTCTATCAAAACATATTTATAAACCAATCCTCCTATCCCAAAAATTCAGGCAAAAGACATGACAACATCAAAAACAACAATCTTCATTGTTGTCCTTTATCTCTCATGTTTGATTCTCTAGCCATATATTTTATATAATGATTAAATTGATTTAAATGACCGACTAAAATGTGATATGTGTTTGTAATTAGCAGGCACATTGTTGGTGAGCATCTCTGGAATTCAAGTCAATGCAGCATGCACAGATTCAAAAGATTGTGAAGTGCAATGTCCAAATGAAAAGGCGACATGTTATAAAGGATATTGTCTTTGTTCGAGGCTAAAGGCCGAGCTTACAAAGACGATAAAGTGCAAGACCGACAAAGAATGTCCTGATTCTCGTGAATGCCCTAAAGATTTTTATTATACTTGCCTTCATGGAGAATGTACATGTATTTATTAAAAATGTGCATCTCTGATGAAATTATTATTTTAGTCATAAACTAATAATATTAGTAAAACAAAATTTATCAATTTTTCATTTAATTAATTCATAAGCTAGATCAAAATCTCGCTGCAGTTACGACCATATATGTTTAAATATATTCCAATCACAAAAAAATACATATACATATATATATATATATATATATATATATTAAACTCAACTGTTTCTTCTACAACGTGAGAGCATAATCACGGAAGCATTAAATAAAAATTTTTGGGACAATGATGGGTCGGACAAAAAGATTCAAACTTTTGGTTAATAGGGGGGGGGTCAATTTAGAGATTTTTAGTCATTATATCTATTTTTTTACAACTAAAAAAAATAGATTATAATTTTTTTATAAATCTTATGGGTGTGAGATGACACTCATATCCTTCATGTAGCTGCTATTACCTAATTTTAATTGTAGTATCAATGACTTATCAATCACTCTCTTATAATATTTTTATTCAATCTGCATTTTTTGTATATATATTTTTTCATTATATTTCTAGTTTAAGATGTTAAATAAAATATTTACTACCATATTGAAAATCTATATTAAGTAAATAAGAATAAAAATTGGAAAACGACTGTTGGAATTTTGAATAATTCACCATTTTAGAAAGAAATCTAATAGATTTTGACTATGTTTTTTTTCTGTGTCAAAATTTGACTAAGGTTAAATTTGATATATATTTTTTTGTAAAGAATTTACATTCGATTTATAGTATAACATATATTTTTAAACAGTAAAATAATCATATAAGTTTATAACTATATAATATATTGACACAATGTCATATCAAAATATTACAAACATTTTTGCGAAAACTGTATAATAACTCATAAATATATGGAAACAAATATAACACAGAGATTAAACCAACTATTCTCAAGATAACTATTAAAAATAAAAATAAAAAGCTTTAAACACACATTCGCCAATAGGGAGCAAATATATGAAATCCTCTACATACACAGATATGTATGTATACTTTTGTCTTATTGACATTCCGAAACCGTCACTCTTCTTGTCTCTCTCCTTTGCCACTCTGCTACTGGACTAACTTCTAATATGGGAAACCATTAAAAGCTTCGACTTTTTCCACCAAAAAAGTTTTATCTTTTTCTCTTCGTTGCTTTGAAATCTCTCTGATTCTTGCATAAAGCTTGCATTTTGGGGTTTTTGGTCGTAATTTTTCTTCTTCTTTTTTTAATCAAAGTAGCTCTGTTTAGCGTCCAGACATGGAGGGTTCTGATCAGTTTTTACTCTGGAGGGCGAGGAAGAAGCGTACGTTTATCTACACTTACACTCTTGTTTCTTCTTCTTCTTTAAGCTCTGTTTTTGTTGCCCTTTTGACTGAAATAAATGGTGTGGTTAAAGAAGAAGATGATTAATCTCTGTTTATGGAAGTTCAAAGATTCAGAATCTTAAGTGTGAAAATCTAAAAGTCCAAATGGGTTTTGTTTTGATTTCTAGAGCTGAACCAAATCTGTTGATTCAAACAGTGTTTTTGATTTCTAAAACCCACATGGGTTTTTGCTTTTTTTTTTGTTTGTTTCCGTTGTATTCATTTCTCGTTGTAGCTTTCCTGATTGAGAGATTTGAACCTAAAAAATCGAATCTTTTTGGGTTTGTTAGAAGAAATTAATACCCTTTTTTTTTGTGGGTGCAAATGATTGATTCCTTTTGGTTCTGCTTCTAATTTTACTGGTGATTGCTTGATGATGAACAGCTTGGTCTTTGAGGTCGAGTAGGAGGAGCATTACTAAAGAAGAACTTGCCAAACGTCCTGACCCATTTGATCTATCAAATCTCTTTGATGGGTTTGAAGATATTAAATGTGGTTGGGTTGCTGATGAAGTGAGGAGACTTTGTGAGATGAGACAAGACTATTTGATTAGTACTATTACATTGCAAGGAATCAAAGCTAGAGATGAGAAGAAACGAGCCAAGTCTTCTCATTTCGATTCTGATGATGAGGACTCAGATACTGTAAGCCTTTATTGCAGAGATTATTGTTCATAGACAAATGGTTGGTTTTTTGTTTGAAATTTGATTCCAAGTTTAATTTTTTATGATCTTAATCTGCATTTTTTTCAGCCTCTAGATAGAAAGCTGAAGAAGCTTAAGGGAATTGAGGAAGTGAGTAATGTAGATGATGATGATGATGTTGAACGTTGGTCCGAGGAGGATTCATCGAGCAATTCTACAGATTCAGAAGAAGAAGAAAAAAACGAGCTTTGGAGGGAGATGGCATTTGCTCTAGAATCATCTAAGGTTAGTTCTTATTCATGATGGATTCCTTTTCAATAAATCACACAGATGATAGACCAACAGCTGCATTATGGCCTTGCAAATTCGATTTGTTGATTCATGTATGTGCTTCTCCTTGCGTTCTTAACGTTTTCAGATGATTTTTTGTTTTCCCATGTTCTTGGTTAGGTAACGGTGGAGAATCCACAGGCTAATGATCCCAAAGAAGTAGAAGACTGTGATCATTCCTTCATCTGCAAGGACGATGTTGGAGAAGTGTGTCGTGTTTGTGGACTTATCAGGACACCAATCCAGAACATGATCGAGAATGTGTTCTACAAGGTTAGTAGTGATCACAGATAAGTGAGTGTGGTATATTATTGACTTTGTTACGAATCTTTAGAACTTGAAATCTACTTTCTTTCCTCATGTAGCCGAAGAGATCAACAAGAACTTATATGCGTGAACAAGGAATTGGGGAAACAAGCAGAGCATTTTTAGACACCCAGTCTTCTCAGACCGAGATTTTAGGAGAGAAAATGTTCATCCACCCAAGGCACGATAAGGAGATGAGGCCTCACCAGATTGAAGGCTTCAGATTTCTATGCAACAACCTTGCAGCGGATGAGCCAAGTGGATGCATATTAGCTCATGCACCGGGATCAGGAAAGACATTTCTCCTCATCAGCTTCATGCAGAGCTTCATGGCTATACATCCACAAGCTAAACCGTTGATTATATTACCCAAGGGCATTGTAGAGTCATGGAAGAGGGAGTTTACCTTGTGGGCAGTTGAGGATATCCCCCTGCTTGATTTCTACACCGTGAAAGCAGAATCACGGAAGCAGCAAATGGAGGTTCTGAGACAGTGGGTTGAACAGAAAAGTATTCTTTTTCTTGGGTACCAACAGTTTGCTAGGATCATCTGCGGTGACAAGAACATAGATGAGGTAGCTTCCGAAGACTGTAAGCGGATAATCCTTGAGAAGCCAACGTTGTTGATCCTTGACGAGGGTCATACGTCAAGGAACAAGGAGACCAACCTGCTTAGTTCGCTTGCTCGCGTCAAGACTCCTCGAAAGGTGGTTCTCACAGGTACTTTGTTCCAGAACAATGTTGCAGAAGTGTTCAATATTTTGAACCTTGTTCTTCCCAAGTTCTTGAAGCGTCCTGGAACTCGGGAGATCGTTTCCCGTATCATGAGCAAGGCAGAGATACCAGTTGGAAAACAGTTGAACCAGAGTAATTTTGAGTTGACTTTCTTTGCTGCAGTAGAGCTTACGTTACAGAAAGGTAACTCTTCCGCCAGATCCAGCTTGATAAAGGATCTACGCGAGATGACCCGCAACATCTTGCATTACCACAAGGCAGATTTCCGCGGCTTGCTTCCTGGGCTTAGTGAGTTCAGTGTCATGCTCAATATGAGCTCAGTTCAGAGAAATGAAGTGGAGAAACTGAGAAATATGGAGCTGTTCAAGCAGATCGCTCTTGGTGCTGTTTTGTATATGCATCCACAGCTCAAGTCTTTCATAGAGGAAAACCCGTCAACCGGAGAAAAGGGTTTCACTGATAGCAAGAACACATTGGAGAAGCTGGACATAATGCTGAAGAAGATAAATGTGAGAGATGGTGTGAAGATGAAGTTCTTCCTTAACCTCTTGGCTCTGTGTGAATCAACAGGAGAGAAGCTTTTAGTGTTTAGCCAATACATTGCTCCTATAAAGACTCTTGAGAGATTCATGAGCTTAAGTAAAGGCTGGAGTTTAGGGAAAGAGATGTTCACAATCACAGGTGATTCGAGCAATGAGCAAAGAGAACTGTCAATGGAGCGATTCAACAATTCATCAGAGGCTAAAGTGTTTTTCGGATCGATCAAAGCTTGTGGAGAAGGAATATCACTTGTGGGTGCATCAAGAGTATTGATTCTTGATGTTCATCTGAACCCATCAGTGACTCAACAAGCTGTGGCTCGAGCTTACAGACCAGGACAGAAGAAGAAAGTGTATGCGTACAGGCTTGTAGCTGCAGATTCACCAGAGGAAGAGAACTATGAAACGTCTTCACGCAAAGAGATGATGTCAAAGATGTGGTTTGAGTGGAATGTTGGATCAGGAAGAGATGATTTTGGATATAGAGCCATTGATGTTGATCACTCAGGTGATGCGTTTCTTGAGACCACCAGGATGAGGGAAGATGTTAACCGTTTATACACAAGGTCAAACTGATTTGATAACCGATTTTAACCGCTTATGAATCATTTTATCTTCAACTCTGTTTTCTTTTGGACTACAGTTTTTTTTTTTTGTGTGCAAAGACTACAGATTATAATTTCTATTTATGTGGTTTAAGAGATGAACCGGATTGAAACTAATTTCGTCTGAATTTGATTTGAAAGACTTTCTAGTTAATTTGATTTAACTAGAGTGAGTTAATAATCTATTAATATATATAGTTTTATTTTTATGGGCGAATTGATGTTTACATATAAAAAAACCTATTTTCATATATTTTATTTACATATATGAGGATTGAGAGAATTTGGTGGAATTTTAATTTAAAGAATTTTGATTGAGAGAATTTGGTGGAATTTTAATCTAAAGAATTTTGATTGAAATTTGAGGATATTTGGTGAGATTCCTGAGATTTGATTGATTATTTGGTGAAATTTGTTATTAAAATTTGGTGAGATTTGGTGAGATTTGAAAGGAAAAAAAGGAAACAACTTAGGGCTCGACTGGTTTAAACGCAACGGTTACGGTTGTGAGTGCGAGAATTTGCGGAAGCGGGCGGTTGCGGTAATAAACGTTATTAAGCGATTTACACGACTGGTATAAAAATTAAAAATGGATGCGTTTGCGGAAAATTTCTGACCGGTTGATAGCGGTTGCAGTTGCGGTTTAGTATTAAATATATAAAATATACTTATAACCTATAATTTCTATAAGAAAAAAATGTATTAATATAATAAAATTTAGTTCTAAATAAATTATAGAATAATTAAGGTGAAAAATATTTTTTTATATATAAAATATATTTTTATAAAATATTTATGATTTTAATATCATAATATTTGATAAGAGATATAAAATTTTGTTTTTAAAACTTTTTTTGTAAATTTTTATTAGTATTATAGATTTAAAAAAATAGAAAAAAAAAATTAACCAACCGCAACCGCAAACGTTACCTAGAAGGAGCTTTTGAAATAAAGGGATTATAAGCGGTTCGAAGCGATTTATAGCGATTTGCATGATTGGTGTAAAACGCTTGCGGGCGGGCGGGTGAACCAATCAAGTCCTAAATTAAACAAAAAAAACTAACGACGTCGTCTTCGTCAAAACTCTTTTTTTTTTCTTCGTCAAAACTCTTTTTTTTTTCTTTTGAATTGAGGAACCATAGTCTCCAATTTGATTGCTTCTACCAAAGAAGCTGTTTCATCTTTATCATGTAGCAACTAAACCTTCAAGTTCATGAAATACAATTTTATGTTGTTTGTATTGCGAGAAAATAAAGTAATTAAAAGATATTTTAATTTTATGTCCTTGTTTCAGTGTTTTATTTTTAGCTTTAGCAATCACAAGGGAAAAAAAGAGAGATATAAATGCAATTTTAAAGAACAAACTAGATTTGAACCCGCCGTGTTTTAATATAAACTAGGAAAGAACCCGCGCAACGCGCGGATGTGTTGTTATATATTTTTTTAAAAAATATTTCTGATTTTTTAAGTTTAAAATACAGTTGTTCATCCCAGCAAAAAAAATATATAGTTGTTCATTATCTTTAGTATATATAATGTTATTTAACTATACAAATTTTTTTAAAGAAAATGTAATGTATTATATATTAAATAAATTATGTCATGTTTATAGTGGTTTATACTTCTATTATTTTTGATGATATAGGTAAGATTTTTTGTTTTTGTTATTTTTAAATTACTTTGTGAGTAACAAACTGTTTTCTGTTTTTTATCAATGTGTATAAACTATAACACATCGGCAGCCTATGGTGTGGCAACGGCTGTATCTATGCTAGGCGATAAACACAGAATTGAGGCCTGAGCCTAGGCGTGCCTTTCAAAACATAGAACTGTACCAGGAAATAAATGAATCACTTAAACCATCATTGATATGAGCATTACCTAAAAAAATTTGGACGAATAAAAAACAGAGAAGAGAAAGTTAGAGAGGATCCTTATTTATCATTATCTTCTTCGCATTCTGGAACCGAGAACACGATCGAAAGCATGCATCTTTTGATCAGCACAATATGTATGATTATACAGATCATTAATTGTGTAAGCAAATCACAAAGAAGTAATATGCAGTATGGGACATTAGTTGCAGCTATTATATCATAGAGGCACCTTTGATTTCAGAAGCTTCGAATTCCTGGTGTGCCACAGCCTGCTCTTTTTTTTTTTACTGGTACCAACTTAAAGCATTCTATAAATGAATTATTACCTTCATCTCTGCAGAGAAAAGACCGAGAAACAACTCATAGACAATTTGTGCAAAGGAACAAATGGAGAACAACCTTGACAAACCATAAAATATAACTGCAATGTTTCCAGAAATTTAAAGGGGCATATTGTTGATCAAATCATTAGGAAAAACACAAATAAACTCTCATTCTCCTTTTCGTCAATCAAACATTTCGATTTAAAAAATCACTACAACCCCATTTCTAAAATCTGAAAACAGCAAAAAGTTAAATGGATTTTGATGGCAGAGAATTCATAACCATTCATGATGGATGCAGATGAATAAAATTGATTAAGAGAAATAAGAGTCAGAAGGAGATGCACAGAAAAAAAAACATGATAAAGAACCAAGTCAATATCGTCAGACAATCAATCTAAAGATTCCTAAGATACAAGTATGCAAGAGCTCTATAAGAAACTGCTCCTCTCGTTGATTGTTTTAAACCACATACCTATTATCGTGAAATTAATTACAATTGATACAAATAACATTAATCTATACACAAACAGATAACCTCAAAAAATCTATTACCTCGATGATCAGATGCATCAGAATCATAATTCTCAATATATCATCAATGTTTTTCTGTTTTTTGTTTCAATATTTTTATTACCTTGATGATCAGATCGAGTTTAATATTTGAACCTGATAGCACCGAGATTCAGTAACACCACCCCTAGATGCAGTAAAACATTGAAGATAATAGAAAAAAAATAACGAATAGGCAAAATGAAGAAGAGTCCAAAGCTCTGATGTGACAAAGTAATTTACCTGAAAATGATGATATGCTCTGCCTTTCTATTATTCGAGCTGGGGTAGAAATCTTCCAGCAATCAAAAAATAAAGTTGCATCAATACTTAAACTCAGATTTCATGCAAGACTCAACAAAAGCCACACAGAGAATTAGCATAAGCACACATTTGATCTTCAGTTCCATTTTCTGGAAGATGGAGGCAATCATCTGAGCCAAAGGATACTGTGTCCTAACGAAAGCTCTATATTTGGAGATTAGTGGCCACTCCCTTAAACTCACCACCTTAGTAAAGCATAACAAAAGAAGACAACTAAATATCAGTATAACAAAACCTGTTAGCAGTTTCTCAAGTAAGTAATATCACAACAATCCATACATCATACAAAATAAAAAGAACAACAGCAAACAAAGAGGATCAAATATTTACTTTCTTTTTGTGGTTGAATAACACCTAAACTCGTGCTTCTACATAAATATTTAGCCTTTTATGCACTCTCAAACATATGAATAAAATCAAATCCTAAGTACTATTCAAGTAAGGCTTTTCCAGCTCCATGTGCACTACGTATTGCCACAGACACAACCTAGTTAAAAAGAGAGACTTGACTTATCCTAGTGTTTGGGTATCAATATAAAATGTTGAGACTTGAGTTGCCGAAGAAGACAAAAGGCGAAAATGTTTTAAACTATCTTCCCGTTGACAAAAAAAAGGCACATAGCTGTTACATATTTAAAGTTGGAATATAACTTATATTAGAATTGAAGCTTCTTGATTCAAAGAATAAAGTAGATGCATATATCAAGATCTACGGTGTCTTGATCATGCGACTGAAAACCTTATTTCTCTAGAAAACAGAGAAGCTTTGTTGAATCAAAACCTTATTTCTCTAAAAACAGAGAAGCTTTGTTTAATCAAAACCTTATTTCTCTAAAAAACAGAGAAGCTTTGTTGAATCTTACAGAGGCATAAACCTTTATCAAAACACAATTTGGATACCCAAATAATCTGACCTATGCATAATAATAAACTTAGAATCCAAGAAAAACAACACAATTAGCTTACCCAACTTTCATAAAAGTTGAAGACATGACACCGAGTAGAGTTTATATCGTCCTTGATAACATCAGTCTTATACCTAAATAGTAAATAAATACATCCACATACGTTATCATAAATTTCTGTTCAAAGTCAAAAAAGGTATAAACAATATTCATTGTCAGTGCTGAAAAATTTCAGTACCTTGTGCATGAGGAAACCAGCAACAGAAGGCGTCAAATATTTGGCAACTCCCTCAGTGGAAGCATGAGCTCTATCTCTATGAGCAGTTCCGAATGCATCCTTAACGTAGACATCTGCAAGCTTCTTTGTAAATTAAGGTTCGTTCTTCTCTTCTTCGCTCACATTCGCCAACAACAGAACACCACCTTCTGATAGTCCTGCAACCAATAGATTCATTTGCCATTACAACCTATTAACACAAGTGAGCAAATTCCCAAACAGAGTGAGAACAGTTTACTTACAGGCTGCTGTTCAGAAAGCTTGCAAGCCTAGAAAAACAAACCTTAACATCAATCTCGGCATAAGAGGCTTTAAGCTGTATTAAGGAGTAACACCTTTTGGGCAGCCCTGTTACGTAAATTGAACCACAAGTTACTACTACTAAGACAAAACATAGCTTGATAGTATCCTCTTTCCCACAGCCAAATAAACTTGACTATCAAAAACTTATCCAATTAAACGTCATGAAAAGAAATAATCCAATCAAAAAAAAAAAAAAAAAAAAAAACCGATTGAATCAATCAGCGCAGCATATCAAAACACAAGCGCGGACAGATGCAACGATTTAGGATTTCACATGGATAGCACTTTTCATATTTAGGCGTTTTTTGTGAGAATCAAACCCAGAAAATTTCAGTGCAAATCTTTAAAATTCTTATTTCTGTATCCTTCGTCATCGACCCAAAAAAAAAAAAAAAAAACCCTTGGATCCTGATTTAAACTGACTCAACGAAAGCAGACGCCGTTGAACATGTAAGTTCATCGTTCTGAGAAAAGAATATGAAGAGGAAGACAGATTCAGAACCAAGAGAGGAGGTGGCTAGGGTTTCAAAGACAGAGACCGTCATTTCTCATCAATATTTTTGAGAGAAGTTTTGAAAAGGAGAAAAAATAGCTTGCCCGATGGAGAAGGTGAACAATTAAGCAATTAAGAAAAAGAGAGAGTGAAATTTTGATTGACGATTGGAGTTTTGATTGGCTTCTGAAGTTTTGAAACGAAGAAAGGAACTGAGGAGATGTTTTTTTTTTTTTTTTTTTGTCGGCATCTGATTACAAGTTTAATTTTAAATCTTTATTTTTTTAATATAAAAAAAAAAAAAAGACACGTGTCAACCTCTGGAGTGATGACGTGTCAAACTGTGGGGGAGTGCCATTCAACTTTTATATATACTAGGATAGTAACCGCGCTACGCGCGGTTTATTTTCTAATTAAATATTAATATTTGTATGACAATAGAAAATTTTATGTTTATTTTGTGATCATAGATAATAATAGTATAGCATTCTCATAAAGTTTTTCTGGAATTTTTTTTACAACATTTTTTACAGTACATTATTTACAACATATTTAATTAATATTTAAAATATTACTCAATTTTATTTATGTATTCTGATTTTAAATATGTTAAATTTTCACTAATATAAAACCAGAAATTTTACAATAAAATAGTTATGATTAACTATATAAAATTTGGCTTAGAATTAAAGGTATTAAAAATATTTTAAGATCGTAAGAGATTTCAGTTATAAAATATTCTATATTGTGTGATAAAAATACTGATTGTTGTATACATCTATATCTCTAGTAGATTTTTCTATATGATTCGTGAGTAAAAGCGGTTCTATAATTTCATTCTTCAATTTTTATGTTATAAAATCTATTTCTTACTTTAAAGTATAGAAGATAACTCAGGTTAAATATTTATTAAACACTAATAAATTAGTAGTAACTATAATGCTAGCAAACCATTAATTGTAAGATGTCTAGTACAATCATATAATCTTTCGAAGTAACAAAAGAAAACATAATCTTTGCAAATACAAAATAGAGAAAAGAGAATGTGAGTACTTCAATTCTCTCTTATCTGAATACATTGTTCCATCTCTCTTCTTAAAAATGTTATGACACTCATCATCTCCCAAAACCATCTTCTTACATAACCTTCATCATTAGAATTTATGGAACCAACGATGCAGTAATATTGTTTTCATCTCTCTTTTTATTTTCCTCTGTTTCTTCTCGGCAAAGCAACATAAACGCAATTGTTGCATCATTGCTTATTCCATTGGGATAACGTAACCATCTTTTAATCTTAATTAGGATTGACAAACATAGATTTTGGTCAGAGTACTTTACAGAGCTATTATGTTTCATGTCTTCAAGAGACTAACCTCAGCTTCGAGCCTTTTATTTGATGGTGATCTTGTCCCTAAGAGCGAGGGTAATCCCTTGCGTCTTGCTCTGTATCCTGACGCATCCACTCAATGTCCCTCAGTTAGCTACTAACTTCTGAGTACTTCTAATCAAACCACAACATTAATTCTCACTGAATACACTTTTGGATATCTAGCTTACGTAGATGTAGATGTGAATAAAATGTAAATTGGGAAATTCAATCTACTATTTACCTTGATGTAAAGGTTTACTGCATTACAGATCTAGAAAGAAAAGGCATAAAAGGGCATAACTCCATCTACCAAACTGAAAATTTTTAAACCAGCAGCCGGTAGCATATTTATTGATCTATGATTGGACAGTGGAGAGAAGAAAATGAGATAGAAGCGTGGAAGAAACATACAACAATTCTCTGTTGATTCCACCCTCATCATGAATGAATACATAGCATTTGTTTCGTTCCGAGGAGGAAGATCTGAGGGAACAATTATAAAATTTGCTAAGCCGACATAAAAAAACGCAGACTCAAGGAAAATCCATACAACTTTCATGAAATAAGGATCAGGAGAACATGAAAACAACCTGAGATTCAACCAATCCGACGCATAGCACAAGGCTTGGAAGAAGTAGTTGCAGGCAAAGCAGAAGGTGATTGTGTTACCTAGAAATGCAAACAAACACACAAATCAACTTTGGGAATTCAAAGCTTATGCATTTGACAAACACATAAACTAAAGTTTAAAACACTTATATGAGGGCAGTTAAGCAACATTGGTAAAGTATGAAAGAATTAAGCTGTAGTCTTAATCAATGAAACAACATTGGTCAGAATAGAAAAGCATTAACTTCCCTCGGTTAGAAGCATCACACAGATGGACGCCATGCTCCTTATAAGTTAGCTTTTTTATTTGGGGTGACCACGTGTCCTCGCAGAAACCAGTTGTAGTAATAGCTAGCGATATCAGCATCAGCCGTACAATCAACCATACCAGAGTTTGGAATGAAATGATTTCCCTTCAAATATTGGGTGAACTTCCCCTGTTCTCCATATTAGCCGACTCTCCCTCCTCTTTCATAAGTTCTCTCCATCTTGATAGGTTGATTCCCCTAAAACATGATGATTGTGTAAAGATACAGTAGTAATGCAGGTTCACCGGAAAAGTAATGTATCAAATTCATTGACTTACGATTTACTCAACAACATTTTACATGAGCCAGTGATTCCTGTAACACGCAAGTCAATTTTGAACTCTTCTTTGAACACTGCAGCCTTTGAAAAGAAATTTAAAGAATATTCAGCTTGAACCTTGATTTGTATTTAACTATAATCTCGCATATATACATCATTTACTCACCTGATCTCTAATCTGATCAAGTAAAGTTCCACCAGTTAATCCCGGTCCTATGATTCCCATTGCCAAAGTGGTTGTCCAAAGGTAAAAGCTTGAGGGCACTGCTCTTAATGCCCTAGTTCAATCTTCACGCTTGACGACTACTGTAATATTGAACTCGGAGAATCCTTGAGCCATAAGCCTATAGCACGTATGTTGATATATTTTTTTAATTGTATGTTGATAATATTGGCCTGCAGGTATTTAGAAAAGGCTATGTATCAGCAGAGCTTCGTAGCAGGGAAAATGGATATGAAATGGACAATAGAATCACTTTTAGAAAAATGGAAGGGGAAAAAACTATCTTTGAGACAAATAATCAATGACTTTGGAAAATAGAAACAAACTGTAAACCTAATAAGATTACCATATAATAATATTCGATGTACCCTAATAGAGAAACAAAGAGAATCGATGTATCTCTCTTAATCTACCACTAAACATCGTTTCACTGAATCGCCCATCAGAATCTATAGCTTTTTTACTGCTTTTTCGTAGAGTATGTCTCAGGTTTCCTCTTCGTCATCGCTCTGTACATTTTTTGTTTTGTTTTGTTAAGAATCCATCTTTAACAGCGCAAATGAAACGAATGAGATAGAAGTCGAAAGGTGTTTGTAAGAACAAAAGCGATTTTGCAGGGATGAGAGGAGAAGAAGAGTTTGGCTTAGGGTAAATTTTATCTGACGTAAGAGAGATTGGTCAAAGTAGGAAACATTGCGTAGGGTTTTCAATCAAGTTTTTCTAAATTTGATGATGTGGCAACATGAGAGAGCTTCCTAAAATGCTGATGTGGAGGCCCTGAGAAGCTCCAAAAGCTTCCTTTTATTAGTGGTAGATGATTTATACTTTTATTTATTTATTTACTGTTTATTAAATATAAAAATTTGATCCGAAGATATAGATATTAACTTGTTATTTTTCGTATATACGTATATCATGTTCTAAAAAAATAAAATATAAAAATATGTATAAACAGTAAAAAAACATAGTAAGTTGAAATTACACATAAGAAATACAAAGTTTTATATTTTGTTATGCTAGCAACCACCAATAATGTTACGATAGAGATGAAGATTCGCTCATATATATATATATATATATATAATTCTGAAGTATTATCCAAAAATCTTAGTCGATGTGGAACGTTGAACACACATTTTTCATTATTAATTGAGTAATATTTGTTCGTTTTAAAAAAATTGAATCATAATATATGCAGAAAAAATATAAAAATTTATTAATTTATATGTATTATTTAATTATTCAAAATAATTTGAAAATAAGATCAAACAAATGTGATAAGAGAATCATAATTCATACTATTAATATTGTAATATTAGATAAAGAAATAAATGTGTTTGGTTACAACTGTTATAGTAATTCTGGTTTAAATTTATTTAAAGAAGTGTGTTTGGAAACACTTATAAATCACCTATTTTTTAATAGAGTACTAGATAGATAGATAGATGTGGGACTTTGAACACACACTTTTTCATTATTAATTGAGTAATATATGTCCGTTTAAAAAAATTTCAATCACAATACATGCAAAAAAATATAAAATTATATTAATTTATATGCATTATATAACTATTCAAAATAATTTGAAAATAAGATAAAACAAATATGATAAGAGAATCATAATTTATACTATTAATATTGTAATATTAGATAAGAAAATAAATGTGTTTGGTTACAGCTGTTATAGTAATTCTGGTTTAAATTTATTTAAAGAGGTGTGTTTGGAAACACTTATAAATCACCTCTTTTTAAAATTTATTTAAAGAGGTGTGTTTGGAAACACTTACAAATCACCTCTTTTTTAATAGTGTAAGTAGATATTCGAGTGATCCTGCACCTTCTATATATTTGGTTAGGATTACTTGGGAGAAGTCTACTTTTGTTTCATATATCTTCAAGTTAAACCATGCCATCAATTGTATAGTCAACAACTGATTTGTTTGTCATTTTCTAAAAGGCTATAACCCACAAATGTTACCAATAAATGAGTTTCAAGAAAAAAAAATTGAAATCTACAAGTTCTTAAAAATTATGAAAATGTTGTGAAATGTGATTTTTTGAAGGTTATAACTCACAGATGAGTTTCAAGCCAAAAAATTGAGATCTAAATGATCTAAAAATAATAAAAAATAGAGTAAGATGTGATTTTCTGAAGGCTATAACCCACATATTTTATCAAAAATGAGTTTCAAGCCAAAAATTTGAAATTTAGAAGTTTTTTAAAATAATGAAAAATAGAGTGAAATGTGATTTTTGGAAAGCTATAACCCACAAATTTTACCAAAAAATGAGTTATAAGCAAAAAAAAATTAAAATCTACAAGTTCTCAAAAATGGAATGAGTTTCATGTGATTTTTTGGAAACTTTTAATAAGATAATAAAAAAATATTTTATTTTAAAATTAATGTTAAAAAATCATTGTTTTTGGTTGTTATAATTGTAGCATATATATTAGAGATGAAGATTATATATATATATATATAAAATTTTGAAGCGTTACCCAAAAATGTTAGTCGATGTGTGACGTTGAACAAACACTTTTTCATTATTAATTGAGTAATATATGTTTGTTTTTAAAAATTTGAATCATAATATATGCAGAAAAATATAAAATTTTATTAATTTATATGTATTATATAATTATTCAAAATAATTTGAAAATAAGATAAAAAAAATATGATAAGAGAATCATAATTCATACTATTAATATTATAATATTAGATAAAAAAAATAAATGTGTTTAGTTACAACTGTTATAGTAATTATGGTTTAAATTTATTTAAAGAAGTGTGTTTAGAAACACTTACAAATCATCTCTTTTTTAATAGTGCAGACTAAATCATTACACAAACTCTATTGAGTATTTCGTGGCCATAGGTGTTTTTGAATAGTCTTGCAAAAAAACCAAGGGGATGACGGAAAACACCATAACCGGCCCAACCGAAAGTGTACCACTCGGTTCTGTGTAGCTTATCTTTGATGAGTCGGTTAACTTGGGTTTAGTGGTTTAGTAAATAAACCCTAGATTTCTTTCTTCTCCACATCCCAGCCCTTCTTCTATCTCTGTTACTGGAGAGCTCTGCAACTCGAAAAACTCTGAAACCCTAATCGCAATCTCTCGCTAGATTCTTAAGATATCATCAATGGGGAAAAATAAGAAAGAGAGGAAAGATGGAGAAGATAAATCTCCACACTCTGCTGCTACTGTCTGCGTCTCTGGCTTGCCTTATTCCATCACCAACGCTCAGGTTACCCTTCTTTCAAGCTCTCTCAGCTTTGTTAATTCGATTTTGGCTTCGAGAGTTGTAAATTTGATGTTACTTCCAATTGTTTCAGCTTGAAGAAGCCTTCAGCGACGTTGGTCCCGTAAGGCGTTGCTTTATGGTCACAAACAAAGGTGAGTGAATTTGAATCACATCACAATTGAAATTGAAAGTTATAAGGAACTAATGATCTTTTCTCTACAGGATCAAATGAACACCGTGGCTTTGGGTTTGTTAAATTGTAAGCTAAACCAACTTGTTGATAACTAATTTTTCAATATTGAGAAAGTGAGATTGGTTTCTTACAGTATTATTATATGCTGTGTCCATTGTAGTGCTTTACCAGAAGATGTTAACCGTGCCATTGAGTTGAAGAATGGTTCTATTGTTGGGGGTCGTAAGATTGCTGTTAAACAGGCTACACATCGGCCTTCTCTTCAAGAGCGTCGTACAAAAGCAGCTCAAGGTTTGGAATCTAATAGTTCAATTATTATTCTTATCTCAGCATTCAACTATTTGTTGACATCAATTTTATATGTAACATTCCTTTTTCGAATAGGGATCTCTTTGCCTGACCCACCGAGTGACAAGGGGAGTTCGATTCCCGAGACATTGCCTGATCCACCGAGTGACAAGGGCAGTTCGATCCCCGAGACAGACAAGCAAGGTTTAAGCTTGCCTAGATTTGGTTTCTGAGTCTAAAGTAAATTGTTAGTTGATGTTGCTTTGGTTCTCGTTTATCATTAAAAATTTTTTTGCATCAGTTCCTCCACCCGAAAAAAAGATTGCATCAGTTCCTCCACCCGAAGAAAAGCTTGCATCAGTTCCTCCACCCGGAAAAAAGATAGAGAAGCCAATTCAGCGCAAAAGACCAACAAAGCTTCATGTTGATTTAGAGGATAAAGAAACTTGTTCAGATAAGCAAAGGTATGATTAGTAATGTACTGGTTTTACTGCGTCTCTCGTCTTTCTTGCTTGTATTTATGTTCTCTTTTTTTTTTATTGGGTGAAGAGTTGCAAGAACTGTAATCTTTGGTGGACTTGTTAATGCTGAGATGGCAAATGTAGTCCATAATCGTGTCAAAGAGATTGGCACTGTGTGCTCTGTCAGATATCCCCTCCCCAAAGATGAGCTTCAACAAAATGGTAAGAATCTTGTTAAGAAAATGGAGCCAAATGCCTGTTTGCATGACCCCAACCAAGTTATTTATTTCGTAAAGTATGTTACTATCTGTCTTAGGTGTCAAGTTATCCATTAGAGCTGTTTGATCTAGGGATCTGTGTAGTAAATAATGACATTGTTATTCCAGGCAACGCACAAAATGACTAAATTCTCAATGAACACTATTGGGACATGAATCTCCATTGATTGTAAGATTATATTAGCCATAATGACTTTCATGAGATTCCTAGGTATAGAGTCGTATAAAGTATAAACACCTTTTTTCCATTAGTCCAGGTTTATGGGGTTGGCTTTTGGAATATTGCTGTTCAATGCATCTCCTGCTCACAGTTTCTATTAATAAGTTTTCTTTTGGTGCTTTCTTGCCTCACGTTTCTATATGTGCCTGAATTCTAGTTTTTTTTCTTAGTATATATGCTTATCTACATCTATTTCTGATCTATATTATCACATCATATTTTCTTAAAGCCTGCATGCACATGCCTTCTAGTATCTGAGTAAAGTTTGCAAGACATCCTATCCACTTTTTGTTACAAACTTATTTGATTATAAGAGCATGCCAGAGATTGTGCTCATGATGGATTTATTAACTATTATTTTATCAGGTCTTACCCAAGACGGATGCAGGGTAGATGCATCAGCTGTTCTCTTTACGAGTGTCAAATCTGCTTGTGCCGCTGTTGCAACATTACATCAAACAGAGATAAAGGGAAATTACATTTGGGCTCGTCAGCTTGGTGGAGAGGTGAACATTGTTTGCTTTTCACCACTGTACCTCTATAGAATTTAAGTGATTATCCTTTGAATCAGTTCATGATCATTATTTTTTGGAGGCAGGGCTCAAAGGCTCAGAAGTGGAAACTAATTATCCGAAATCTTCCTTTCAAGGTGATTAAAACCCAGATCTTTTTGTTATCACTACAGTTTCATACATGAATCTACACTTAAGTGGACTTTTTTGTATGGTTTTCTCATAGATTCTTTTTTTTTTTGGGGATTTTGCAGGCTACACCTAGTGAAATTAAAAAGGTCTTTTTAGCAGTAGGGTTTGTCTGGGATGTTTTTGTTCCTAAAAATTTTGAAACTGGGTATGTTCTAACTCGTCTGAGTAATTTTGGATTACAAATAAATCATTGTATATTATTCTCATTTAGTGGAATCCTTTGGCAGGCTACCTAAGGGTTTTGCATTTGTCAAGTTCACGTGTAAGAAGGATGCAGAAAAAGTAAGATCTAGAAACATGGTATCTTGTATCTTGATTTCGTTATCCTCCATTTGGATCACTTGTCTTATTTATTTTTGCATCTTCAGGCAATTGAAAAGTTCAATGGGCACATGTTTAATAAAAGGCCTATAGCTGTAGACTGGGCTGTACCTAAGAACCTTTACACTGGTGCCGCTGATGCCACTACTGCTTCCGCTGATGGTATGTTACTGTATTGGTTTTCTGATCGCTGGGATGTTTAATTAATTGTTAATTATTAAAAGTAATTTGTATATGGGGCCTGATATTCTCTATTGACACCATAAGATGGAATGCCTAGAATATCTAATGAGGTACAGTTGGTTGCCGAAGTTAGTGTTTTATCTCCTCTTAACAAAATATTCATGCTTTTTGGCGGCAACCTTGGCAGGTGACAAAATGGGAAGCGATGCAGACAGTGATAACAGTAGTGTTGATTTGGAGGAGGTTGATGATGCTGTAGAAAGCCACGACCAACCTTCAGAAGGTGGTGATACTGATGATGAGGAGGACGAGGAGGATCACAACAATAACAAAACAAGTGAATCAGATGCACTAGAGAAAGATGCTGGGACTGATGTGAATTTTGAAGAGGAAGCAGATGTTGCGAGAAAGGTGCTTAAGAACTTGCTTGCGCCTTCAAAAGGATCTATTGCTTCGCATGATAAAGAGACAGAGGAGTTAGACAAAAACAAACTTGAGAATTCATTAACAAAGCCAGTCGCCGACTCTTCTGTAATCTCTGAGCCTTTGAAATCCAGTAAAACAAAAGAGGGGGCTCCTAAAGAACCGCAGAAAAATGAAGATTTTGAGAGAACTGTATTTATAAGAAACCTCCCATTTGATGTTACTAAGGAAGAAGTCAAACAGCGGTTTACTGTATTTGGGGAAGTTGAATCTTTGTTCCTGGTTCTCCACAAGGTCACAAAGTATGCATCTTTTTATGCTTTGAAATTCAGTTAATTATAGTTGAAAATTCAGGCTCTGGTATCTCCATAAACCCAAAGCTTCACATTTTGTTTCTCTGTGTTTTCTTTCTCAGACGACCAGAAGGGACCGCTTTTCTCAAGTTTAAAACATCAGATGCATCAGATGCAGCCATTTCAGCTGCCAGTACTGCCTCCTCAGGTGTCGGTGTCCTTCTTAAAGGCAGGCAACTTACTGTTATGAGAGCTGTGGGTAAGAAAGCTGCACAGGACATAGAACTCAAAAAGACAGAGGAGAAAAATCTTGACCATCGGAATCTTTATCTTGCTAAGGTACACACTTTTCCAGTTTTCCCAGTCTTGACAAATCTCTGGAAATTGAAAACTCTGCATGCTTTTCAAACACACTTAAAATCCTGTTTAATTCCACAGGAAGGTCAGATCCTTGATGGTACACCTGCTGCTGAGGGTGTGTCTGCAGAAGATATGGACAAGCGACGAAGGTAAAACTTTTTTTATTTTCACATCTATGCGTGTGTTACTGTCTAGTGATTTGGTATGAGAGAAGAGTGAGCATGTGATTGTCCTTGCAGATTGCATGAAAACAAGATGAAAAAGCTTCAGTCTCCTAACTTTCATGTATCTCGAACAAGGCTTGTGATCTATAATTTGCCCAAGTCCATGAATCAAAAGCAACTAAACAAGCTTTTAGTTGATGCTGTTACCTCACGAGCTACAAAGCAGAAGCCGTCTATCCGACAGGTCAGCTATTCTCCTTTGTGCTACAATTCAAACATAGTTCTATCATCTGAACCTTGCCCTTTCCTTTCTATGCAGATCAAGTTTTTACAAAATGAGAAGAAGGGTAAAGTTGATACTAAGAACTTCTCCCGTGGAGTTGCCTTTGTCGAATTCGTGGAGCATGAACATGCTCTTGTGGCCCTCAGAGTGCTTAACAACAATCCTGGTAATATATCTTGCTGAAAGCTAACTTTCTGTTGAAACTCAAGTACTTTTTTCAAATGGTTGCATTTTATGATTTAATGGTTCTCACCAATCAGAGTCTGAGGAGAGCCATAAGATGAGATATAAATAACTGAAAATCAATGTAAAATACGCAATATAGGGGATCTAGTGAAGTTCAGGAATCATAATTTCATGTTATGTAATCAGTTTGGTTATTTTTGCAGAGACATTTGGTCCTCAACATCGCCCTATTATAGAATTTGCTGTTGATAATGTCCAGAAGCTGAAGATACGAGAAGCTAAGCAGCAGCAGTTTCAGCAACGCGAGAACCGCAACGAATCTGAGCGGCAGCAGTTTCAGCAACACGACGGATCTGAGCAGCAGCAGCCGAATGGCGAAGCGCAGGCACCTGGCAATAAATACAAACGAAAAACGATGGAAGGGGATAACACTGGTCCAATGAAAGAGAATGCAACTAGGTTTAAGAAGAAGGGACCTGTGCACCCAAGTGAAGAAACTAAAGAAGAAGCAAAATCCACTATACCAGTAAAAGACGTTGCAGAGAAGAAGAGACCTATACGCACGCAGGAAAAACCGTCTTCAGACCAGAAAGGGCAATGGATGAAACAGAAAGAGGCAAGTGAGAAACCAAATCCGAAGATTTCGAAAGATTTGAGCAATGATGCACCGAGAAAGAGGAAGCTTGGTGGGGATGTTAGAGGTGAAGAGAGTATAAATGAGCAGAGGAAGAGGAAGAAGAAGCAAAATCAAGGTGGAGCAGAGGTAGTGGATAAACTTGATATGTTGATTGAGCAATACAGGTCTAAGTTCTCTCAGAGCTCAGCCAAAACCGGTCCACAAAAACAGAGTACCGGACAAGTCAGGAGATGGTTCCAATCTTGAGACTTTAATCAACTGTGTCAGTTTTGATCCTTTTATTGTAACTCTTTTTTTTTTTTTTTTTTTTTTGGCTACAAACACGTACTTGTTACCAATCAGGATTTAATTTTAAACCGGACCGGTTTGGTCAACAAGTATAGCATGTTTAAATGTAGCCTATAACGGTTTCTCACCTAAATCCCAAAGACCTCTATAGGTGTGTGCCAACTAACATTGTCGCGGGAAAATTAGATTACAGCGACAGGGCATACATTTCCACGTGTCAATTTATAATCAGTTACAAACGTTCCGCTTTTTGCGATTTTTTAATATTTAATCCCTCACATCTCTCGTTTCTCTGTTATCTCCAATTTCAAAAACTGATGGATCATCTTAGGGTTTTGTTCTCTGTTTCGCTTCTCTTCGTGTTCGTCTCTGTTTCGATTTGTGGCGACGAAGATGTGTTGATCCGGCAAGTGGTTGACGGAGCGGAGACGAAAGGTTTATCATCGGAAGATCACTTTTCTGTATTCAAGAGAAAATTCGGGAAAAGATACGGATCAAATGAAGAGCATCATTACAGATTCTCAGTTTTCAAAGCTAATCTACGGAGAGCGATGCGTCACCAGAAGATGGATCCATCGGCTGTTCATGGAGTAACGCAGTTTTCGGATCTGACTCGTTCTGAGTTTCGTAAAATGCATTTGGGGATTAAAGGTGGGTTTAAGCTTCCTAAAGACGCTAATGAAGCTCCGATTCTTCCTACTCAGAATCTTCCAGAGGATTTTGATTGGAGAGATCATGGTGCAGTTACTCCTGTCAAAAATCAGGTATTTTGATGATTCAATGATGATTAAAATTCTGAGAATTGAAACAATAAATCTCTAAATCTGTGTGTATAATTTTAGGGTTCTTGTGGATCGTGTTGGAGTTTTAGTACTACAGGTGCTCTTGAAGGTGCTCACTTTCTTGCTACTGGGAAACTCGTTAGTCTCAGTGAACAACAGCTCGTTGATTGTGATCATGAGGTTAGACTTGGCCTTGTTATATAGACTTGACTTCAAGTTTCAATTTTGAATTTTGAGGAATATAAAATCAAATAATCTCTTATCTTGATGAGAAGTTTTGTCTTTGTTTCGATTTCAGTTTTGTATTTTCACATTTGATTTTCTCCTCTTGTGCTTATGGTTAGTAGTAGTTTGTCTTTGTTTTTCTTTCCAGTTTCAATCTTGCAACCTTGGGATGAGTATGGTTGCGTCTTCTCATATGTTGATGAGAAGACCTGTCTCCTTTCCAGATGCGATTTTCATCCTATTGCTTATGGTTTTGAATTGATGGTTGAATGTGAGTTTTGGGGAATACAAGATCATATAATCTCATAGCTTGATGATT
Source organism: Barbarea vulgaris (assembly GCA_963667165.1). Lineage (NCBI taxonomy): Eukaryota > Viridiplantae > Streptophyta > Magnoliopsida > Brassicales > Brassicaceae > Barbarea > Barbarea vulgaris. Next base: position 27,037,774 of record OY763892.1, read on the forward strand.
GTCTATGGTTCACTTGTTAGTAGTTTGTCTTTGTTTTTCTTTCAAGTTTCAATCTTGCAACCTTGGGATGAGGTTGCGTCTTCTTTTGCTTGTGGTTTTGATGGCTGAATGTGAATTTCATATCTTGATGAGAAGTTTTGTCTTTGTGTTTGATTTCAGTTTTGCATTTTTCACATGCGATTTTCTCCTATTGCTTATGGTTTTAAATTGATGGTTGAATGTGAGTTTTGAGGAATACAAAATCAAATAATCTCATAGCTTGATCATTGTCTATGGTTCACTTGTTCTCCAAGAATTTCACAGTTTTTTTGTTACTGTAAGAGGAATAGGATTTAACTTGATGAAATTTAGTACCTGTCAGCTATGGTTTAAGCCTTTTTGGTTCTAAGTTATGCAACATTTGTGTCGTTCTTGTTTCTTACCAAGTTTCTAATATAATTGTTTGTTTTTGCAGTGTGATCCAGAAGAGGCAGGTTCATGTGACTTTGGTTGCAACGGTGGGCTAATGAACAGTGCCTTTGAGTACACGCTCAAAACCGGAGGGCTTATGAGAGAGGAAGACTATCCTTACACCGGCACTGATAAAGGCAGCTGCAAATTAGACAAGTCTAAGATCGTTGCATCAGTCTCCAACTTCAGTGTTGTCTCTATGAACGAAGATCAAATAGCTGCAAACCTCGTCAAGAACGGTCCTCTAGCTGTGGCTATCAACGCAGCTTATATGCAAACTTACATTGGAGGAGTCTCGTGTCCTTACATATGCTCGAAGCGGCTTAACCATGGTGTGTTGTTAGTTGGTTATGGCTCGGCTGGGTTTGCTCAAGCAAGGTTTAAAGAAAAGCCGTATTGGATCATCAAGAACTCTTGGGGTGAATCTTGGGGTGAGAATGGTTTCTATAAGATATGTAAAGGTCGTAATATTTGCGGTGTTGACAGTTTAGTTTCCACCGTCGCTGCTGCCACCACCTGAAAAGCTTTTCATTGTTTTGAGCTCTCTACAATGCTATTTAAAGTTTGTAAATAAATTAACCAAAAAAAAAAAAACACATTTCTTGGTGAATCGAAACTGCTAAATTTGCTGGAGCTTGGGATATTATGTTCTAATTAATTTTTTTTGTTAATTGTGTCATATTAAGACAGAGAATGAAATATATTAACTTAAGTAAAATAAAAAGACAAGAGGACTTTCTTGAATAGAAAGTTTATTCATTTGCTCAAATATTTCTGCTTATTTTACATGTTTCCATTCTTGACACAACACAACACAATGATTGATTTAGTTGTAACTCATAGCATTGTCACATCTACATCTTTAGAGTTCACATCATTGCCGCCATCATCATCATCATCATCATCATCATCGAAATCAATGTAATCAGAATCAGAATCAGATTCAGAATCAGAATCAGAACGATAACCATGGCCAAAATCTCGGCAACCAGAAGGGCAAGCTTCGGTCTTCTTCCATTCGCGTCCACACTCGTAGCAAAACTCATATCCACATCTACACAATGCACAAACAATGATAATTGTGAAATAAAACTATTCATATAAGCCAGCTTAATAGGGTTTGATATATATATATATATACCTGCAAGTGACGTGGTTGCAACCTTCAAAACGGTCAATATAATGCATACACATTATACATTGACGCCAACCATTCTCTTCTGCTAGAGACTTGAGCACCACGTCATCAGCTTCCGATTCACGGTGAAGTTTCTTGTAATCATCACAAGACAAACCAAAATGAGATTGTACTTTACAATCAATGCAGAAGAGTCCAGAACACTTGATACATGCCCGGACATTTCCTTGGTCAGATCCACCAGGAAGCTCGGTTTTAGACATCAAGGTTGAGCAGTTTGGATACGGACAGTAGATTTTCTCAGCAAGAGGAATCGAGTCCTCTTTCATCTTCCGTATCCACAAATCGGTAAGCTTTGGTGTCAAAATTTCACCTTTGCTACAGCTTTCAAAAGTGAGCTCAGATTCACATCCATATTCAAGGCATTTGGGAGCAACTCCATCAAGTAGCTTCACTTCCAAGTGCTGACTCACGCAAGAAAAGCAATAATGGTGAAGACATTTGTCAATAAAGAAGATGTCATCAGCTTCGGTTTCTTCAAAACAAATGGCACATATTTCTCCACGTGTGCTGCTGCTACTGCTGCTTTGAGCATCCATTGATTCTCTTGCAAGTCTAAAAGCAAACTTAACATCATTCCTCGCAATCAAAACAGCTTCACTAGAAACCATTTTTGCCCTAAGATGTTCGACTTTTTCCACAAGATCGGAAATGTCCTCATTAGGCTTCCATCTACCAATTAGCTGCAATAACAAATACAGATTCAGTTTCCTTATATCAAGACATTATAACATCATATTAATCAATTTGGTCACTCATAGAACTGCATATATATATGTTATCTTTCTTTGAAATTTTACTATACGAGCATAAATTTTGATTGGCAATATTATAACAGTACAAGTAATGAATAAAAATAAAATTTTGGAAATCTGTTAGAAAAATTAATTAATCAAATGAAAATAAATACTTATTGTATAAAAGTAAAAGAACTATTTGTATTATCTAAGTATATATATATATGTAAAAACCAATACTTTTTCAATCTTAATTTTTTTTCCCTATAAAGATAAGAAATAATCTAAACACTCAATGAAAGTTCATCAAAAAAGAAGATAGATAATTAAGTAAAAGTAAACATCGAATAAAAACATTTTTTTTTTTAAAAAAAATTAAATAATAAAAACATTTTTATTATTTACTTATTTACTTAAAAAAAAAAATCGAATACATTTTTTTAAAAAACATTTATATTATTTAAGCAAAAGTAAATGTACTTTTTTTTATACTAGCTCATTATAACTATCTCATTATTACTACTCTAATTTCACTATTCCAATTTAAAGAAAAAATCATTTGCAATATGTGAATATAAATAACGTCACTTTTATTTTGTACAGTATTATTGTTACTATCACAATTTTGTACTAATAAAATTCAAAGAAAAAGTTATATCAATTTATAATTTATATCAACCTCCAATCCATATTTTTTATTCAAAAAATATTTTTCCAAAGCACGAAAAATAGCAAACATTACTAATTAAAATATTTTAATCACATAATATTCTAAACTAACGAAAGAAATAATAAATAAAATAAACACTTACGATTTGGTAAATTTGGTGATCATCGCAACAAATCACGATGCTTCTAATGCCCAAATTAATTGACTCATGTAAACCCCGAGTCAATGCCAAAAGCTCTTCTCCTTTGCTGTTAATAACGGCGTCGCTCAGTGATTCCTTTATCTCGTATATCAAGTTATCCATCCCATCGCAGATAGCAACTCCAAATCCCACCTTCCAAATCATCTTTTTACCGCCTTCGTCCATTTCCAAATTCTTTAACCCCTTAAAATACAATTTGTAGACGATATTGTCCACAAATTTGGTTTTTGTAGAAGAAGATTGGAAAAGTTTTGAACTACCCTCACTTTCAAAGTTGGGGGTATCTTCAATCATCGCATAATCTATCCGTTGTTTTTTTGAAATAAAATCTAAATCATGTTTTTCCATGATTTTTTAGTTCTTAAGTTTTTTTTTGGGAAAAGGTTGTAGTATATATAGCGAAAGCAAAAATGAATTAAACGTGAGTAGGCACTTGTAGTCGTAACGTCTTTACTAATACAAGTCAAAAGCTTATCTATTAAAGATAATATATGAATCTTGACAAAACTTAGTACTATTCAAGATAATAAATATGTAACGTTCCATTTTGGTATATATTGGTGCATGATGAGCACTTAAAAGATTTGATTTCACTACCTATGTCGTAACGTCTTTACTAATACAAGTCAAAAGCTTACCTATTAAAGATAATATATGAATCTTGACAAAACTTAGTACTATTCAAGATAATAATTATGTAACGTTCCATTTTGGTATATAGTAGTGCATATGAGCGCTTAAAATTTTTGATTTCACTACCTATGTCGTAATGTATTTAGTAATACAAGTCAAAAGCATATCTATTAAAGATAATATATGAATCTTGACAAAACTTAGTACTATTCAAGATAATAAATATGTAACGTTCCACTTTGGTATAGAGCGCTTAAAAAATTTGATTTCACTACATTTGTCGTAACTTCTTTACTAATACAAGTCAAAAGCTTATCTATTAAAGATAATATATGAATCTTGACAAAACTTAGTACTATTCAAGATAATAAATATGTAACGTTCCACTTTGGTATATAGTGGTGCATGATGAGCGCTTAAAAGATTTGATTTCACTACCTATATCACCAAAGTGCACTTATCTTTTATGTTTTTTGTCCAAAAGGAACTCCAAAGATAAGCGTGAACAAGCTAGAGTAGTACTAGGATGGGTAACCTATCGGAAAGTGATTTTTTGTACCGTGTGAGTGAGACCAAAACACGGGGAAATATCATGTGGATATTTGTAGGGATAATAACATGCATGTCTTTCGAACCTCCCAGGATGACGAACCGGCTATCGGACGAGAGTGGGTCCACGTGCAAAGAAAGACCATGTGGGCTCACAGACGGTGGTGATCGGAGAGTTATAATTTGGTATCATAACCAAACCCAGATAAGTATGGAGTTAAGTGGCCTTAAATCATCGGTGATAACGGTCCTCGTGCGCAACCAAGACGTTGCGTTCTGTGAGTGGGGTGATTATAACTTCTCCGACCGTTACCATCCGTGGGTCCTATGCTTTATCTAAGCCTGTGGGCTCCACCCTCGTCCGGCTACCGGTTTGCTATTCCTAGAGGCTCAAAAGACGTGTTTCTATCTCGACAAATCATCACATGATCTTTTCATGTGTTTTGACCTCACTTGCACGGTACATAAAATCACTCGCACAGTACAAGAAAACACAGAAAAAGATTATGTGGTGATTTGTAGGGATAGTAATAAGTCTTTCGAGTTTCCAAGGATATCAAACTGGCCATCGGACGAGAGTGGGTTCCACAAGCCGAGAGAGGCCATGAAGGCCCAAGGACTGTGGCGGTCGGGGCATTATAACTTGGTGTGGAGTCAAATTGGCTCACACTATCAGAGGTAACAAGGGCATTGCACTCTCTGAGTGAGTGTGATTATAGCGTCTTGACCGCTACCGTTCGTTGACACCCACGCCCTCTCTCGACCCATGGACCCAACTCTTTTCCGACGGCCGGTTCACTATCCTAGGATGCTCAAAAGACTTGTTACTATCTCTATAAATCACCAGGTGATATTTTCTCGTGTTTTGACCTCACTCGCATAGTACATGAAATCACTCACACGGTTCAGGAAAACAACGGATGGTGGCGGTTGGAGTATTATAATATGGTATATGATCCAAACACAAATGAGTGTGGAGTCAAATAGGCTCACAATTGATGTATCATGGTTTAATCGAATTTTAACTCTTAATTCCACCAACTTATCGATTCTTTTGTTGATTTTAATGTTTTTTTAGAGTCTTTTAGTCTTTTATCGAGTCTTTACAGGTTTTAGGTTGATTTGGAGGAAAACGTGTTGTTTTGGGATGAAAACGCAGATTTGGAGATGCAGAATCATGCATAAACGCCAGAAGTTTAATATTCATTGAAAGTATTCCCGATACCTGATTAATATGTTTTTTTTGAAAAAAAAATAGCTCATTGAGTTAGCTTTCATTTGGCATCTGTCTCAGGTCATTCTCATTGATGGTTCAATAGTTATGCCTGTTTTCTTAAAGACATGTCAATCTGGCGAGCAAATGAAGCATGTGCAGAAACTATGCTCAGGAAGTTAGGATCGGTCGATCCAGCATTGAGATCGATCGATCTGGCAAAGCAACGGATTTGATGAGAACTTATTTTCTGCCTTTTGTATAACCATTTTGATGACCATCCATTCACCATGTTTAGTAAAAAGTCTGAATACTTATGATCTTCTTCAAGTTGGTTTTAATAGCATATGGGACACGTTTACCAAACATAACAGATAATTTCGAAGTTTATGCATTGTCCTTACGTTGTCTCATAGACTTGGAAAATCTTCATCAGTTCCCAACATTCTCGGAGCTCCGGTTTACAGAAGAAGAAGCTATCATCATAATGATTACGCATTAAATTTGGTACGTACTATATACACGTGGATACTATAACAATAACAAAAGTACCAAGTCTAAGAATAATGATTACTACATTTGAATCCGCGGTACACCGCGGGTCAATTGTTTTAATATAAATTTATAGTTTTATTTAGGGTTTTCTGCTAAAAAACTATCTAACTTAATAAAATTTGCAAGAATGACACTCAACTAATTATTGTGCAGGTCAATCTATTGAACTCAAAAGTCACCCGCAATATAGCCACCCTCTGTATCGATGACATGTCACCGTTTCAGTCTGTTAATAAATTGACGGAATTCACAAAACGACATCGTTTTAAGGACAAACTACACAATATTTTTAACTAGGTGAAACAACCTGATTTGTTTTTCTTTTTCATCAAAACAACATGATTTCTCCAAATCTAAAACCTTAATCAAACCAGGAAAAAAAATTGTTTTTTGCGAAGATTGGTTTGGGAATTTTGAGGGTTCGTTGAATCTAAATTGACTTTTGAGCTGATTGATAAGCTTCAATCGGAGAGCATCGATGGTACCATCGTTCATAAGAGATTCAACAACATCTTAAGGTTAAATTACCGAAGAAGACGACTTTTCTTCTTCAAAATTCCCAACCCAAAACCCTAAAAAAACTGTTTTTTGCACCAATCCAACGATTCTTAAGCCACCAGAGACAGATCCGAAATTAGCTTCCAATTTCAGTCATCAATTTCTGGGTTTTAATCCACAAACATCAATTTCTGGGTTTTAATCAAAATCCATTGATATATCATGCTTTGATTATGGGTTGAAGAGATTGATGTTAATAGAATCTTCCTCTCTTTCAATAGAGAATCAAAGTGGATGATGATTGGTTTTGATTCTGCAGTTTCTGGGTATCCAATTCCTTGTAACAGCCTTCTCTTCCTCCTTCATCACTCGATGATTTATTCCCATCAAATCCAGATTCCAGATCTTCATCATTTTCATCTTCGTTTTCATTAACTGGTAACAAATGCATAGATTTAGGATTTTTTCCATGAATAAAATGATAGCTTTGCTATTTTATTACAGATCTATAATCTTCTTCTTTTATTAGAGAGAGAATACTTGTTTAAAAATTTTGAACGGAAATTTCTTGGGTTGATGTAATTTTCGAGTAATAGATTTGAATTATTAAAGATTTTTAGTATGATTTAGTGATACGTCGAATAAAAATTGGATCTTTGCATAATTACTTAGTGATGAATGATGATGAACCCTAACTTTTATTTTATCCCCAACTCATTTTTTTCTAAACCAAATTTAATTATGATTTGAAAATCATGTTGTTTTTTCCAATTAAAACAACAAGGTTTCGAAAACAAGTAAAACAGCGTGTTATTTTTAATGACTAAAACGACGTCGTTTTGAACCCATCGTTATTTTTGTAACAGAAGTGGACGGTGCCACGTCATCGATACAGAGGGTGGCTATATTGCGGGTGACTTTTGAGTTCGATAGGTTGACCTGCACAATAATTAGTTGAGTGTCATTCTTGCAAATTTTAATAAGTTCGATGGTTTTTTAGCAGAAAACCCTTTTATTTATTTATTTACTGTTTATTAAATATAAAAATTTGATCCGCGGATATAGATATTAACTTGTTATTTTTCGTATATACGGATATCATGTTCTAAAAAACAAAATATAAAAATATTTATAAACAGTAAAAAAACATAGAAAGTTGAAATTACACATAAAAATACAAAATTTTATACTTTTATACACATGAGCTTGAATCTTCTATTTTATACTATTGTATTGTAAATTTAAAAAATCTAAAACAACCAAAAGAAGATTCTTGAGTTGTGCGATTATCTTTTAACTGTAGTATTAAAAGGTATTCATCTATAGAGTCAAATTCGCAGTACACCACAAGTCAATTGTTTAATTTTCATGTAGTTTTATTTTCAATTGTATCTCTATATACTGAAAATTTTTAAAGTACTAAAAAGTAAAAAAAAAATAGAAATTTGTTAATGCTATAGTTCATTTTTGTTTCTTTAGTTTTTAGTAATGTTTATATTTTCGTGTAATTTTATATAAACATTATCTTCTCGTGATGAGTCATACCCGCTGCAAACCGCTGATCAAAGTTTTCTTAATCATTGTAGCAAATTTTTATATTTTACAATTTAATATTTTATGTTTAATTTTCAGATAATCAATAGATTTTTAGAATTGGTTCATTTAGTTTTTATAATTATTTTTTCTTTTAATTAAATGTAATTTCAACTTAATTAAATTATAAAGTGTTAGTGTTCTTGGTTGTTTGACGTAAATACTCATTTTAAAAAGCATAAATTTTTTTAAAAGAAAAATTTCATTACTTTTGATTTGGGTTTGACCTAAGTTAAATGTACTTTCAACTTTATTAAATTAAAAAGTGTTAGTGTTGTTGGTTGTTTGACGTATATACTCATTTAAATCTTTTGTCGATAGTTTAATTATAATATTGAAGATATATACACACACACGTAAATTCGTTATGTCTACTTTTGTTTGGATATTTGGTTTGGATTACTTGGGAGAAGTCTACTTTTGTTTCATATATCTTCAAGCAAACCAGACCATCAATCGTATAGTCAACAACTGGTTTGTTTGACCTTTTCTAAAAGGCTATAACCATAGTTTTACCACAAAATGAATTTCAAGCAAAAAAATTTGAGATCTACAAGATCTCAAAAATAATCAAAAATGGAGTGAAATGTGATTTTCTGAAGGTTATATAACCCACATATTTTACCAAAAATGAGTTTTGAGCTAAAAAATTGAAATCTACAAGTTCTCAAAAATAATGAAAATGTAATGAAATGTGATTTTTTGAAAGCTATATAACCTCCAGATTTTACCAAAAAATAAAAAATGAAAAAGAGTGAGATGTGATCTTTTGAAAGCTATAACCCACAGATTTTACCAAAAAATGAGTTTACATCCAAAAAAATTGAAATCTACAAGTTCTCAAAAATTATAAAAAATATAGTGAAATGTGATTTTTTGAAGGCTATATAACCCACAGATTTTACCAAAAAATGAGTATCAAGCAAACAAATTTGAAATCTAAAAGATCTAAAAAATAATCAAAAATGGAGTGAAATATGATTTTCAGAAGGATATAACCAACATATTTTACCAAAAATGAGTTTCAAGCCAAAATTTTTAAATTTAGAAGTTCTTAAAAATAATAAAAAAATGTAGTGAAATATGATTTTTTTGAAGGCCATAACCCACATATTTTACCAAAAAATTTAATATCTACAAGTTTTAAAATATAATAAAAAGAAGTGAAATGTGAGTTTTTGAAGGCTATAACCTACAAGTATTAGCAAAAAATGAGTATCAAACCAAACAATTTGAAATCTATTAGTTCTCAAAAATAATGAAAAATTGAGTTAAAATGTGACTTTTGGAAGGCAATATAACCCAGATTTTATTAAAAAATGAGTTTCAAGCAACAAAAAATTGAAATCTATAAGTTCTCGAAAATAATCAAAAATAGAGTGAAATGTGATTTTTTAAAGGTTATAACTCAAAGATGAGTTTCAAGCCAAAAAAATGAAAAATGGATTGAGATGTGATTTTTTGAAGGTTACAACCCCCCGATTTTACCAAAAAATGAGTTTCAAGCAAAAAAAATTGAAATCTACAAGTTCTCAAAAATTATGAAAATGTAGTGAATTGTAATATTTTGAATACTATAACCACAGATTTTACCAAAAAATGAGTATTAAGAAAAAAAAATTTAAAGCTAGAAGATCTCAAAAATGGAGTGAAATGTGATTTTCTAAAGGCTATATAACCCACATATTTTACCAAAAAATGATTTTAAAGCCAAAAAATTGAAATCTACAAGTTCTCAAAAATAATGAAAAATGTAGTGAAATGTGATTTTTTGAAAGCTATAACCCACATATTTTACCAAAAAATTTAAAATATACAAGTTCTAATTTTTTTTAAAAAAATGGAGTAAAATGTGATTTTTTGAAGGATAAAATCCCCAAGTATTACCAAAAATGAGTTTCAAGCCAAAAAATTGAAATGTAAAAGTTCTCAAAATAATGAAAATAGAGTGAAATATGATTTGTAAAAAGCTATAACCCACATATTTTACCAAAACATGAGTTTCAAGTAAAAAAAATTTGAAATCTAGAAGTTCTCAAAACAATAAAAAATAGAGTGAAATGTGATTTTTTAAGGTTACAACTCACATATGAGTTTCAAGCAAAAAAATTGAGATCTACATGATCTCAAATATAATGAAAAATGGAGTGAGATGTGATTTTTTGAAGGCTATAATCCACAAATTTTACAATAAATGAGTTTCATACAAAAAAATTGAAATCTACAAGTTCTAAAATATTATGAAAAATGTAGTAAAATGTGATTTTTTGAAGGTTATAACCCACAAATGATTTTTAAGCCAAAACAAATTGAGATCTACATGATCACAGATATAACAAAAAATGGAGTGAGATGTGATTTTTTAAGGCTAGAACCCACATATTAAAAAAAAAATAGTTTAAAAAAAAAATTGAAATCTACAAGTTCTCAAAAATTATGAAAAATGTAGTGAATTGTGATTTTTGAAAGTTATAACCCACATATTTTACCAAAAAATGAGTAGCAAGGAAAAAAATTTGAAATCCAGAAAATTTAAAAAATAATAAAAAATGGAGTGAAATATGATTTATTTGAAGGCAAATAACCCATATATTTTACCAAACAAGGAGTTTCAAGCCAAAAAAATTAAAATCTAGAAGTTCTCAAAATAAAAATAGAGTGAAATGTGATTTTTAGAAGGTTATAACCCACAAATTTTACCCAAAAAAGAGATTAATGCAAAAAAAATAAAATTTAGAAGTTCTCAAAAATAATCAAAAATGGAGTGTAATATAATTTTTCGAAGGTTATAACCCACATATGAGTTTCAAGCCAAAAAAATTGAAATCTACATGATCACAGATATAATGAAAAATGGAGTGATGTGATTTTTTGAAGGCTATAACCCACAAATTTTACCAATAAATGAGTTTCAAGCAAAAAATTTGAAATTTACAAGTTCTCAAAAATTATGAAAAATATAGAAAAATGTGATTTTTTAAAGGCTATAACCCACAAATTAGATTTAAGCCAAAAAAATTGACATCTACAAGATCTTAAAAAAATGAAAAATAGAGTGAGATGTGATTTTTTATGGCTATATAGCCCACCGTTTTTACCAAAAAATGATTTTAAAGCTAAAAAAACTGAAATTTACAAGTTCTCAAAAATTACGAAAAATGTTGTGAATTGTGATTTATGAAGGCTATATAACCCACAAATTTTTCCAAAAAATGAGTAGCAAGGAAAAAAATTTGAAATCTGTAAGATCTCAAAAATAATCAAAATTGAGTGAAATGTGATTTTTTGAAGGCAATAACCCACATATTTTACCAAAAAATGAGTTTCAAGTAAAAAACAATTAAAATTTAGAAGTTCCCAACAATAATCAAAAATTGAGTGAATTGTGATTTTTTGAATGTTATAACCCACATATGAGTTTCATATGATTTTTTGGAAACTTTTAATAAGATAATAAGAAAATATTTTATTTTAAAATTAATGTTAAAAAATTATTGTCTTTGGTTGTTAGGATTGTACCATATATATTAGAGATGAAGATTAGCTCATATATATATATATATATATATATATATATATATATATATATATATATATATATATATAATTCTGAAGCATTACCCAAAAATTTTAGTCGATGTGGGACGTTGAACACACATTTTTTATTATTAATTGAGTAATATATGTCCATTTTTAAAAATTTGAATCACAATATATGCAGACAAATATAAAATTTTATAAAATTTTATGTATTATATAATTATTCAAAATAATTTGAAAATAAGATCAAACAAATGTGATAAGAGAATCATAATTCATTCTATTAATATTGTAATATTAGATAAGGAAATAAATGTGTTTGGTTACAACTGTTATAGTAATTCTAGTTTAAATTTATTGAAATATGTGTGTTTGGAAACACTTATAAATCACCTTTTTTAATAGTGCAGTAAATGTAGTGAAATGTGATTTTTTAAAGGTTATAACCCACATGTTTTACCAGAAAATTTAAAATCTACAAGTTCTAAAATAAAAAAAAAATAGAGTGAAATGTGATTTTTTTATGGCTATAATCCACAAGTATTACCAAAAAATGAGTATCAAGCCAAACAATTTGAAATCTACAAGTTCTCAAAAATAATGAAAAATAGAGTGAAATACTATATAAGCCACATATTTTACCAAAAAAATGAGTTTCAAGTAAAAAAATTTGAAATCTAGAAGTTCTCAAAAATAATCAAAAATAGAGTGAAATGTGATTTTTTGAAGGTTTTAACTCACAGATGAGTTTCAAGCAAAAAAAAAGTAAGATCTCAAAAATAATGAAAAATAGAGTGAGACGTGATTTTTTTAAGGTTATATATAACCCATAAATTTTACCAATAAATGAGTTTCAAGCAAAAAAATTGAAATCTAGAAGTTCTCAAAAATTATGGAAAATGTAGTAAAATGTGATTTTTTGAAGGGTATAAACCAAATGAGTTTTAAACCAAAAAAATTAAGATCTGCAAGATCTCAAAAATAAAAAAAAATGGAGTGAGATGTGATTTTTTTAAGGGTATAACCCACAGATTTTATCAAAAATGATTTTGAAGCCAAATATTTGAAATCTACAAGTTCTCAAAAATTATGAAAAATGTAGTGAATTGTGATTTTGGAAGGCTATTATAACCCACAAATTTTACCAAAAAATGAGTATCAAGCAAAAAAAATTGAAATCTAGAAGTTCTCAAAAATTGAAATCTAGAAGTTCTCAAAAATCTAGATTATTTTTGGAAGGGTATAACCCACAAATTTTACCAAAAAATGAGTTTCAAGCAAAAAAAATTTAAAATCTAGAAGTTCTAAAAAATAATAAAAAATAAAGTGAAATGTGATTCTTTAAAGGTTATAACTCACATATGAGTTTCATGTGATTTTTTGGAAACTTTTAATAAGATAACAAGAAATTATTTTATTTTAAAATTAATGTTAAAAAATTATTGTCTTTGGTTGTTAGGATTGTAGCATATATATATTAGAGATGAAGATTGGCTCATATATATATATAATTCTGAAGCATTACCCAAAAACTTTAGTCGATGTGAGACGTTAAACACGTATTTTTTTATTATTAATTGAGTAATATATGTCCATTTTTAAAATTTTGAATCATAATATATGGAGAAAAATATAAAATTTTATTAATTTATATGTATTATATAATTATTCAAAATAATTTGAAAATAAGATCAAACAAATGTGATAAGAGAATCATAATTCACTATTAATATTGTAATATTCGAAAGGAAATAAATGTGTTTGGTTACAACTTTTATAGTAATTTTGGTTTAAATTTATTTAAAGAGGTGTGTTTGAAAACACTTATAAATCACCTATTTTTTAATAGTGTATAAGTAGATGCCTCGATATAACTTGAAATTTTATTGCTAATGATGATATGAAATAATGATCATGATATACACTAGATAAGAATCTGCATATATGCGGGTTTATAGAAAATATTTTATAACCCGTAAAATAAAAATTAATAGCAAACAGTGGGAAAATAAAATAAAATCATCTCTACAAAATATAAAATAAGATTAGTTTTCAATCTTCCATATTTTTTGTTCGGTTTCTAACCAAAAAGATATAAATGCATCTGTTTAATTTTGTTATTATATTAGCAATTTTGACACATGTCAAAATCTGAAGTTATAGCTAACACATGTCATGATCTCGTCAATTATAATTTTGACACATATGAGCTCTCGTGAGTATAACTCAAGTTTATATAAAAAAAATTATTAAATGTGTTGATTTTTGTGGTATTTAAATAGATAAAACCAAAGCAATTATATATATTATTATTTTCTCAGCCGTTTTAAAAATAGAACGATTTCTTGATTTTCCACCACCAAAAATAAAGCGATTCCAAAATACGTTCCCGCTGTAAAGAGTCGTTATTTTCTCGCTAAAAAGGATTATTTATTATTTCTTGCAAAAAAAAAAAAAAAAAAAAAAAACATTTCTGCGATTATCCGCAGCAGTGCGCTTCTGTAAAAAACAAATCTCTTCATATATAGGGAGACCCACATAACACCAGCTTATTTTCTTCACAAAACAAACACAACAACAAATGGGCTTTTTACCTTAAATAATCCAATTCTTCCCCCCAATTTTTTTATTTTCACCATTTTTTCCTCCGCAAAGGTAAAATAAATTGTTTCCTCCTAATGAGAAATAAGGGGAGAGAAAACATCCAAATTTCTTTCTTAAATTAAAGAAGAAAAAAAAAAAATTTGAATACAGAAGGAACTCAGAATCCTTCTCATACCTTATATATGCACACGCAGAAGATGGCATTTTCGGTAAAAACCAAAACATCAATCACTCCTCTTCGTTTCCGATGAGAGTGAAAGTGAAAGGAGCAAACTTGTAACCATCGCCTTCGTAGAACTTGTTCTGGTACTCCACCCAGTGAAGACGCAGCGCATGAAGGAACGCACTCAGCGTCTCCATCACAAGAAGTACTCCCACAGTCGCAAAGATAAAGACGAGGATTCCAACGATCAAGATGAAGATATTGTTGAAACTGATAGGAGACAATAGACTGTTAGTAACTAACACTTTCTGCAGAGGTTAAAAGATTGTGATTACATTTTACTTACCCCCAAGCCAAAAGGAGGACCTTCTCGTAGAAGACTGACGACAACTCCGAGTGGGCAAGACTAAATAAGAAGCCCAACAAAGTATATAGATCAGCCATGACACGCTCAAGTAAAGTAGTCACAAACCATAAAGGAAACAGTAACTTTTTTGTTTGTCCTCTCTGACAAGTTTGTACCTGAGGGCCCAGAGACGAAGATAAGAAGCAGTGTTGGAAACAGCTCCAAGCACAAACTCAATGGTGTGAATGAGTTGGTGCACAAAGATTTCGCTGAATTCGAAATCTTCATGTCCATGTCCTCCACCATTTGTTTCTACTTGAAGACTCTCATCTGTCTCATCAAGCTGTGCGTATGACTGACCTTGATGTCTCTGGAGAAAGCAAAAATCAAGTTTCGGTTATGGTCAGCAAAAATTTCAATCTGAATGTGTTAAGCAAATCGACAAGGAAAGCGACTCACAGCTTCATGTTGTTTCTTCAGGATGAATGGCTTTGGTAACAACATCCACGGAACAGAAACCAGAGCCAGAAAGAGGAATGTGAGCTGGAATGGGAAAGAAATGAGATGAGACTAAAGCATATGATTTTAATACAGAGAAAGCACATTGTTAGGTAGCGATGCAAACCTGTACTGTTTTCTGGTAAGGGAATAGCTGATTCTCTCCTAAATCATCCATAGGGCTCAGGAACATGTAGATCATTACATGATATAAATCCGCTTGAGAACCAGTGCACCACTTGATGATGATGAGGGCCGAGAGATAGCCAAACAAGCAGTTCAAGAATATAATCTGGGGAACGAACTGGAACCTGGAAGCATGTGAGATGAGACACAACTATGATTAAGAACGATTTTGTTTGCTAGGTAGAGGATCAACGAACTGAGAGGAGTACGTTTGGTCAGGAAAAAAAGTTGTGTACTCACCATACATTTACAGCACTTTTGAAGAATTTTGCATTACAGAAGCTCATTATAATTCCAAGGTTCATTTGGGAAACTCCAAGAAGAATTGACATTTTCATCTTAAGCGAATTCAGGAACGGTAGCTCACTGCGGGTACCATGCCATACAGGATCCACGCCAAATGGATAAGTGTCTCGGGTTTTGATTAGACCAATTGTAGTAGCCTCACTGAACAAGAGAGTGAAGACAGAAACTCAGAATCATAAATATATTCCTTTTATTCATTTTAAACGGGTTTGAGAAAAAATTGGCATACCTGCAAGAAGCATCACGGCAATCGTATGCTGAGCTAGCAAACAATGGATATGGTATAGAGAAGAACTCATTGTAGATTAAACCAGTGTATATTGAGAAGAGTGACATCATAAAAATAACATAACGGCCACCAAAAGCCATGTCCATAATATCCCCGAGTTTCTGTTGTCAGGAAGCAATGATTGCTCGGTTAGCATCTGGAACTTGCAAGATAGACCAACATTGACGTATAATCAAAGTAACAACTACAGAAATGACATATTATAATAGATTACTAAATCACAAGTGACTTTTGTTTAGTTTGACATTTGCTCGCAACTCTCAAGACAGCAACACACAACAAAATGATCTGCGAGTTTTGCTAAGACAATAACCAATCTGATACCATGCTCAGTCGGAACATAGATGCTGTCAGTTAGGGATAATACCTGGCTGGAAAGTTTCTTTTCTCTCAAGATTAAATACATAGAAGCAAGCAGAATACAGATTCCATGACCCCAGTCACCAAACATAACAGCAAACAGGAAGGGGAAGGTAACGATTGTGTATACAGTAGGATTGGCTTCCTGATATTTGGCCACACTGCAATACAGTTATCAAAGAAGATCAGTGAGATATAAAAGACAAACACTAAGCACATATGAACATTGCATGAGGAAAAAATAAATGAGTCTGACTTAAATTTACACTCTAGCGAGTATGTAAGACAAAAGCTTAAATTAGATGACTATCCGCTACTCCTAGAATTTACTTATTATCAAGCCCATTTCCGATTTCTTGTTTCTCAAAGAGCAGATGAAGCTCCAGAAAGAGATGCTTACCCATATGCATCAACAATTTCCTGGAATGCTGTAGTAACTTTGTTTGTGCGGAAAAATGTCGGAGGCATCTCTTTGGTCCTCAGGACCTGGAAAATTGATCCAACTTGAGAATTGGAGTCAACCGCAGCACGCTTCAAAGCATCTTGAATCTGCACACGTAAAACTTTAAACTCACTATCGCACTAGTAAATATGCAATAAATTCAATTATATGCAACTAGAGTTGCTCACTTCTGTTGCTGCAAAGACAGGACTCCAGCCTTCACCAACAAGGCACTTCTTAGTCACATCAAGACTAAGCATGTTCAAAGTGTGATAGATGGATTTTTCTTTGCGAACCTGCGTGGGTAAAAAGATTAATGATGATAATTGATCTCCCCAAACATGGATACACTCTACTAGTGAAAAGAAAGCTCCAAATAGGACAATACCTTGAGGTTCCATTGCTCAAACTTATCTCCAATGGTCTCCAAAAGAATGTTACGATGATTCAACCCAGCATCTATGGTAGTTTTAAGCTCTGATAACCGCCCTGAAACCTGGAACATTATGAGAAGACTAAACAACGTTAATAGTCTCTGAGAATATACTATCATGTATCATCAATAGAGCGACACGTGACAGCAGATAAATTGACAGCAGATAAATCACTGGCCTAAGATTCACTCTCCCACAGATGCTAACTGTGTACACACAAACATATCCCACCCAAAAAACACTTCAAAACTAACAGGGACCACAAAAAGTATGCGAAAGGTACGAGGATTTTCCCTAACATGCTTTTCTCCTCCTTGGCAAAAAAACTCTGATACCTATAAACTGCTACTCCTACGATATATAACAACTATTCAACCTAGAAACGCTAACCTTACCATCACAGGCTAATTACTGCGAGAATAAAACTTATAATGACTAGAAACTAAAGTCAGTAAATGCAGTTCCCAAAAAGAATCATGCAGAGAGGATATCCATAAATCAATAGTTTACTGTTGGTTATTATTCAAAACAATTGACTACAGCTACATATGGTTATCATCTGTAACTCATTCCTAGGAAAAACAAATCTAAAGAGAATAGATAGAAACAAATGGCTACGAGACAGAAGAGAAAACACAGAATCACTCACATATCGAAAGAGAATACATACCTCAGTCATCATTTGAGCTTGTTTGCCAAGATCCTCGCTGAAAGGATAGCGATTGGCCCCAAAAGCTTCACATATCTTAAGAATTTTACTTTTTGCTCTTTCCCCAGAATAGAAGACAACAAATACGTTCTTCTCAGCCTGTAACATAATTTTAGATCCAAAGTCAATTCCTAGTAGAGGCAAACAGAATAAGTATATTCTTTCTGACAAAACCCGCATTCCATTTCCATGTAAACCAATTCTTGGCTAGGTCAGATCGGCAAAACAAAATAAGACCATAGAGACAGTTCAGTGTCAAATATTAGCATGTGCGTATGAGAACGTAGATATAACATAACCAATTTAGAACTTTAATTTGCATAAGCCTATGAGGAAATATATATTATAGAGTAAGAAAGCAATTGAATTCCTGCAATAGCAAAAGGTTGCACTTTCTATGCCTAGGAGAATATACAAGCAGATCATAAGCAGCTAACCTTCTCCCCAGAGTTGGGATCAACAACGGACTCCTCAATGACAGACTGTCGTATGAAGATGTTCCCCCTAGTTGCACGAAATAGGATCCTCTCGAACACCATAGACTTTTCACGAGGCACTAGCCCAGTGAGGAATCCAAGCTTTACTTGCTTTGTTGGATCAACAAACTTCTCCTGTTAAAAGGGAAAGTTTGTGAGGCTATTTTCAGAAAACATAATTTGAAGAAGTAAAACAGTCGCAGCTTTCTTACTTCCTGCAACAAAGGAGCCTCCAGGAGGTCTTCACCCACTTGTTGTGTTTCTATCTCACTCTGTTGAGCGGTAGCACTTCTATGGGCAGAAGCAAAAAACTCACCAGCCTTAAAAAAACAAAACAGCCACATGAATATAGCACGAGAGGCACATCCAACCCTTAAACTATAGCATTCAAAATATGCAATTTTCACTATGAAAGACCCTTTACACTCACTAAATTATGTTGACATAAGATTATTTATAGTGTGGTAGCATTGGTATCTACTTTTCTACTCAGGTAAATATTTTTACAGAACAAGAAAACTGTCAAACGAGTTACAATCCCAAGAAAGAAAACAAAAATGGGACTCTTAACACGGCGATTATAGTAAAACGAAAAGATATTACCTTCTCAAGAACGAGCTTGTACTCCACAAGTTCATTATAAGAACGCTGCAACTTATCATTATTAGCATTGATTTCAACAAGTTCAGCTTCTAGCTCTCCAAGCTTGACCTGAAATGGATAAAGACAAAGAAATTCAAGCACAAAGAAATGGGAAAGCAAGGTGTCCCAAAATAAAAAATAAAAAAATCAGGTATCTAAATTCACCTCTACATCATCCAAATCAATATCATTTTCTTTGTCAATGATCTCCTTGGGAGAAACTCCAGCCTTTGACATTTGCTCTTTGAAGAAACGTATCTTTCGTGCCATCTCTCCACATCTTTTAATCTTCATCCATCAAACAACAAAGAAATTAAATAAGATAACATACTATACTACATTCAAAAAGTAGCATAATCATTTCGCATTGAACTAAACCTGAGCAGCATAAGTCCGTTGAAATGGGCTCTTGTCAGAATTAAGCTGAAATCAACATCAAAAATTAAGATCAGGAAGCAAACAATAACCACAGTGAGATCGCAATCGAAGGCTAAAGTTTGAAAGACGAATGCGTCAACAGAAACGAAATCGAAAACTTAAAACAATCGAACATCAAGAGTATATATATAAATATACGTACGTCTTTGAACTGAACGAGGCCGAGATCGCCAAGATAAGAGACAGTAAGATGAGCAGATTCCATGGGAACAATGACCTGAACGAGATGCATAGGCTCAGAACGCATCAGATCCATCGGCGGACAACAACCACCACCGTGAGTATCCGCCATAGCTTCCGGTAAAGATAGATCCAATTACGAATCCTCTCTGAGTGGATCGATGAGCTAAGGAGACAATCGTTGAGATGATAATTTTGTTGTTGTCGTCTCGTGTAGTTACTGCCACGTATTTTCTATTTTTTTTATGATTTATGTTTGATTGTTTTCCGAAGAGATGAGATCCTTTCTTGTAACACCGTTTTGACCATATGATTCATGATATTATTATTATACGAGTTTCATCGAAATTACCATTTTGTCCTTGTTACTAAGATTTTAAGTATGGGTAAGGCCCTGCCGCAAAAAAAAAAAAAGTATGGGTAAGGCCCATATTGAATTCAGGCTTTTGAGAAAGATTCTAGCCCAATTAGAATAACAATGGCAATCAGCACAGTACCAAATATTTTTTGTTTATGCTTAATCTATTTTAATAAAATTATACTGAGTTAAACTTTATATAAATATAAAAACAAATTTGTGTATAACTAATATAAATTTTAAATATTAATGAATGGAACCTCAAAGTGGGAATAATTGGTTGTACTTGTACGTCATGGTTTTCTAGGAAAAGTTTAATTTGACATTCGAGGATTTTAAAAAAAAAAAAAAAACATATATATCATGGGAAAATTCTTTTGGAACTCTAGTGTGTTTTTCTTGAACATTATCCAATGTTTAGTTTAGGAAAAATTTCACGATATTTAATTGGAAACCATATTTAAAAAAATATATATTCGAAACATTGATATTTGAAAAATATTAGAGTTTTAAACTTCTAAATATTTTAAATTATAACAAATATCAATATCATATATATCTTATGTTTCTAAATTATTTACTTAATAAATTTTTAAAAAAATAAAAGTAAATTTTCATTGCGTTTCTGAAACGTAAATAGATGTTTCTATCGCGTTTTCAAATTATAGTTTTTAGGAAACGTGTTTTTTTTTTGTTAAAAGTTTTTAGGAAACGTGTTTTCATCGCGTTTCCACTGTGTTTCCTAGAGTTTCCATTTTCGAAACATTTCTGAAATGGAAAACACACCTCATAAAGAGTTTTCATGCTACGTAGACCATCGGGTTACATGGATCATGGGTACTCTCTCCATTACAACGGGTTACATGGATCATGGGTACTCTCCACTACAACAGCCGACTTTGTTGTCGTTTGTGTCAATGGTGCAAAGTACGAATCATGAGTTGTGTAGGTTTGAAACCAACTTTGATATGTGGGCACGTCTACAATATGAATATGTCTTATAAAAACAAAAGAGATCTTCATTTTTTTTCCGGCTAATTTATACATATTCATTTTCTTCTCCGATTCAACATTTTGTACCAACTGTTGTTATCGATATCAATAAAAAAAAAATTACCACTGCCTATTTTTAATCAGTTCAACTTATCCTTGTTCATTAATTACGATGAAGATCTGAGTTCCCTCCTTTGATTTTAACTCAAATCCCTAAAAATATTTAGAGTGAGATCTTAACATCTTCAATAATACCCAACATCCTTTATTTATTGGTTTTAATTATCTTAAGTATTTTAATAACATAACCAATAAATATTAATCTATTCAAACTTGTAAGATATTAGCTTAACTTCATATGCATAGGCTACACCATAGGGTGTGATTCCCATTAATGCCTTTTTAATTTAAAACCTTAAATTTATTGCTACAATAATATGACACTTTTAGGGAGGAGGGAATAATTCCAAAAAGCTAATGCTAAACCGGAAATCGCATCATATAATGTACGATCTCGACACCTGTTTAGGGAAAGTTAATTACGATTTAAAAATGGTTTGATAAATAATGATTCACTACTTAAGTATATAACATATAAAATAATCAGATATTTATATCCCTACGCAAGAACATGCACACAGACCTAACTTTGCTTACACACACAAACACATAGCATTTGTATGCAAAATGTGAGGCAAGCTTGAATGTTCTCATCACTAAATAGATGAAAGTTTATTCTCCATTTTAGCATATGGAAACTTTTGAAGGTAAATATCATAAATAGCAAGATTGTTTTTTTAGGATTAAAAAAAACTCCCAAATCTTTAATTATATATACACAATTAATTAGGACAAATATGTAACTAAGTAAATAAAGTAGGCTAGTAGGTAACAAGACAAGATTTAATTCTCCTCAACGGCCACCTGTCAACATATTTGCGTATAATATTATGTGACACAAATACTTTATTTTATTATTTATGTACCTCTTCGGTATTTTGGAGCTAGATCCTAATTTTTTTTTTCCTTTTTTCACGATTAGCTAGATTTACAAGTTCTAGCTAAAAGATACAAATTTCATGCTCTATAGTACTCTATAGGTTCAACTATTACCTTTTTTTTTTTTTGTATTTTGTAGAGGTTTAGATTATTGTTTGTAGATCAATGTTACATTCAAAACACATTATGGTATATCGAAGTAAAACAGTTAAGAATTTTATTGTTGTAGTTTGTTAAAAACTAAAGTAATATATCGGAGCTCAAAAAAAAGTAGCAATATATGATGCTAGATTAATATTATCATCAACCCTAACTTGAAGTAGTTTAATAAAAATAAAAATAAAAACACTTGTAGTAGCATGCATCACTATATAATAATTCCATTAGATTACAAGAAATAAATTTATATCCATTAAAAGTTCTTGATCTTCCTAAGACTTTTGGTGAGAAGAAAATTGGGTACGGGACATGAAATCAGTAAAAGGACTAGTGATCATCAAGGGACATGAAGATGTTGAAGGAGGAAGTAACTCTTGATGATGATTATTATTGTTACTATTATTATTATTATTATTGTCGCGACCTTGATGGTGAAGAATCCCTTTGAAAACGTGTCCTCCGATGTTCACCGTCGTCTGATAAGCATATTGTTCTTTCCCGTCGTCCATTGAACTCACTTTTACGCATCTAAAATCCGCCAAAGAACTCAACTCTGCCGGAAAATGTCCCGGAGTTGTGTGGATCATTTGTACACCTAATTAATGATCCCAAAGAATGTCTCAGTTAATAAGTTAATTTTATGATTGAGTTTTCTGTAATAATATTTTATTTGCGTAATATTATTTTTTATATATAATAAGCCATCAAAAGAATCAGCGACTAAATTAACAACAAGATTGCTACATTTTTAGATATTGTCAAAAATCATAGTCTATATAATTAATATAGATAGTATTTACTAAATAATATACTTAAGAAAAAATCAAGAATACACGGAAAAGAAAGATAAGAAATCAAGAATCATAAGCAAACGGGTTGTGATAATTTTATATCAAGAAGTAGGATATAAGAAAGTAAGAACCTGAAGGTGATGAAAGGGAAGAATTCGAAAGTCGTTGTTGTTGTTCTCTAAGACGTTTAGGGTTGCTAGTAGAGAGCGTTTGCGTTTGCGTTTGCGTTTGGGGTTGAGGTTGGTGTTTGTGATGAGATCTTCTATAGGCAGGAACCCAAGTGCTGTTGATGTGAGTTTGGCAATGAAAGGCTTTGGTTTTGCAGCAAGTTCTGCATCTCATGTACACACACTCTTTCTTCGCTTGATTCCCACAGTCTTCACATCTTCTCCCCATTATCATCATCATCATCAAATATGTGTATGTATCAATGATATGTGTGGATATATATATATATGTGTAGAATAATTATATATTAGAAGAGGCCGACCATTTTTGCTCTCTTTGTTTGCTTCCTCTTTATGTACAAAAAGAGAATGAGAATTTTTTTTATTTTATTCTTGAATAATTGAAAAGTGACCGAATTTTAAAATTATTTATTGGTAACTAAAGTTTCAACGGTCCAATTAATAATTATTATTTTTGGTTAGAAACCGTAGTATTATAGATGTCAAAATTAGCAATAGTAAATTATGGTTCAGTAAAATTTTTGATTTGTTATGTTTTATAGTTTGTTTGTTTTTGTTAAAGGGTTTTATATTTTATAGTTTGATAATAAGATTAATTAAAAATATTAGATTTTGATAATAAATCATATTATAATTAATAAAGATAATAAATCATTTTTTTTGGGAGATCGTGTGTGAGTTCAACAATCACGTATCGCGTGACTGGCGAATACATATTAGAAGAACTTTACCCCAACAATTACAAAAAAAAAAAAAAAAAACATAAATAGAATTGCAAATACAAAAATGCAACTAAAATAACAAAGTAAAGCCTTAATTAAACAATTAAAATACCCCGAACATCACATTAATATTATATTATGATTAGTTTTATTGCAAAAGCTTGTGTGTGGGTTTCTACTTCTTTTTCTTTGACAAGCTTGTGGGGTTTTTTTTTTGTTTTTTTTTTCTCTACCTATACAACAATGGAATAATTCTATTTGGTAAATATAAAATAAATTATACTCATGTACCTATGCCACATTTTATATTATAATGATGAGTGGGACTCTTATGGTAATGCTTTCTTATATTTTTTCCTTTATGAATTATATGATCGATGCTTTGTACTATTGTCGGCCGTAATTTTATTCATATTCCTTGTGAAATAATAATCAAGATTGTTAAACTTATTTATCAAAATAATAATAATCAAGATTGTTGTAGTTTGGTAACAAAATATTTTATATGCAGAATCATGTTCTCAATCCATCCATACAGAATAGCATCACACACTCTGTATCAATCATCCTGTGAACAAACTCATTTCCTTTGATTTAAAAATTTGCTCATCTACATTTGCACTAAAAAATAATCCTAACACTCATTTACTAATTTGGTTAAAAGAAAAATAAATTGAAATGCATAAATCGTCCCCAAAAAAGCTTTTGATAAGAGGACATCAAGGTTTAAAAAAAAACTTTGATAAATCTTATAATCTTCTCTAAGATGAAACATATAAATTTTAGAGATATATATACAATGGATCGTAGTCAAGTAATTAGTAAGAAATTAAGGAGTTTAATAAATAAAACTAAACTTTTATTATTAAACTTTTGAGATGTAACAAAAGTTATAAAATGTGAACATACTAAAAGCAAACAAATACATTTTTCTTCAAAGCTTGTCACACAGGAGTGTTCGAGGTCGTCGGATAAACCTGGTCGAGGCTTGGACATTGGCATTGTCTGTTAACACATTGCGCGCTTCCGGAAGAACATCGAATCGAGGTACATTGTGCAGATGTCTTGCATGGAATTATCGTCTGAGCTTCGGCTCCAGGAAAGCTCACCAACAATATGCCTGTTATTTTTTTTTTTTTTTTTTTACATTTCGATTAGATTCTAGCTATGTTCATTCTCTAATCGATATGATTTATTATAAGAGAAAAGAGAAATCAAGACTTACATGAAAGAAAGAGAGCGACAAAAATGAACAATGTTGCCTTTGATGATGCCATATTATCTTTAACTTGAAATTTCGTGTTTATCAATTTTATAGCTTAGGATTTGAAAACGTGATTTACTGTTTGATAATGTTTTTTTTTTTTTTTTTTTTTTTTTTTTTGTGGTGGAGGACGACGCTATTTAAATAATGTATTCTGAAGCATGTTAATGGTAACTTAATTAGTGTGTTGACTATATATTTTGATTACAAAAATGAGATTTGAACATCATGATGACCTATACGGCAATTATGTTAAGTGTTAACTCTTAACCAATTCTTAACTATTTTATTGGTCATTGTATCAATAGATTGACTTGAAAAAGCCAATCTATTGATCACTGTTTAAATATAAGTTTCTTTTCTTTAATTTATTTATATATATCATGCTTGTTTCAAAGCAAATCATATAGTAAAATATAATTTAAAATGCCTATTTTATGCTGACAAAAAAAAAAAAAAAAAAATGCCTATTTTATAGTTTTCGTTCAACTACAAAATCTAACTAGTCAAACCATAATAATGTGGGCGAGATTTGTTTGTTACAAGGGAAATACATACCTAAAACTGTTTAAAATCTTATATGATATTGAAGTAAGTATATAATCTCGAGTTCAAAGTTGGTTTGTATAGTTTGGGCCTTTAGGGTTTGGTTTGCAAATTGATTTCGAGTTTAATATGTGTAACAATCTTGAGATGCACAGAAAGGGATCACTTTAGATACACAGATGCACAAGAGAGGCCTAACTAAACTTGGAGCCTCGAGCATCTCAATATCGATAAGTAATTTAGGCATCAAGCGAAAATTTGCCAAAAGAAAATTGAAACAAATCTAAAATATCATAATATATTACGTCTATATTTCTCATCACAGTGATCGAAGTTTAAATCCGATAAAGCCTAAATGAAATGTCCTGAGAATGTAAATATAAAATCAAACAAAAAGAAGTATAAAGCAAGATAGCTAAAGTTCTCATGCGTAGTTGTAGTAACTAAAAGATAAGAAACAACTTAAAGAGACATAAAAAGTAATAGAAGCAGAACGAAAAATTCACAAACCTGATTTTTTTTTAAGTACACATCACAAACACCAAAAGCTTAACATTCTTCTTCCGTTAAAAAGAGCATCTCTCGTACTTACCTCACCAATCACCATAATGAATCTGACTTGTTCACCGGACTTGAGACGCAGAGCATAGCAAACCAGATGCGTCTGCGCCAACTACGGCAAGATCACAGACCGCGCAGATGTTACCTTCCTGGCTTGGTACAAAGCGGGTGGTGCAGTAAGGACAGGAAACGTCTTTCTGTCCTCTGTAGATTGGCACATAAGTGGCTCCGCATATCACAAACGGGTTTCTGAAGTCGTAGTTAAGCTTGGTTTCATCAGTCATGTTGCGTTCAGCGGCTTGCGCAACTTGTCTAGCCGTCTTGGCCTGGCTTTCCAAAGTTGGGTTTGTTTCCAAAAATCTTCTGGCAAAGTTATAAGCAGTGGCCAGATTCTTAGCCTTGTAGCAGACGCTCATAGCACTAAACAGCGCGAGCCGTAGGTGAGGTGTTTGGAGGTTGCAGTGTGTGAAGTAAGCAGCGAGCTCTTGCTGCCTCACCGGATCATCTCTGGTCTCTCTCCTCTTAAGCTCCATTTTAAGACCAAGGACGTATTCCTTAACAATGATGACCAGTTCCTTAACCTCATCGACTTCTCTTCTTGACTCGACAACCACAAATGGGATGGTGTGGAGTATAGAGAGGAAGACACGGAGAGCCTCAACCAATTTCCCAGTTGTTGTGGCTTTGTAGCCGGATTTGAGCTTTTCTTCTAACTGAGAGAAATCGAAAACAAGAGCTGGTGGGCCGCGGACGTTAGGACTGGAAGACTCGCTCCATCCGCGCTCAATGGCAAGAGGAACCACAGGAGATGAAGAAAATGCACGCAGATAGCTATGACTCCCATTGAACAGATCAAGAAACATTGATTTCAAAGGCGCAAAGTTCTTTATGCCGAGCTGTCTGTGGAGCAGACGCATTGCAGTGTCGAAGCTTCCTGCTGCCGCTTGCTCAGCAGCAAGGGAAGATTTCTGGCTCCAAATCTGACTAACGGGCATACCTTGAGTAGGTGGCACAAAAACAGATGAGCGTGCATTAGCCGAGACTTTAGGAGTATCAAGCTCCGGTGGGAGCTCCAAGTCTTCAAGTCCCGCCCATCCACCATCCTCGTCGTTTTCTTCTTCAGCGGTTTCTGCATCGTCCAAAATGGCTTCAATGTCTCTGTTCTCCATTCCATCAACATCGACATCAAGTCCCTCACCCCAATCGCCTTCAACATCTTCTTCTTCATCAACAGCCCCTCCTCTGTTTGCACCCTCAAGCCCTCCTTCAAATATTCCTTTCATCACTCTCAGAAGAGGCCAATCACCACCACACATGATGGGAGGCGGTGGCATTAGAAGAGATGGAGTTTTCCCTTCAGGCAAGGAAGGCACGTTGTCTCCTAGCTCAGTTGCCAGTCGCTCAGCAATGTCAGTTAAACCATGAACTGAAGCCGTGATATAAGCTAGAGGTAAATGACCAGCATTCTCTAGTATCTTAACACGCTCTTTAACATCTCCCAAGTAGAGAGCATTGTGAAACTGACCCATTACATTGTTCTTCACTTCTGCAATCTTCATCAACTTTGACAGCTTGTCCAGATTGCCAGTAATGAGATACAGGAAAGATAACCTCTCAAAGTTCTTTGTCTGCTGGTATGCAAACTCAACAATTCTAGAATTTCCTTGACGAAGAGCCTCCACCCCAAGTCTATACCAATGGTCTTTCTCATTAATCTCTGTAGCGGATGCAACAGCTACACTTATGTTGCCACTTTCAAGAGCCAGGTTAAATCGGATCCTCTCGTCTTCAACAAAATGGAGGGCAACTTCAGGAAATCCTTTCTGCTGGAGGTAAGCAATCATCGCCTGTCCGCATAGCTGGGAGTTCTTAATCATGCTCATGACATGATCATATCTCTTTCTCAGCAGTGCAAGCTTGAAAATGTATTCAGTTGCATTAATGGTGATAGCCCTGTTTTTCCCATCCCTATCCAAGCAAAAGATTGTATTTCCAGAAACCTTGGTGATATAGATAGGGACATCCAGGGTTCGGATGATTCCACTATCTCCATTAGGAAGACAGTACTTGATGTGGTTCAAAGTTGTGTAAATGAAGACACCATTGTCATCCCAAGCTCCACTTTTCACACGTATTGTCTCATGAAGCGTGCACTGGAGGACGAGTTTCTTGCTCGCGATAATGATAGTATGTTTGCTGAGCAAAGCAACACTGTCCATATCGTTAGACCAGACAACGTACCTAACAAACGGTGTCTGAAGTTCACCAAGAACAAGCCTTTGCTGAAGGTCAAATATAACCACTTTATCCTCGGATCTACAAAGTAAATTTCCAGTCCCAGCATAAAAGATAGCATCTGTGGGAATAGGCAGAGAACTCTTTTTAACCACCTCATTCTTTAGATTCTTGACTAGCACCTGGCTTGTGCTTTTCTCGAGGACAGCAAACCGATTGCGAGCAATGAATACCGCACAACCACCTGTCCCTCTCTTTGCATCTTGCACAACATCACTCCTTCCAACGCTATCTTTCGGTATGATGTACAACTCGTAAGAACCACCATCCAGATCTGAGCAAATCAGAACTGCATTTTCCGTCGGACTGTAAGATAAAGTCCTAGGACTTTGATTCAAGCTTGGAGTACCAGGACGCCGTATAGGGATAACTTGGGAATCCTTTTGAGTCGAATATTCGTAGTACCGCAAAAATCTATCCTTGGCATAGAATAAAGAATCACCACTCAAAGCGAATGCAGGACGTTCTCGCTCAAGTTTGAAGACGATCATACCGTTGTCATGTCCTGCTGCCAGCAAATTAACCTCCGGGTGAACGGCAAGAATCCAGAAGCGATCATGCTCACGGCGAAAAGTTTGGATTCCAGTTCGCTTGGTAGCATCCCAGACACGAATGCTTTTATCCTCAGAGTTGGATACAATAATGTCCTGTTTTGCATGGAACATAACAGATGAAACATTATTCATGTGGCCTCGCAATGTGTCTACCTCCCAAGCTTTAGTTTCTGCAATAAAATTGAAAATGACACATTATTACCTCACTAATTTATAAAACTAAACTTATAGTGAATAAAGAAGATGGAATTCTAAAAGAAATACCATTCATACGCCACAGCTTTACTTGGCGGTCATCGGCACCAGAAACAATGAGAGGAAGGGTGGGATGGAAAGAAGCCCAGTTTACACCTCTGTCATGACCTTCGAGGACGTACTTAACTATAGCGTCAACACCACCGAAAAGATCAGAATTCATCTGACTAAATCGCATGAGGTCATCAGCGGGAGATGCTGACTTCTTCCTAAGAGCACCAATGTCCCAAACACGGACAGTCTGATCCAGCGATGCTGATACGACTAGGTCTTCCTTTGGGTGGAAGGAAGCACACATAACATAATGATTGTGACCAGTCAACACGGAAATACAAGTCCGTGACTGCCAGTTCCATATGCGGATAGTCTGATCGTCACTAGCACTCACGATCCATGGGTTTTCAAGGTGAAATTGGACAGTGCGGATATAATCCAGATGACCGAGAAGTGTGAAAAGACACCTATGAGTTTTGTAGTTCCAAACTTTAATCTTGTAATCATCCCCTGCAACACACAACATTGTCAATGTCATCAACTACATATGAGTAATGTTCTGGAAGTGCATTAGGATAATTGCATATATAGTTTTTGAGTACTTGCTTACATCCAAAAGACAATACAATGCACACATGACATGGGATCTACTTTCAATGGACTAGGTCAAATTATTCAGATAATGTACAAGTATTATACATACTCGAAACATAAATTAATCTTGGGATAATCATTTATCACTCGAGCTAGGACTACATGAGCTTAAGTGAACCAAACCATTCTCTGCAAAAGACACCCAAAGCTAGATCTAGAAACTGAGCACGCTAAGAGTGAATACTTAAGCAAGACTGATCAGGATTTACAGATCATGAAAAAATTCATAAATAGGTTGAGAAAGCAAACCTCCAGAGACGAATAATGGCTGTGAATTGTGGAAATGAACACCACGAACAGGTCCTTCGTGCTCGTCAAATCTATCGATCAAAGTACCCATACGATAATCCCAAAGCTGGATCACACCACTGTGCAGACTGGCGAGAATCCATGGTCGTTTAGGGTGAAAACTCAGTCCCTTAACTCTGTTACTCTTAGTCTCGAACTTCGTCAGCATATTCTCAGATCACGTAATAGAAACAACTCTACACAAACCAGATCACAGAGAATGAAGAAACGAGTCTGTTCAATCGAAACCGAGATAAGCGCAAAAGCAAAAACGTGAAATTGGAAAAACAGATCTAACAAAATCAAAGCAGTAAGATCTGAGAAATTCGAGATTCGTAACAAAGAATAGGAGGAGAAATCGAGATTCACCTCAGATCAGATAAGTTCACAGGGGGAAGAGATCAAGCACAGCTTCACGGTGACGATCGGTAGCATTACCAGAGAAGCGTGGAAGTGAGAGTAATCGAAAAAACAACGATGAAGACTGAGAAAGCGATCGTGGAGAAGAAGAAGAAGAAGACGACGGTGGATTCAGTTTCGCCGTATCGATCTGAATCCTTCCTCTCAGTTATCTCTCTACAATCCTCGTCGCCTCTCGCTAATTAATTGGAATGTAAAATCGCTCTTTTTATTTATTTATTTTATGTTATTTTTTGCACTATTTTTATTTTATTTTATTTTTATGGTATCATTAACTCTTTTTTTTAATGTGTAAAAGGTAAAACTTTCATTATGCAAAGCTAATTTAACTCCACTAATTTGACTAGTTTTTCTTTCTATATCAGATTATTTAACACTACTGAGATTTTATTCTATGAGAGAAAAATATGCATATTTTATGGTGTTTATTGACCATGCCAACACTTTAAATAACCGAAGGTTCAAAGAGCTAATAAAAATACAAGTTTAAAATGCTAGTGAAACACTTTCAAAGTTTAAAGTGCTAACATTTGATACTTTGATGGTTTAAATGTGATTTTACCAAAAAGATTACGTCTATATTTCTCATCATAGTGATCGAGGGTTAAATCCGATAAGCCTAAATGAAATGTCCTGAGAATGTAAATATAAAATCAAACAAAAAGAAGTATAAAACAAGAAGCTAAAGGTCTCGTGCGTTGTTACTAAGATAAGAAACAACTTAAACGTAATAGAAGCAGCAACGAAAAATTCACAAACCTGATTTTTTTAAGTACACATCACAAACACCAAAAGCTCAACACTCTTCTTCATTTAAAAGAGCATCTTCTTACTCACCTCACCATAATGAATCTGACTTGTTCACCGGACTTGAGACGCAGAGCATAGCAAGCCAGATGCGTCTGCCCCAACAACTGCGAGATCACAGACTGCACAGATGTTACCTTCCTGGCTTGGTACAAAGCGGGCGGTACAGTAAGGACAGGAAACGTCTTTCTGTCCTCTGTAGATTGGCACATAAGTGGCTCCGCATATCACAAACGGGTTTCTGAAGTCGTAGTTAAGCTTGGTTTCATCAGTCATGTTGCGTTCAGCGGCTTGTGCAACTTGTCTAGCAGTCTTGGCCTGGCTTTCCAAAGTTGGGTTTGTTTCCAAAAATCTTCTGGCAAAGTTATAAGCAGTGGCCAGATTCTTAGCCTTGTAGCAGACGCTCATAGCACTAAACAGTGCGAGCCGTAGGTGAGGTGTTTGGAGGTTGCAGTGAGTAAAGTAAGCAGCGAGCTCTTGCTGCCTCACCGGATCATCTCTGGTCTCTCTCCTCTTAAGCTCCACTTTAAGACCAAGGACGTATTCCTTAACAATGATGACCAGTTCCTTAACCTCATCGACTTCTCTTCTTGACTCGACAACCACAAATGGGATGGTGTGGAGTATAGAGAGGAAGACACGGAGAGCCTCAACCAATTTCCCAGTTGTTGTGGCTTTGTAGCCGGATTTGAGCTTTTCTTCTAACTGAGAGAAATCGAAAACAAGAGCTGGTGGGCCGCGGACGTTAGGACTGGAAGACTCGCTCCATCCGTGCTCAATGGCAAGAGGAACCACAGGAGATGAAGAAAATGCACGCAGATAGCTATGACTCCCATTGAACAGATCAAGAAACATTGATTTCAAAGGCGCAAAGTTCTTTATGCCGAGCTGTCTGTGGAGCAGACGCATTGCAGTGTCGAAGCTTCCTGCTGCCGCTTGCTCAGCAGCAAGGGAAGATTTCTGGCTCCAAATCTGACTAACGGGCATACCTTGAGTAGGTGGCACAAAAACAGATGAGCGTGCATTAGCCGAGACTTTAGGAGTATCAAGCTCCGGTGGGAGCTCCAAGTCTTCAAGTCCCGCCCATCCACCATCCTCGTCGTTTTCTTCTTCAGCGGTTTCTGCATCGTCCAAAATGGCTTCAATGTCTCTGTTCTCCATTCCATCAACATCGACATCAAGTCCCTCACCCCAATCGCCTTCAACATCTTCTTCTTCATCAACAGCCCCTCCTCTGTTTGCACCCTCAAGCCCTCCTTCAAATATTCCTTTCATCACTCTCAGAAGAGGCCAATCACCACCACACATGATGGGAGGCGGTGGCATTAGAAGAGATGGAGTTTTCCCTTCAGGCAAGGAAGGCACGTTGTCTCCTAGCTCAGTTGCCAGTCGCTCAGCAATGTCAGTTAAACCATGAACTGAAGCCGTGATATAAGCTAGAGGTAAATGACCAGCATTCTCTAGTATCTTAACACGCTCTTTAACATCTCCCAAGTAGAGAGCATTGTGAAACTGACCCATTACATTGTTCTTCACTTCTGCAATCTTCATCAACTTTGACAGCTTGTCCAGATTGCCAGTAATGAGATACAGGAAAGATAACCTCTCAAAGTTCTTTGTCTGCTGGTATGCAAACTCAACAATTCTAGAATTTCCTTGACGAAGAGCCTCCACCCCAAGTCTATACCAATGGTCTTTCTCATTAATCTCTGTAGCGGATGCAACAGCTACACTTATGTTGCCACTTTCAAGAGCCAGGTTAAATCGGATCCTCTCGTCTTCAACAAAATGGAGGGCAACTTCAGGAAATCCTTTCTGCTGGAGGTAAGCAATCATCGCCTGTCCGCATAGCTGGGAGTTCTTAATCATGCTCATGACATGATCATATCTCTTTCTCAACAGTGCAAGCTTGAAAATGTATTCAGTTGCATTAATGGTGATAGCCCTGTTTTTCCCATCCCTATCCAAGCAAAAGATTGTATTTCCAGAAACCTTGGTGATATAGATAGGGACATCCAGGGTTCGGATGATTCCACTATCTCCATTAGGAAGACAGTACTTGATGTGGTTCAAAGTTGTGTAAATGAAGACACCATTGTCATCCCAAGCTCCACTTTTCACACGTATTGTCTCATGAAGTGTGCACTGGAGGACAAGTTTCTTGCTCGCGATAATGATAGTATGTTTGCTGAGTAAAGCAACACTCTCCATATCGTTAGACCAGACAACATACCTAACAAACGGTGTCTGAAGTTCACCAAGAACAAGCCTTTGCTGAAGGTCAAATATAACCACTTTATCCTCGGATCTACAAAGCAAATTTCCAGTGCCAGCATAAAACATAGCATCTGTGGGAATAGGCAGAGAACTCTTTTTAACCACCTCATTCTTTAGATTCTTGACTAGCACCTGGCCAGTGCTCTTCTCGAGGACAGCAAACCGATTGCGAGCAATGAATACTGCAGAACCACCTGTCCCTCTCTTTGCCTCTTGCACAACGTCACTCCTTCCAACGCTATCTTTCGGTATGATGTACAACTCGTAAGAACCACCATCCAGATCTGAGCATATCAGAACTGCATTTTCTGTCGGGCTATAAGATAAAGTCCTAGGACTTTGATTTAAGCTTGGAGTACCAGGACGCCGTATAGGGATAACCTGGGAATCTCTTTGAGTTGAATATTCGTAGTACCGCAAAAATCTATCCTTGACATAAAACAAAGAATCTCCACTCAAAGCGAAAGCAGGACGTTCTCTCTCAAGTTTGAAGACGATCATACCATTGTCATGTCCTGCTGCCAGTAAATTAACCTCCGGGTGGACAGCTAGAATCCAGAACCGGTCATGCTCACGGCGAAATGTTTGGATTCCAGTTCGCTTGGTAGCATCCCAGACACGAATGCTTTTATCCTCAGAGTTGGATACAATAATGTCCTGTTTTGCATGGAACATAACAGATGAAACATTATTCATGTGGCCTCGCAATGTGTCCACCTCCCAAGCTTTAGTTTCTGCAATAATTGAAAATGATACATTATTACCTTAATAATTCATAAAACTAAACTGATAGTGAAAAAAGAAGAGGGAATTCCAAAAGAAATACCATTCATACGCCACAGCTTTACTTGGCGGTCATCGGCACCAGAAACAATGAGAGGAAGGGTGGGATGGAAAGAAGCCCAGTTAACACCTCTGTCATGACCTTCGAGTACGTACTTAACTATAGCGTCAACCCCACCAAAAAGATCAGAATTCATCTGACTAAATCGCATGAGGTCATCAGCGGGAGATGCTGACTTCTTCCTAAGAGCACCAATGTCCCAAACACGGACAGTCTGATCCAGCGATGCTGATACGACAAGGTCTTCTTTTGGATGGAACGAAGCGCACATAACATAGTGATTGTGACCAGTCAACACGGAGATACAAGTCCGTGACTGCCAGTTCCATATGCGGATAGTCTGATCGTCACTAGCACTCACGATCCACGGGTTTTCATGGTGAAATTGGACAGTGCGGATATAATCAAGATGGCCGAGAAGAGTGAAAAGGCACCTGTGAGTTTTGTAGTTCCAAACTTTAATTTTGTAATCATCCCCTGCAACACGCAACATTGTCAATGTCATCAACTACACATGAGTAATATTCTGAAAGACCATTACGATAATTGTAATTAAGAAGATCAAGCCATTTGCATATATAGTTTTTGAGTACTTGCTTACATCCAAAAGACAATACAATGCACACATAACATGGGATCTACTTATATGTTATAAAAGTATCTTAAAACATAAATTTAACTAGGGAGAATCATTTATCACTCTAGCAAAAAGATAACAAAGCTAGATCTAGAAACTGAGCACGCTAAGCGTGAATACTTAAGCAGGAATAATCAGGATTTATATAAAGATGATGAAAAATTCATAATTCAAAGAAACGTTTAGAAGAAAGCAAACCTCCAGAGACGAATAAAGGCTGTGAACTGTGGAAATGAACACCACGAACAGGTCCTTCGTGCTCGTCAAATCTATCTATCAAAGTACCCATACGATAATCCCAAAGCTGGATCACACCACTGTGCAAACTGGCGAGAATCCATGGTCGTTTAGGGTGGAAACTCAGTCCCTTAACTCTGTTACTCTTAGTTTCGAACTTCGTCAGCATATTCTCAGATCACGAAACAGAAACAACTCTACACAAACCAGATCCCAGAGAATGAAGAAACGAGTCAGTACAATCGAAACCGAAATAAGCGCAAACAGATCTAACGAAATTAAGTAGTAAGATCCGAGAAATCGAAATTCGTACAAAGAAGAGGAAGAGGAATGGAGATTCACCTCAGATCAGATCAGTTCAGTTCACAGCGGGGAAGCGATTAAGCAGAGCTTCACGGTAACGATGAGTAGCATTACCAGAAAAGCGTAGATGCGAGAGCAATCGAGGAACAACGACGAAAGATTGAGAGAGCGATCGTGGAGAAGAAGAAGAAGAGTGGATTTCCTTGTATAGATCTCTCTTCAATTCTCGTCGCGTCTCGCTATAATTAATTGGAATGAAAATTAGCTTTTTTCCTTTTTTATTTTCGGCACTATGTTTATTTTATTTTACTCGTAACATTATTTTTTTTTGTCATTATGGCAAGCTGATGTAATAATTCACTAATTTGACAAGTTTTTCTTTTTAAATCAGATATTTTTCACCAATGTAATTTTATTTTATGACAGAAAGATATACATATAATTGGATTTATTAATTGATAATACATAATATTGGAGATTTCCGGAATTAACCCTGAAGTAATTTCATAATTTCATTTGCCCTGGATTCGATCCCTTTGAGATACTCGGTCAAGATTCGCTGTTGGTATGAACCTCCTTCCTGGTACGATACGATCAAATTGGTTTAGTGAGGAATTTTGGAATACTGGTTCAATAACCGTCTGGTTTAAACCCAAATTAATCCCGGTTAAACTCACATTCACATTTAAGGGACACTGATAATGCAAAGGGGAAATGTATCATGGTGTTCTCTCTATCCTATAAATTGGTTAGCAACTTAAAAATGAGGAGCAGATCCGATTCTTCCTAAACCGACATGATAACCATATGAATTAGACTCGGTTAGCCTCCCATTCACTTTCAAAAGACATTGCAGACAAGAGAAAAGGAAGAAAATAATGTTTTCAAGGTGTTGTTACTTTGCTATGTTGCTTTGTATAGAGAGACATATAAGCTGTGGAAACAAGTTTGTGTTACTTACAGTTCGAATCAGCGTGCGCTCAATTCGTTTCTTGATAACAGCAGATAGCTCATCAGGTGTGATTTCTCCTTTTCCGATTGTTAACCCATCTAAGAAAAGCTTGTTCCATTGTTCCTCAGGAGCTGAAACATACATAAAACCAATATGAAGACTTGGGTGTACTACATGGAAAAGATGTAGCAGAAGATACCTTTGATCAGAGTTTCGAGAAAATGCTCAGCCTTTACAACTTCGTTACCTATGACAACAAACAGAAGTTTTAATTGATAATTTTGTCTGAGTTTTGAGACGCAAACAGAAGTTTGTAGAAAATGGAAGCCTAGAATGACTTCTCAAAGTTTTCAGAATTGAGCAAAGCACCTTTCTTTGCGTAACTACGCTTGGAGAGAATCGTAGCAGCATAGAGTTGGAGAACTTTTTGCAGCATAGCTGCAAGCCCTGGTTTGTCTTTATCTTCTTTTGCCTGAAAACAACCTTCAGCCTCAAACTATCAAAGATATACGTCTAAACACTGTAAAGGAAAGACCCATTTATTTTCTTCAGAAGAACATCCACCAGTTTTGTACCCGGAACTTAGTGTTGCATAGAAGTCAATTGTCTATGACCGATATTAGCAAACGATCTTACAAGTGCAACAATTGCATTTACCTGCCGTAGCTGAGCACTAACTTCTGAAAGAAATCCTTCATCTAATTGCCCTTCCTTTTCCCGTTGTATTACTTCCTGTTACGACACTGATTTCAGTAACCATGACTATATCACATCAAGAATTTCAAAAGTAGATAACCCTTCTGGATATCTAAGGCAGAAGGTTGTATAAAAGTGCAGAGGTAGAACATGAATTAGTCAAAGGAAAGTGAAGAGGAACAAGTATACCTTTTCCATTTGGTAGATGGCTTGAGGATCTCTTGGAGGCCATGAAATTTCTTCCACTCCTTCCACAGCAGGTCTTAAAATCCCTTTCAGAACATCAGTAGACGTTTCTATCTTTTCCTACAGGAATATAATATAATTAACTCTCAATTATCTTGTAAAGGAAACATTGAAAAAGAAGGAGAGACATGGAAATACAAAGGAACATAAGAAAGAGATACCCGAGTCTTATTCACAATGCAGTCAACTATAGTCATCACAGTTGTAGCTAACTCTTCATAGTCCTTCTGCAATAAACAAAACCATCCCCAAAGCATTAGAGGAAACAAAAAAAGGAGCTTGAAAGTATGCTCTATCATTGATAGAAACACATGCCTTGTCATCATCTGATTTGCAAGTATCCGACCTAGCTGCGAGCCTTATCCAAAAGACTTCGTCAAAAGCAAGGATATTTTCAACAACAATCTTCTCAAGCTGTTCAATGGAAATGGCAGCAACAACTCAATAACATACTCAAGAAAAAGATAACAAAACACACAACATTTGGCTCTCTAACATTACAGCATTTTGCAGACTTACTTCTCTTGGGTTTGCATCTTTAAGAGCATCAATCATTCTATCGATTTCAACAGTCTTCTTAAAAGTTCCTTCTGGATCTCCTTTGGCTGCACAGATCAAAGTTCTCCTGTTTTATTATACCCAAGAGATTCAATCATTATCTCAATATCTAAGTGCACTACACAGAATCATAGCTTCAAGGCACTGAGAATTTGTATTCCCAAGTTAAACAATACAAAATTCAGAGAATATAATCTCACCTTCGCTTCAAATCTACTCCAGAGAACAGAGATAGCTTCCATTCACTCGAAGATATTAAAACCCTAGAACCCAATCTCCACAGCGACCCACTCTGCTTAAAAGATGGAATTTCTTGAGTCATAACAAGATAGTTTTCGCTATCCCTGAAGAAATAAGAACAGAGAGAATAGAAATGTCACCTGCTCGCGTTGATGATGATGAGAATTGCAAGAGAATAAGCATTGAACAGAGGATATTGCCGCCATTAAAGTGAAGACACAGAGAAACTACAAGCTCCGAAATTCTGACGACCGTTCAAAACTCTCGGTAACCAAATCCTCGCCTACTGGTTGTATTATTTGGGCTTATGTGGTCTGTTCCGTGTAGCCCATTAGATCCATTACCGGGCCATAATAGTTACTCTTTGGTCCATTTGGGAGTTTATTTGATTTTGTGATGATGTAGTTTGGATCTCTGATTCTCTGAACAATATAACTATTTTCATAAGCTATAGAAGCGTTTCTCTTGATTATCTAGAAATCACAAGGGAGAAGAAATGAACAAATGAACTCAACTCTTTCAAAAAATGCTATGCTATAAAACTTAGTTTCGGTAGTAAGATAGAGGATTAATGACTCAATATATATACTTGACCCTTATTTTTATTACACCCACAGACGCATATTATATGTTTCCTTTTCTTATGTTAGCATGCTATGTTTCCTCTTTTCTTTTTTTTACCACCCTTTTGAATAGATAATGATATAACAAAGAACCATTACATACAAAAAAAAAAAAAAGAAACCAACATGTAATGAAAAAATTCAAGCCTGCCCTTCTGGAAAATATTAGCAAACAGACTTTGACCCATATAAACTTCTTGATACCTGCAAAATCACATACAATTGTATTGAAATAGTAGAGATGCCTAATGTTTTTTAACTTAAAGCATTTTGAATTTTAATGATTTGGGATGGTGGAACATAATGAAATTACCTTATATTGTAATGCAGGAAAGTGTCTAGACTTGTCGCAGGTCAAGACGGGAAGGCGAACAAGCGATCGGAGATCCTGGTGCGGCAGATTGGGCACTCAGAACAGGCAAGTGAACAAGATTTACAAACTGTGCAACAAAAAGAGATTTTATCATCTTTTTTAAGGTTTACTTAGTAGTTGATGAATAAAGGATCCTCAGGGGAGTAAGAGTGAGACTTACGGCAGAAATGACGGCAAGGCAAGAGTATTGTGGCAGTCGGAGATTCAAAACAGACTTTACAGATGTGTGAGTTTGCGTCTGCATTTGCCGCTGCAGCCGCCTGAGATTTCATCTCTTTGTCTTTCATCTCTTGCATTCTTGCCTGTTATGTAGAAAGCATCAGATGCAGGACAAAACACACAATTTGATTTTCTTTAAAGCTTATATTGTTATGGACGTATTTGAATGTGTGATAAATCGAGAGTTTTCATTACCCTTTAGCATATCACACACAAGTACCAAAGTTCTATAACCCCAAATATCCAGAGAAACTTCAAAACTTGACACTACCCTTTACCCGAAAAGATCACTAGTATTATAGATATTTAGGATATGGTATTTGAATCTTTTGGACCAGGTAAATCTATAATATTTTGAAGCATATATTTCTGGTTAATTTGAAGGTCTTAGTGTCTGTTACCCGATCCGAATGTCCTGGAATAGGCATTAGGAACAAACTGGTAATCGGTATATAGATTGTGTAGTAGGCTTATAGACAACTAAGAATGCTGAAAGAAAATAGAAGGCAAATTTGCGAATTGTTTACCTTAAGACGAGCAACGAGAGGTTCCTCCTTTGGTGTGTCTTCAGACTTGGCAACTATTACTTCTTCATGCCCATTCACGACTTGTATCTCTTTCAAGACCTCACTTTGTTGACTCTTACTATCTAATTCTGTAGCTTCATCTTCCTTTGGTATAGACAAGGCCCCACTACTGGCTTTCTTCAACTTGGCAACAAGTACCCACATGTTGGCTAAATCGTTTTCAAGGGCCTCTTCTCTTCTCTTTGCTTCTTCTGCTTTTTTCCTATATTCTTCTTCTACGTATTGTTTCTCAGCTAATGTAGCCTCAAGAACTGCTTCTCGCTGTTTCCTTGCCTGCAATTCCATTTTAAGTTCTTCTTGGTTGAGATTCCATGAGTCTGAGATCCTTGCCTTTCTCCCTGTCCTTGTCCCATTGCGATTTGCCACGCTGTTCATGGAGTTATTGTTACGCGTCTGTGCTGCTGCCGCCAAATTTCTTGCAGCTACTAAATCTTTTTCTAGCTTTGCATTTTGAAGCGAGAGCTTTGTTACTTCATCAGCTAGATTTTTAAGCTCAATAGCAGCTGCAGAGGCTAATTCCTTTGCATATAAAGCTTCTTCAGCTAGTTTTTGATTTTGCACTCGTAATCCACTCTTCTCCTCCACACTCTGAACTTGCTCAAGCTTCAACTTTTCGTTCTCAATCTCCTGAAGTATAAAAAACATCAACGTTCATGTAAATATAACCAGATGTCCCGTATATATATATCTCACTACCAGTCCAGTGCAGATATAAATTAGGCATACTTGTGAGAATGCATGATCACAAATTTGACAAAAAGGGTTGAGATTTTGATATATTACCTGAGACTGTAATTTCTTTTTCAGCTCGTCTACATACTCTTCAGTCACAGCATTACCAGAACAAGACAGTGGGGACTTCTGACTCGATAACCGTTGCTCTAGAAGGTGCACCTTTTCATGTAATTCATTGTTCTCGGTACACTGCATTTGTAAGAGCATGTGTATAGAAGTAAGGATGACTGAGATAAAAAGCAGAAGAAAATGAAGAATGTAAAAGAAAAGAGAAGGAAGAGTCAGTGACTTAGAACTGACCTTTTTCTGTAGTTGTTCTTGGAGAATACGATTATCTGCTGATATTATCTAATCCATAGGCAGGAAACAATTAGATATACATCATTTCATATAAAAGAAGACATTACATTCCAGAGAAGGTAAACATTTTACCTCCAGCTCAAAGCTCTTCTCATTGCACTGTGCCATCAATCTCATAACTTTCTGAAAAACAATAAAGTAATAGTGATACCTTTAGCTGATCCACAGTGTGCACACAACTGAATGACCTTAACAGGGTAAAGGATCATAATGATAAGATGTTAGATTAAAATTACCTGTTGCATCTCAACCGATGATGCATTAGCGATTGAAGCTTCACCACTCTCAGTTATTCGCTGTTCCAAGGATCTCATTTGTCTTTGCTTTTCTTGAATCTCTCTTTCTAGATTCTGGATCTGCATACCAGTATTTAATAGGTTCAGTAGTTATGCTTAAAGGTAAAATGAATGGCTTAAAGTGGAACGCTATTAAAAATCATTAAATTGGCCTGGAGATACAATTTCTGATTTTCAGGGTTGAAACTTCAAACTAGGAAGAGCAGTCATACTGGTATATAAAACTCTAGAAATATAAAGAAGAATCTTTACTTGGGTTTTTGAACTTTCAGGATCATTTATGGACTGATCCACCAAACGCTTCAGTGTACTTGAGCTGAAAGCTATCTCCCCAGCAAGCATCTTAACCTGTTCAGCAAGGAGATCCATTTCATCCGGAGACATACAGCCCTACAATAGCCACAACTATCTCATGTCATTTTCTGACAAGAACAAAGTGAAAAATATCTTCCTATAACCATTCAGTATTGAGATGAATAATGCACCAAACTTCGAATAAACAGAATCCAATGTAAAATATAGATATATATGCTAATCCCAAACTCACTTTAGTTAATTCTGAACCAGAACCAGTCGGAGAGTTTTCATCCTTCAACTTGCTGGAAGACCGCCGGTTCTTAAGACCTGTAGAAGCATCTGATACAAGAGACAGAGTCGAAGATGGAGATGCCAGATTATCACTATCCAAGAGCAGAGAGTCCAATTTCTGAAGAGCAAAAACAAAGCACAATGAGTCATTCTAGTACAAAACATATTGTGCAGAGAGTTACCAATAAGCAAAAGTACGAAAAGGAACATATGTGGTAATCTGATTTGAATAGCAAACTTACATCATCTTTCCCAGCAGAAATGCTGCGCTGGTGGCTGGGTGCATCACCCAAATATCCAGGAATAGAATTCTTGGTAGAAACGAGAATGAGCTTTGTAAGCTTTTGGATTCTACTCATTAGAGCTGCTTTAGCTTCTTCTTCTTCCTCCAATCTTGATTGCATCTTCACTTGGCCTTCTTGTAGCTGTTCAATAAATTGGTAGTTCTATTCATTCACCACATAGAAATGAACTCAAATATTCATTAAATAACAAGGTTTCAGGGAGGTCTGAACCTGTTGCTTTAAGCTCAATAACTCTTCGTGACTGACACCAACAAGCACACCCTTTCTAAGCTGATCAAGTTCTACTTTGAGGGTCGATATTTCTTTCTGATATTTCTTAATCAATGATTTCTCATCTATGATCTGTTTCAAGATATGAAAGAAAAAAAAAGGTTAGCCGAGGTTTAGGTATGTGGCTTATGATATCATGATCAAACGCCTAAGAAATCACCTTATTGCGTGAGGCATTAATTTCTATTCTCTTTGCCCTGCTGGCAAACTTCAATGTATTATGAGTTTCCTCGGTACTGCTTGACGCAGGAGTAACTGTACATATGAGCTATAAGAGTTTAAGAAAATAAAATATGCATTAGCTTCTGCACATTGGTAATTGAATTAACATCAACATATATTAGATAGCCAGTATAAATAAACCAACATTGCCTTAAAAATGCAACTGGAGACATCACAATTTGAGATAATCAACCATGGGAAAACCACTACAGTGAAATGGGAAATATTCACCAGATACAGAAGAGTCGTACCGATACATGCCCATGCCCACTTAATGAAGATTGCAGAAGACGAGTTAGCTTAGAGTCCCGGAATGGGACATGAGTTGTCTTGCCCTCAGTCAGTTTTCCAATCACCTACATATTGAAGCCGTAAGAGATGGTTGATAACCAAAACATCCAAAAAATTCATATCAATGGTTAGTGTCTAGACATATCCTTGACATAAGGACACAAAAAAGGGAAAAGACTTCTCAAAAAATAAAGGCACTGATCTTCAAGATATACTAGAACTACTAGATCAATGCACTCAAGAATAAATGTAAAAACAACCAAAATCTATTTTCAAAGCAACTGAAAATCCCTTTCTGAGCCTCTAGTGCCAGCATATCAG
Source organism: Barbarea vulgaris (assembly GCA_963667165.1). Taxonomy (NCBI): domain Eukaryota; kingdom Viridiplantae; phylum Streptophyta; class Magnoliopsida; order Brassicales; family Brassicaceae; genus Barbarea; species Barbarea vulgaris. The sequence continues at coordinate 27,081,713 of OY763892.1, forward strand.
ATGTGGTAGCTAACCGAGTTGTTCTTCTAAGGCAGTTTTACATTATACAAAAGCAGAAAATCTGGTTTACATCTTATAATTAATGGAAAGGAAATATTTGCAAAATTAAAAGAAAGCTCAAACAGAAAGAGAGACACCTACAGTTCCAAGAGTCAGAAGACTCTTGTTGATGTATGCACCCTCTTTTCTCCTCAATCCAGTTGTCTCAGTTTTGGAACTCTCAGATCCAGCTAAGTCAATCAAATTCTAAGCAAGAAAGAGACACTGTGAGAGAGCTTTCTATAAGACAAGAGCGATCTTATGCAACGAAAAAAGAAAGAAGCCCTTACTAGCTGAGAAAAAATAACTCCATCATATTGATCTCCATGAGCACTACTTTCAATCATCTGCAAACAAGCAATAGTTGAAGGTGAAACATAAATGCATAACAAGGAAATTTGTAAGAAAAAAGTATCTTAAAAGGACAGTGAGAGGATCGGAAATACAACGAGGGATGTTCACAAGAATTAAGATGTACCAGTGTAAATATTGTGTGACTTCTGCTGCTCAACAAGTTGAAATTATTTGAACCAACATGACGATGTTCTGCCGTTGAAGATCAAAACAGTACTAAGATAAGGATTAAGGAAAATAGAATAGAAATATCTAATAAAATGAAAACATGTTTCAACAGTATTCTTCCAATTACCTTCCCCAGCTGCAATGAAAGATAGCGCATGGCCTGGAGATAAAACAACTTCTTCCTTAATACCCTCAACATAAGTGCCCTGGAAACAATATCCTTTCTAGATTAAACCAAGGCAATCCATAAAAAAAACATGATGGATGCAACATGAACAATTTATCAAATGTGTTCCTTGTCCTTGTCAGAGAGAAAATGATGAAATCAGACAAAGAAGCAAATGCTCTTGTTTGATATACATTCGTATTTGTGAGTGTAAGGGAGAGAATAAGGTGGAAACCTGGGAATCCTCCCTAACACGTAAATTCTGCCCTGTTGGATCCAGTAAATCATTTATCACCTGATTGATACAAGAACAAAAGTAAGATGACTTGCAGACAGATGAACATATAAGCACGCTTGTCTAAAACCAAAGACATGATGAGTTACCCACACATGTTACCAAAACAAGGGGAAATATTCTTCGATTTCGAAGTGAGGAGAATGAGAAACTCTAACTGAGGCCCTTAACTTCAGGGTTTATATACAGTGTCAGTATATGATTTTATATCACGGATGAACATTTTCACATACCTCATTGTATATTTCAAGATATGAAACACGGAGCAGGAACTCTCTTCCGGTGGTCTGAAATTTAGAATGATGTAAGAAACTAGCAAACATAACATTATATGGAAGGTGCATGAAGTACTGTAAATCAGTTTAGTATCATATAGGCTATTAGTAGAACAAGATCACTTACTTCCTGGATGATACTGAACACGTCTTTTATTGCTAATGGTATGATTCCAGGAAAATCTTGATCACCCTGTACATATTGCAAATGAAGTAATGATCAGATATAAACTTATTGGACATGTATAATTGAACTTCTGATTGGTTGATGGAAATCTAAGATGCATATGATCAGGTGATGATTTTAGAGAAGATCATTCTGGTCGATCTTAGTCATGATCTTCTCCACTTCTTATTGACACAAGTTGGCAATCAGACATATATCAGCCACTATAATCTAAGTCACTTGGTCTTTGTATGATATCTTTTGCAAAACAGTAACGTTGTATGAAGCCAGAATAACGAAGTGGTATATTCCAAAGAAGTGCTACTTTAGAGCACATATATTTCGAGAAAAATCATACAGAAAACAAGCCACACCGAAAAAACGTACATGCATTGTATGTGTCTTTCCACTGCTTGTAACACCATAAGCAAAAACGGTTCCTGTAAAAATGCCAACACATTGTCAGAATACTTCCATGCAAAATGCTACTAACAAATATAGTTGAGCTAAAGGTATTTAACTGACAATGCAGCTATACATCTTACCATTAACACCTTCCATTGCTGCCTTGACTACAGGCTTAGCAGCTACGTCGTATACCTCTATAGTTGTTGCTTGTGGTCCAAAAACTTTATCTGGCATCAACATATTCCAAAAGAACGTTCACTGAACCAACCAAGGCTACTAGAACCACAATCAATGAACATTAAATTGAAATGATCTCCACAATATATTCATCTCAATACCAAATGCGTAAGCTGTGAGGGGATTGTATTCATTCCTGACCATCTTATCCGCTTCAGGATACCAAGCAATCTCATCTCCTCTTTGATACTCCCTCTCACTGAAATCAAAACAAATAATAGCGAAGAAGTTGAAAATTGACCTAGTATCAATCCACATTCCATCAATGCCTAACTTCTAAAGCAGAACAATCGTGAAATCGAATCCAATAGATCTGATATTCCACGCTCAGATCTACCGTACCTCATCGGACGAAACCTAACGGTGACGGAGATGCTATCTCTCTCAGAGGTGATACTATGTACAGGCTCGCCAATCAGCCCCTCCGATGAGTAAGGAACAGGTGATAGAGCTTCATAATTCCCAGAGCCGCCGACGGGACCGGAATCGGAAATGGTGCGACTAATTGTCATAGATCGGGACCCGCGGCTTACGCCACTGGAATTGTAAACGGTAGAAGTAGGTGTAGAAGAAGAGCGAGGTAATAAACGGCTGTGAATATACGAAGAAGAAGTAGACGAAGCCGAAGAGTAAGGGCTCGGAGGTCTACGGTGCGAGAAAGGAGAACGACTCCTAGTTCTAGATGACGATGAAGCCATTCACAACTCGGTAACTCGTTTAACTAGGCGACTCGGTTTTCGAATCGCTGAAAATCAGAAGAAGAAGAAAGAATCAAACAAAAACCTCCAAAATTGAAGATGCAGAGAATGTGTCAGTGGAAGCACACATGCCTGGGGACAGAAAAAGCAATATGCTCTTCTCTCTTCTCTCTTCTCAGTATTCTCTACTTTTCCATGGTTTAGCTATGCGGTGGTGGGAAAGAGATAGTGAGACCACAAGGAGAGAGCGATTGTTTCGTCTTCTTCACGCGACGGTGGTGAAGAGAGAGAGAGATCGAATGGAGATATTTTTTTTTCTGGTGAAGGCGTCATTTTTTTTTTCTTTCAGATTTTGAAATTTTTATTAATAAAATATTTTTTTACTGCGTGCTGACGTGGCTCGCTCAATGACCGTTTTGAGGTTCGAACGTGGTTGAAGGATAACCGCGAACCGGATGAAAAGGTTTTCAAAAAAGTTTGAAGGAACCGAACGAGCGGGAATAATGATGGATCAGTAAAAAAATATTGATTTCTCCTTTTTGCCCTCTACTCTGTTAAATACTTTGTTCCGGTTCAACTTAACATCCAATTTTAACCGAACAAATTTATTCAGTTTTAACCTAATCGAAAATTAAATAAACAGATTAGAATACATTTATCTTATAGTCCTCAAATTGTTGAGAAATATAAGCGAGTGATTTATTATTTCCCATTTTTATTCTAGTGTTACTGTGCTAATCATTTTTTTTATTCTCATTAGTATTAGTATATTACTTATTACTATATTATATATAGCCTTTTCTTCAATTCCAACGGTACCGAATTTAATAATGGTTCCTCAAATGGATTATGTACAATTAAATCCTGATAAAGACAAGTGTTATGTACTTTAAAATAATTTAAATCCAAAACAATATGGAGTTATTACAATCACGCATATCTTATTTCCTTGTATAAAAAAAAGCCGTGTATGCTTGTGTTATACATGTATTGAATATGTGGGTCCTTAAAATAAGTAATTACGTATAGAGTGTTTGCTTCTCGAAGTTAAGTAGCAGAGTAGTTGTCATATAGTATGATATAACCCACTTTTTGAGCGCCACCGCACATCATGCCTCACACGTGACATGATGGCTTATGTAAGATTGTTAATTTTTGGCTTATTATTATTATTCAGTGCTATGATATCTTTTAAATATTTGACATATGTTGTGATCCTCCTCTTAATTTCTTTTACATATAGTTCTCCAACAATTCTGTCTGTAAATTTGTCAATCGGTTTATGTAAAGGTTGTTTTCTTTTCGTTTTTTGAACCAAAAAAAAAAAAAAGTATATATTATATAAGCAATTTACATGTAAATATTAATATGATTGTCTAACGTACAAGAGAGGATGTCATCATTATTACTCATGGGCCGAAGCTTAAGTGGGCCAATGAAGGTTCCATTTCTGAAAATGCCAAACGAAAACCGCACGCATTATCTGAACCGTTCGGTGGTGAGTGGTGACAAGAGAACACGTGCAGCCCAACTGTTACATTGATCTTTTTTTTTTTAAATAAAAATAAATTAAATTAAATTACACGGAAGGCCAAAATAGTAAATAATCTTACCAGAGAAAAAAAATCATCGTTTCAAATCCAACGGTCACGATACTTGCAAGCTCCCTTATCTATGGAGTTTGAAACAGAGCAGCCTCAGAAACCACAGAACCAGAGAGATGCTGATTCTTCGTCAATTTCAGCTCTATCAATCTCCAAAACAATCAGGTAAAACAATCAAACTCATAATGTGTTTACTTAATTACTTTCTCGATTTGATTTAATGGCTTCTCGAAGGTATATAGTAGCTGAATCATGATAATGTTAATCTCAGGTTGTTCTAGTTCAAGGAGTGTACCTCTACACAGAACTATATTTCACTGTAGGAGCTCTGATTTCAGAGTTATGGCTAGTATGAAGTTAGAAAAACTTTATCTTGGTATGGATTTTGGTACTTCAGGAGCTCGATTTACAGTTATTGATGAGCAAGGAGAAATCAAATCACAAGGAAAAAGAGAATATCCTCTTTTCATGGTAAAAAAAAGTTCGCAACTTATACTGAAATTTATAGCTATCTATGAGTGATTCACTTCATTGGTGCTTTGTGTCATGATAAAAGTCTGCTACTTTGTGAACAAAATCAAGAAAAAAGCTGATTCTTTCTCTAAATTTTATGGACTGAGATGTATATTTTGTTATCTAGATAGAAAGAAGAAAGCATGGATTGGGTAAGCTCATGGAAAGCAACCCTTTTTTCATTGCTAGATGACATTCCCATTACAGTTCGCTCTCTCGTTTCATCCATTTCGCTTGATGGAACTTCTGCAACAACTCTCATCTTAAACAGGCGTGTGATTCATCTGATCCATACTTAAGCATCATCAGTCATCATAGCTATATGAAAATCATTAGAATGATGTTTAAATCTCCTTTTGTTTTATTTCAATTATGTGTAGCAGTGAGAGTGGAGAAGTTCTGTGTCAACCTTTTCTTTACAACCAGAGCTGTCCTGATGCTTTGCCAGAGGTTAAGTCTATAGCGCCAGCGAACCACACTGTCTGTTCTGGTTCCTCTACCTTATGCAAACTCGTCTCATGGTGGAACACTGAGGTGCCGAACCGAGAATCAACAGTATTGCTGCATCAGGCAGATTGGTTGTTGTGGTTACTTCATGGCAAACTCGGAGTGTCAGACTACAATAATGCCTTGAAGGTAACGTTCTGAAGTATATCCAATTATTTGGCTAAACACAAAGTATCACATAAGTAGTTTAATTTTAGTGCAGGTGGGCTATGATCCTGAGAGTGAATCATATCCATCATGGTTGCTAAGTCAGCCTTATTCTCATTTATTACCTACTGTGCAAGCTCCTGGAACGTCAATAGGCAATCTGAAAGAAAGCATTAGAAGGCAATTTGGTAAAATTTTCTTGCATCTAACAAAAGGTTTAATGAGAAGCAACATAAAAGTTTCAGTTTTCATTTTGGCTTGACTAGGATTTCCGGATGATTGCATTGTCTGCACCGGTACCACTGATAGCATAGCTGCATTTCTTGCAGCACGAGCGACTGAACCAGGGAAAGCAGTAAGAACTCTGCAATACTTTCTGAATTGTCTCGACCTGGTTCATTGTTATGTTACTTCCCACATAAAACAATCACTTATTTATTTATTATTCTTTTACAAAAGGTAACTTCATTGGGTTCGACCTTAGCCATCAAACTTCTCAGCACCAAAAGAGTTGATGATGCAAGGTATGGAGTCTATAGCCACCGCCTAGATGACAAATGGTTGGTTGGAGGAGCTTCCAACACTGGTGGAGCCATTCTCAGACAGCTCTTTAGTGACGAACAGTTGGAGAGACTTAGTCAAGAAATCAATCCTATGGTCTCATCTCCTCTAGATTATTATCCTCTGAACAGCATTGGTGAAAGATTTCCCATAGCTGATCCTAACTTGGCTCCCAGGTGTCTAAAACTTCTTTCAAACCACTTATTTATTTATTTTTTTTGTGGAGATTCATTTCAAAACATGTATACATATTGCAGATTACTTCCACGCCCAGAAAGCGATGTTGAATACTTGCATGGTATATTGGAATCAATCGCACGTATTGAGGTACAAACAAAAAAACCATTTCTAAGTGCTTGATGCTGAGTTTGACATGATTCATTGCAACAATAGGATAATGAAACTTTTCTCTTCAACTGCACATCATCCTCTTCCACAACTACGAGTTTGAGGCTTGATATAGTTTTTAGTTACCGATAGTGATGAAGCAAGTCCTGTTTACACATGAGAAGTAACGAATAGTGTGACTCATCACGGTTTTGGATGGTAACTTTTATCAGGGGAAAGGCTACAAGCTGTTGAAAGAAATGGGAGCTACGGAAGCCAAGGAAGTGTTGACAGCAGGAGGTGGGTCCAAGAACGATAAGTGGATAAAGATAAGGCAGCGAGTTCTGGGTTTGCCTGTGAAAAAAGCCGTCCACACAGAAGCTTCCTATGGAGCTTCTCTTCTTGCGTTGAAGGGCAAGAAACCAAACAGTGGTTTGTGAAACACAACACATTTTCAAGACCAGAAGATGCCAAATAAATAATTGTGCATAGACCACCACATGATCGTATTGTTGTATGTATATTGAAACGAATTAATGGGGGCTTGGTTATAAAATGATATCATTAAGGGGTGTTCCGAGAATCGAACTCGGGACCTCTCGCACCCGAAGCGAGAATCATACCACTAGACCAAACACCCTTTATGTTTTTTTTTTAGCAAAATTATTATTTAGCAAAACGATATTATAAACCTCATAAATCTCAGGGACCACGAGAGGAGCCAGAGAGAGGTGGCTGCAATGGCGACTGTAACATCATCGACTTTGACTTACTTGATCCACCATCTTCTCCAACATCTCAAGCCAACAACATCTCCAGCTTGTCTGTTCCTCAGACCTTTTTCCGTGTCTGTATTAACCAGCAAATCAGTTCACCATGACGAGCCGCGCTTCCCGTCGATCTCCTCTTCTTTACCTCTTCCACGTCCTTATATCTCTTCTCTCCTCTTACCTAAATCCTTATCTTCTGTTGGTGATACAGAACAAGATGAAGACAACATCTCCTTAGCGCCTCTCAGCGAGAATAAAGATGATGATGAAATATCTCAAGAAATGATGACTGAGAGCTCAGAATTGAACTTGCAAGTGAAAGAGAAGAAAAAGCTTGCTTCTTACGCACACAGTTTGGGTGACAAACTTAAATGTCAACTTGTAGGCAAGTTGGGCGTTACGGATTCAGTCATCTCCTCCTTCATAGAGACGCTGGAGAAGAACGAGCTCTTAAAGGTATAAACTTTATTGTTATTGTATGAGACTCTCTATGTGATGACTTGATTGTAGCTTGATTGATTCCAAACTAGGTGAAAATACACAAGACATGCCCTGGTGAGCTACAAGACATGATTCTGCATTTGGAAGAAGCCACTGGTTCAATAGCAGTTGGGCAAATTGCGCGGACTGTAATACTGTATCGTCCTAGTCCCACCAAATTGAAAGTTGCAACAGTTTGATTGTATCATATTTCATATTCAAGGGAATCACAGAACTTGAATCAGGGCCTTTTTTTATGCCAAGACTACTCAATTTCAATTGAAGAATATTGTATGTTCTTCCAAGAATATAATATGGAAACAGAGTTTCATTGATCTACAACTGAATGAAGCTCTTCTATATTCTTTATACTTTTCCTTGTGATGTATACGGTGACTTACTGAGTTATGCAGCTTTCGCTTTCTCAGCGTATCTGCCTGTATCTTCTGAGTAAAGTACACCGTCCCGCGATAAAAGCCGGAAAAGAGATAGCAAAAACCGAGCCTGAAACAATTCATGTTAGAGTTAATAAGAGCAAAAGATGTGTGAAATTTTTGTGTTATGTGGCTAAGTAAAGGCGTAGCATTTTTTTACCCATTGGAATCCCACGAGAGCGTACCAGCAGCCTCTTAAGCCAAATCCTCCATTGCTCAGAAGCTTTTAGTCAATTATAAACAATGCAAAGAGAAAAGAGAAAAGAGTTACAGAAATCTATTTTGGAATTCAGGAGAGTGAGGGAGATTGAGACTAAGAGGATTGGGTACCATAAGTACAACCCCAGCAACGGCTAAGCATCCAGTCATTGACAAGCTGATATATCTCAGATCTCTTCCAGCCTTCATTTTACAGACAACAGATTTAATTCTTTTGGAGGTGATCGGATCTTTACAAGAAAATTCTGAGACACAGAAGCCTAATTTACCAGTAAGGTGCCTTCAAGACTGTGAGTACTTGGTGTGATGGACAAAGCAAGAAAATATGGTATGATGACCTTGTGCATCTGTCACAATATGGCACCAAAACTGTTTAGAAACTCGCTATTCTTGAAAATGTGTTGCTGGGAACAGCAGATGAGACAAATTCAAAGAGAGCGGAAAAAAGTATACCTCGAATGTGACAACCTTGTCTTGTGTGAAGAGGCCAGGGAACAGCCATGGAACTGCTGTGCCAATGGTTCCAACTACTATTCCTAGTGTAGCACCAATGATAACAAGTGACTTCAGAAGCATTCTAGCCTACAGACAACAGTAAAAACAGAGTTGCTTTAGGCAACACTAAAAACTGATGTGCCAATGATTTCAACTGAGTTTTTATCCTTACTTTAGGCAAATTGCGATTGACTCCAAATAACAACTCAGGCATAAAGGACTGTGCAGTTTGAGAGAGAGGCTCCCCCCAAACTGTGCTCATGGTATATGTCTGAAGCATAACCTAGAGACCGAAAGAGCCAAAGAAGTTATAGAGAAAACTCAAATCAGGAAACATGGTTGGTGGTGAGATATAAAAGGACATATCACCTGGTGAGCAGCTATGATGCTTGTACCCATTGATGTAGCAAAGTACACAAGTAGCGTATAGAACAAAACCTAAGGGGACAAAACACAAATTTCAGATAAAAAGAGACGACCTTGTGGCAACTGAGTGTCTCTAAGTGAAGGAGTAACCTTTGACATCAGAGTTACAAAGACTGGGGCAGCGAGCCCAAAGATCGTCAAAAGTTCACTGGGAGAAGGAACACAGAAAGAGAATGCGCTGTATCCTTTCTGGTTCAATGCGTCCATCATCATATAAGCTGCAACAACCTAAAACATCTCGCATTAAGACCATACTGTTTACTAGCTGATATGATATTGGACCAGACAAGAACTTTGATTGGAATCTTCTGATTTCAGCTTACTTGTGACACCATAGTTGCCCAAGCTGCACCTGCTATACCGTATCCTAGAAAGGTGCATAAAACCACATCACCGACACCGTTTATTGCACTAGCAACTGCCAATGCCTTTAGAGGTCCCCATGAATCTTTCATACCAAGACTAAGAAAAAAAAAACAAAAGCAAAAAGCAAAAAAGAACGTTACACCAGAATAACAGTGAAATACAGTCCCAGCGGTACTATTAAGATCCCACGGTCAGAATAGTGTAACAATGCTGAAACTTTGCATGTGAAAAAATGCAACGTGCAGAGGGAAATAGGGTATAACAACCTTGCACTTTGAGCAACCCATCCAATGAGAACAGCTGGCCACGCTAAACCACGAATCTGAAAATCGAAACAAAACCGTTCGAACAAAGAAAGAAGAAAGTGACATAAAGAATTAACAATACTCAAGACTATTAGCATGGATCGAACTTAATCTAATTTGTACATCTTCAGACAGGTTCACATGGAACAATCATACTATTTGTCTGTACAAATAGAGCCAACAACACTCACCAAAGCACACAAAACATTACAATCTGAAAACTGACAACACAAATGAGTTCTCCGAGATAGAGTATGAACCTGAACATATGTATTAGCCGCCGGGACGATATCAGAATTCTTTACCCCTGTAAAAGCTGAATGAAAACTAAACAGTCAACAGTCTGTCGGTTTACTACTAGTCACAAACTTGTTACTGATCAGCTACAAAGATCTCTCGTTACCAGTTAGTGCCCAGGAACCAAACAGTCTTGTAAACACCATCATCGTCACTCCACAAGCCAACCCGATGAAAAGCAAGATCGATATCTGATGTTGTACTTCATCTTTATCCTGCATAAGCACTATTCTATTAGGAGGTTGCTAAACATCTGCACTTGAAAAATCCTTGGTATTGCTTATGAATAATGACAAAAAGTATTATAGGCCAAATTCATAGTTCAAGAATAATAAACTGACCCGCCGAGCAAGAGCAGTGGCAACAAGATTTGAAGTAGCAACTGAGAGGAACATGAACGTATAACACAAATAATCACAGATGACGGTTGCAGGACCTGTTTCATCCATAGGTGAAATTTGAATAACCAGTAAACATAGCAAAGGGAGAAGAATCAAATGTTCCCAGTTCGAGTAATATGAAATCAACATAAGTCTTGAGTAATCAAAGCCATGAATGAAACCTGAAACTTACATTCATATTTGTTTCCAATTTGACAATCAAACAAGAAAGCTACCCTGGAATCTAAAGATCCTATTTTTCCCTCAGTAGTTTCAATCTAATCAGACAAAAATCAAGAGAAAGCTAAAGCAGCAAAAGTTTTAATAAGTTGAACACACAAAAATCAAGCACCATTAAATCCGTCATTAAAAGAAGGTTATTGCGTTTCCAGCACATCAAAAGAGATAAAACACATACGGGCCCCAGTTTAGATCTCAAGGTTACACACAGAACAGAAGATGAAAAAAGAGAAAAGCTCCTCGCTTTGTTAGACAGAGACAAGCAAAATCTAAACAGAAGTTGGTAAAACAATGTCTATATAAATCATTCTTGGCTTGAATATATCAGGAAACAGAACAAAGAAACCCATTTCAAAATTCACAACCAACAAATTAATGAGATCCAAAGTCAAGCAAAACTCAGATTCTATGGAGTGTATAGACAAACCTAAAGCAGCGAGTTCAATTGAGCTTCCTTGACCAATCACCGCCGTATCAATGAGACTCATCAACGGGCCACAAAGCCACAGTCCAGCCGCAGGTCCAGTAAACATAACGATCTCTTTCATCTGTCCCCAAATACTCTGATTCGCCAAGTCATCTTTCTTCACTTCTTCTATTTCCACTTCAATCGAACCATTTCTATCTCCTTCGAGCTCAATCACTTCCTCCGTCGCCGGAGAAATCGACCCATTTCCGCTTTCTCCATTAACAACAAGCTCCTGATTACGACTTACGCAGTTTCTTGTAAATCTGTTCAAAGCTAAAAACTTTGCTTCAGAAACAGAGCTCCTGAAACTTGGGAATTGAGGCTTCCATGAACGTAAAGTAATTGACGATCTGAATGGTAGCTTTGGGTTAGAAGAAATCGAAGAAACTGTAAAAGTTAGGGTTTTGCATTGAATTTGCATACTTTCTTCGTCAAAAAAAAAAAAAAAAAAAAAATTCAAACAACAACAAAAAAAAAAAATTGCGGCGTAAAAGCTTCCCGGCGATTAACTGATAGAAAACAACGCACAACTCAAGTTTACTCGTTGTGACTCAGTCTTATTATTTTTTTGTAAGCATTCGGTTTTACGATTGGTATAATTAACCGGTTAACGAAATTGATATCAAACCAAAAATTGACGGCCCAAAAGCAGGGAGGACCAAATTATGAGAAACAAAATGGAAAATTTGATAAGGCAATGTGTGACTGTAAACAAGTCCAAGTGTTATTTTCATGTTGGAGACAGAGGACAAGAAGATCTTAATATGCATTGACCCTACTCTACTTTGTAAGTTTTTGAGTGTTGACGCAATTTGCAAGCAAGCGTTTATTTCATTTTAGCATTTGATATGAAGATAGATATCGATGTCAAATAAATAATGGGCTTTGTTAAAGAAAATCAATGGGCTTTTCTATTGAGCATTATAGATCTTAATGAGCCTACTAATAGTACCGTATGTGTCACATGAACAATCCTTTACAAATGATCCAAAGTGATTATAATGATAAAATGATAAAAAAAAAGTTTCAAATATCGCCAAGACCTATAATGAATTCTCTCTTTATTATTTTGAAAATTCAATACTAAAAGGCATTACTTTTTCTATAAATTTACCAAAATTCACTACTGATAAAGTGAAAATTTGATATTCTTATAATCTTCATTTTTTTTTTTCAGCGAAATATTTCTCTAAACTTTATTTGTTTTTGAAATTATATGTTCTACGTTCAAAGGTTAAATTCACAAATGAACTTCCTCTCATTTTGAAACAGTAAGAGTAAAACAATAGATGGAAGATAGGGTCCGATCTAAAACTCACCAAGAGTCGAAGATGGATAAATCACAGTCTAGAAGATGACTTCAAGGAAGAAGAGTCATCTCGAAGAACAGAGAAAGATGATGATAAATTATGAAGATGAACGTTTAAGAGAGATTAAGAAGAAGATAAATTGTTTATGTGATTGATTCTCGCTAATGGAGAAAAGCTTACGCATATAGTGTTTGTTAAACCAAACATATAAACCAAAATAGATAAAAGAAATCACTAAACCAAACATTAAAAGACATTAAACCGAATTATTAAAAGTTGTTGTTGTATCAGCTCTAACTGCAGGTTTTTAGCAGATTAGTGACTAAACATCATGTCACACATTTTTTGTCATGTGACATAATATTAGTGGAGTTGACATGACGGTCTATGGATCGTTGTCGGTTGATGTATTCTTCACAATATCTATTATGAAACCCTCAACAAAAATTTTATTGCAAGAACGAGGGTTGTTTGCAATTGTTTCAACATTCAAGGATACCACTTGTAAATTATAGACAATGTTACATACCAGATGTTAATAAAATATATGCTTAATTTAGTATCATAAAATGGTCTTTGAGAGAAACATTTTGCTCGTTTCCGGAAATTGTGATTTTGAGAAGTCATTAAGGATTTAAAAAAAAAACATGAGTATATAATTTGCTTGGCTAAATCAATGAAACTGATTGTTGTGCATGCTTGGTACTAGGCGGGGAGGCGAGATTAAAAAATGTATTTGTTCTATTCAGCATCTTTAGATTCCAAGTGAGTACGATATTTAAGCTGACTAAGTGAATGTAGTAAAGATAAGATGACTTAGTATTAAAGATAAATGGAAAAATTAGAAAAATTTTAAGGGATTAATCTACTCTTTTTTTTTTTTAATATCTTTCATGATTTCAAATCTTTTTAATTTTTTCGGTTTATCTTTCCTAACTAATAAACTGAATTTATCTCAAATTATCTAATATAGTAGGTATATGGAAATGATATGATTCTTTTGTATCCGAAAATTGTATGGTTACTAATAATTATTTTAATTGTGATAGCAAAAGCAGCTGATTTTAATTAAACTTAAACTACCAATTCATTTTTAACATGATTTACATGTCATATGGGTTTGAATGGTATTTTCAGCAAACTAGAACAACATGAATTTTAATCAAAAATTTTGGCAAAACAAAAACTCACCATGGATATTCACCTAATATATATAAAAGTTGTTAACTCAAGGGAAAAAAACCTGTATCAAGAAAAGAAAATCTCGAAACATCACCTCAGCCCTTAAAAGCCACTAAGAACTCAACACCTCACAAACTCATCCCTCAATATAAATTAATTATTTATGGTTTCATGTGTGAATTTTGATTGAATTTTACGATTTCTAAGTACATACATGATATGAACCACAAGTCCCAATTAAACTAAGAAACCTATCAAGATTTTGTGTTAATATTATGTATTCAGAAAACTATGAAATAGGGTATATCTTTTATTATTTTTAAACAAAATAGTAGTTTAAATTTCCATAAATTAAAATGTTCTAAACGATAAACTCAACTTCTTATCCTAAACTCTAAACAGAAGGGTATTTTTTAAAAAAAAAATAAAGAAATTCACTCTATATGGCTATTAATATCTGTGATTTTCTAATATATTTTTTTCCCAGTCATCTCTAATTCTTATAACGTTTTAATGCATTTATCATGTACATATGTTAAAAAGTCTGTTGGCATTTGCATACGAAATATTATCGTCCACGTGGCAAATCGTCATCAGCCGGCGCACGAGAACCTCAATTATCCCATCTTTGAGTGTCTCTCAGTCTCTATATATTAACCACTGAAACGCACGAACTGCTGTGGCATTGTGGTGAAGAAGAGCGTTACAAAGCGTTTTAATTAAACTCATATAGCAAACAATGGCGTCAAGCTCTGCGACTATGTTCAAGACCTCACCGGTGAAATCTGATTTCGTTAAGGGACAAAGTATCCTCCTCCGTCAACCTTCCTCCGTCTCAGCTATTCGTAGCCACGTGGCACCTTCCGCTCTCACCGTCCGTGCCACCTCTGCTTACGCCGACGAGCTCGTCAAAACAGCTGTAATTTAATATTTATTATATCTAAAATATTTATATCATTCAGTAATGTGATAATGATTTGAGATATGGTTGCAGCAAACAATCGCGTCTCCGGGACGCGGAATTTTGGCGATGGACGAGTCAAACGCGACTTGTGGAAAGCGTTTGGCGTCAATTGGGCTAGAGAACACGGAGGCTAACCGTCAAGCTTACCGGACGTTGCTTGTATCGGCTCCAGGACTGGGAAAGTACATCTCCGGAGCTATTCTCTTCGAGGAAACTCTTTACCAATCCACCACCGACGGCAAGAAAATGGTCGACGTTCTCGTCCAACAGAACATCGTCCCCGGCATCAAAGTTGATAAGGTACATAATAATAAACCAAGTTTATGCATTTCGGTTTAGGTTCGGTTTGGTTTGGTTTGTTACGGTTCTGTTTAGATTTAGTTTGAACTGAATCTAATGAGTGTGTGTAATGATAGAAACTGGGAAATATGTGTGTTTTGTATAAAAACAGGGTTTGGTGCCACTTGTTGGGTCTAACGACGAGTCATGGTGCCAAGGACTCGACGGTTTAGCCTCTCGGACCGCTGCTTACTACCAACAAGGTGCTCGTTTCGCCAAATGGTACGTTTATACAACATATACTATGGTTACAAAAATCAATATACTGAAAATGAAATATCAAATGGTGTTTTGATTGAACTCAATCCATATGTATGATTTATTAGGCGTACTGTTGTGAGTATTCCAAATGGACCTTCTGCTTTGGCTGTTAAAGAAGCAGCTTGGGGACTTGCCCGCTACGCCGCTATCTCTCAGGTACTATCTATTTCTAACTGTTGATTCTTATCTACATTGCTGTATATATACTTATGTGATTGAGTTTTTGCTCTGCAGGACAGTGGTTTGGTACCGATTGTGGAGCCAGAGATTCTCTTGGATGGAGAACACGGCATTGACAGGACATACGAGGTTGCTGAGAAAGTATGGGCTGAGGTCTTCTTCTACCTGGCTCAGAACAATGTCATGTTCGAAGGTATTCTCCTTAAGCCAAGCATGGTTACTCCAGGAGCTGAGGCCAAAGACAGAGCTACTCCTGAGCAGGTTTCTTCCTACACTCTCAAGCTTCTTCGCAAAAGAGTCCCTCCCGCTGTCCCTGGAATCATGGCAAGTTCTCTCTTTTTTTTAGCAGTAATTTTTTGTAGCTGAAGAAACTATGTTGAGATTTGAAGCAGTGGTTTGATGTTATCTATATTGTATGCAGTTTCTGTCTGGTGGACAGTCCGAGTTGGAGGCAACATTGAACTTAAACGCAATGAACCAGGCACCGAACCCGTGGCATGTGTCCTTCTCCTATGCTCGTGCCCTGCAAAACACTTGCTTGAAGACATGGGGAGGCAGAGAAGAGAATGTGAAGGCAGCTCAGGACACTCTCTTGACCCGAGCCAAAGCCAATTCGCTGGCTCAGCTTGGGAAATACACAGGCGAAGGCGAGTCTGAGGAAGCCAAGGAGGGTATGTTTGTAAAAGGATACACCTACTAAGCTATTTGTATTAATGGCTCCATAGATCAAATACTCAAAACTTGAGCTTGATTTGGTGTTGAGTTATTATAATTCTCTTCTTCAATATAAGAGATATACATGTCAGTTTGTGTCTATCATGTGACTAGTTTTGTTTCTTCATGGTTAATATGATCGTTTTGTACTATCTTCGTGGTAATGTGTTTTTAATCTTTTTTTTTATAAAACACATCCAAAAACTCTGGCTTTACTAGTTATGAAACTAGTATAATGATAATCACTATATGTGAGACTGAGTAATGGAATATTGCAGTTCAAGGTTATATGAATCTCAAACAACTCAACTTTATAACAAGCAAAGATCACAAAAAAAAAAAAAAACAGAGTTAAGGTCTTAACAAAATTAGGCAGAGAGAATGTGAAGAAAATGATAGCTATGGCTCCATGATGATCGCTTAACTCGAGCCAAGAAGGCATGTTCTTAACCCGAGCGTTGAAGCCATAATCAAGATTCTAGTAAAGCTTTTTCTGAATATGAGAGTTTTCTTGGGAGAGATTTTCATAGCTTTATTTGAGATATAACGCTGAAGCATCGCTGTACTTGTACACAATCTCTTCTCAGCTTTGTTATCTAATTTGATCATTTCACAACAGAGAAAAAATCCTCTGAGCCATTAAGCTAGATTCTTCAAAACTAAAAAAGAATGCACAAGGATGTTCTTGCATGCCTACAAGGTTCTTACTTGATCTCTCGTGTTTGTCTCTATGCTCACGTTTCAGGCTCGTGATTGTGTACGCTATTTACATCAATGCCTTCCTCCTTGAAACAAAGGAAACAGTTTTAGAGACACCATAGAAAAAATGAGCCAATATCATGTTCATCTAGCTAGAGAAGACACACATACTTGGTGATTAGATCCAGGCTCATGTACTCTTTGAGGGTTGGAGTTAAGATCAATCATATTATGATCATGATCACCATTTGCATTTGATTCTTGACCGCGACCAGAGGAAACCTTTTGACACCGTAATCCCAGTGCATCGGCGTGATTAGGCTTATCGCCTGGAAACTAGAGCAAAACAACAATGTAAAGAACACTAAAAAGATCACAAATGAAGAATGCTTCAAGAACCTAAGAAACTGAGATTCAAGATTCAAACCTCAATTCTCTGTCTCACCAATAGAAACCGTCTGTGTGTTCTCTTGCCACCAACATGTACAACCATGTCACATTGTAGACAAAGGGAACTACCGTCAATCTCGCAGTAAAAGAATGCTGCTCACCAATGAACAAAAATCATGTAAAAAAAAAATTGAAAATTTCCTTAGCTTATAGACTAAAGAAAGAAAGAAAGAGGAATGATATACCAGGTGCATTTTCGCATATGTCACAGCTTGGTGCATTGCTCGGATCAGCTAAGCCTACACGTACATGCCTACTAGCTAGCTTGTTGCACTTATGAACCTAAACACACAAACAAAAATGTTTCTATTCACCATTCTCCCCAATTACAGCTGCAACTAGAGATGAGCTATAATCTGACAAGATAAATCACTAAAACTCAAGTCTTGTGACTATATATGATCATTAACAATATAGAGAACATCCATTATTCAATTAGAAACCGCATGATTCACATTAAGCCAAAAAACCTACAAAAAAACTATGAATTTAGTATTTTTCCAACGTTTTGCATTGGTTGAGAATTGAGATAACACAACCAAAACCATAAAATCCTAAGAATTTAGCACTTCAACTAGTATTTGCCTCAAAGTTTGTAACTTTTTTTTTTTTTGCATTGGTTGAGATATTTAAAAAAAAAAAAAAAAAAGTGGTTAATCTAAGACACGAGATATTCAGATAAAGTTGGTTACTTTTTCGTCGCAGGAGCAACAGAGAGCAGCTTCGTCGGCGGCGCAGAAGACGATTGCGGCGGCGCTTTCACAAGCATCACACAAAATTCGCATTTTTATTTTTTGGTTTTTTTCCTCAACCGATTAATCCAACTTTAAAGTTAGCATCTTTCGCCAAACCCAAATTCAGATAGTTGACGCGGAAGAGGAGATTAATAGTTAGGATTTATTGAAGTAAGAAGAGGAAGGAGATAATATAGAATCTATCTATCTCTGAGAGAAAGAAGCTGATACAGAGCAGCAACAGCAGAGAAATATTATGATGAAATGATAAATTTCTCAGACGCTGAGACTAGTTTTTATATTTTTAATCGCTCTATCCGCCGTTAATTTGATTTAACGAACCGAACGCAAATTAGTGATTAATTTTTACATTTTCATATTTATGATTATGTTGTTAGAAATTAGAAATTAGAAATTATAAATTATAAATTATTCGACCATATATCATAAACATTAGTTCATTTAATTATAAGCCAACAAACTATAATAATTATTAATACTTTTAAAAATAAAAATTACGGTCGGATGTGTCATATGATCTTTACTGAAATAATAATTCAATTTGTTCAAATTTTCTACTAGGACTGGAAAAAAAATTAAGAAATTTTTTCTAATTTAAAGCATTGGTTGACAAAAAAAACAACAATTTGTTTTTATCGTCAAATAAATATTGATATGAAGAAAAAAACTTTCAAAATTTTAAAACAAAACAAGAATAAGAAACAAAGCATAAATTCCATGAATAAATCAAGAATCAACGAGAATGCAATCAAATCAGACCACTTACAAAAATACATTTAAAAAAAAAAAAAATCTATCATGTCAAAAATATTAATTAGTCTAATTCTAGTATTGAATGTAAAACCATCAACAAAGATCTGAGGTTGACTCAACTTAGTAATGCAGTTACAAATTTCAGAGAAATTAAAGTCCAAATGGAAACAAAAAGAATTGTAATTTTTTTTTTTAAACATTTATTTTAGTAACCAAGGGAAAAGAACGAATTTATATGCATGTACGATTATTACATGTAGGTAATTAAGGTTATCAAATGTACTTGGTGAGCCAGGTTTAAAAAATATTTGTTTCATAATAAGGAAAGTCAATCTAAAGGACAAAAAGAAAATGATAGGTAGAATCAAAGTTAGGGTCAGAGTCTAGGGACCCAATGGTAAAGAAGTAACTTCAGTTGACAAGTTTGTACTAGCCCTCGGAAAAAAAACTGAACCCAAAAATCTGAATCGAAACGGACCAAAAAAAAACCGGTTCGGATAGGATATGAGTATTATCAAATTATCATATTGGGTAGTGGATTGTCTTATCCGTGGGTATCGGATAATACCCGACCCGACCCGATACTCATACGGATACCTGTTCAACCCGAAACTAACACTAATGTCTATGATTTTTTAGGGTTTTTACTAGGGATTCCAAATTTAAAGTTTAACCCATGAAGTTGACATTTGTTTTATCTTTTTTTAATTGTATTTTGGGAGTGATCAATAGTCAAAATAAAGTCTATATTCATATGTGTATTTCCAGTTTTAACTTTTATCTCTATGTTTTAGTTTCACATCGACTTCTATTTAAATTTGGTTTTGAATATTTTCTATTTTTTGTGAGTGTTGTCATTTATGTATGTTATATTGCAAGTGTTTTCGGGTAAATGGGTATATTATCGGTTATATTTCAAGTTTTTGGGTATATTCGGGTATAAAATACCCAAACCGATTGAAACCCGAACTGACCCGAACCCGACAAAACCCGAACTGAAACCGAACCGATTTTTTATAAATACCCTATTAGGTAATAAATATAGAAACCCGATAGATCCGAATCCAATAGAGTCCTACCCAAACCCGAACCCGTTATCCATATGTGCAGGCCTAGTTTGTAGTCTTGTAGAATGTTCGCGTTCACGTCTTCTCGTCCATGGAAATATTTGTAAATTTGGCAATTTGTAATCAATTCCACTTTATTTATTATTGGTTGAACAGAAATAGATTGTTGTACGATAGGCTAGTTTTAGTAATAACAGTGAAAATATATATGAAAACAAGGAAAAATAAGGACCATACGAGAATTGAAAACAAAAATGGTGGGGTCAAAAATATCAGCAGCCATTGAAACTGGTGGTCTAGAAGTTATTGTCGTTTCAAATTTGGTTTGTTTTTTCATTTTCCCGACTATGTCATATATTCTCGACTTTTACTAAAATCTAAAATCCCAATCTACCGAAAACATTTTTTTGCGTCGGTCCAATTAATGATCTAGATATTTGTAGAGTTCAATAGATTTTTATACCTTGATTGATCGTTTGCATTTGTTAGTTTTTGGCTCTCCTATAAGATTTTGTTTTCAAAACAAATTATAAACAAACACACATACTTACTTTAAAAAAAAAAACATATCTATGTCACATATTTTAACTTTTAAGTACATTTCCTCTTCATTTTGCAAAATGTTTTTTTTTTTTTAATAAACCAGTACTGCTACTGAATTTGAACAGTTTTGCCATCCCACAAATTAATAAAGAGTAAAGTTTCTAGAGACTAGGATTTTAATAAGTAAAATGCGGAATAAAGTAAATAGAGAGAAAGACACGAGATTTAACGTGGTTTCGGTTGGTTCTTTCAAACCAACCACTAGTTCACGACTACAAAATACGTTTATTAGATAACTCCAAGAAGACATTACAAGGTAGACTAAAACAACATAAGTTCTATACATAAATCTTTTCAAAAGCACGATCTAAAGAGATACAAGTAATTCAGATTACTCCTCTTTAATCGTGGCTGTCTTTTTCTTGAGGAAATTCTTGCTTCGTGCTTCACACAGACACAACAACCTTTTCCCAAGGTTATCTCTCTATAAACTCGTACAGCTCACTTGAAAATTTAAGGCTCTGTTTTCTGTTTTAGGTTTGGACAATGATAAAACATGTTCTTTAACAAAGGACGATCTTCACATATATATAAGAGAACGAATACTTGCAGAAAGGGCACAATATCTGCAGAGAATATTCCCTTTGATACAAGAAAATATTTCAAACAAAACTTGACAAGAAATCGTTAATAAATCAAGATAAAATCAGACTTAAATAAAACTTTAAATAAAAATCTTTTTGGAATAAAAACATATCAGAATAGAATATTTTTCAAAAGAGGATTTAAGATTTGATCAAAATTTTAAGAATATGTAGGATTGTTGGCTATGGAACTAGTCCATGTGGATAAGACAAACCATTAGGTTTTTATACTAGTCAAGTTTATGTGGTTGTTTGGTTGAAGAAAAAGGGATATCTTTCCTCTTGTAACATGCATGTAGTGGTTGACAGACATAATTTCGATAGAAAAAGATTGATATTGTCGTGACAAACGAGAAGATGACTAAACTATAACGAAATACGTTTTCTGCAGACTCTTTTTGGGTGAGTATCAATGTCGAAGCTTGGATGTGGAGACAATATGGTCTCGAGAGAACCACTAAGTTGAGTACGTACATCTCTGTCGGTGGACATAGCTAGCAATTCTCAATGGAGCTGGATATATATATATATATATATATATATATATATATATATATATATATGGTGATGAACCATATTAACGAGTTTTCATGGAAGAACGTATACACATCTCATACCAACCATACAAACTTGGATAATAAATGTCTATATTAGTTTCTAATTTAAAACTAATTAATAATAAGCAAATTGTTATATGTCATTTGTATAATAACATGGTTGCGGTCCCTTTTTTTTTGTTTTCAAAGTGAAATCTTTAACATGGTCATTGGTTTTGGCACACAAAAGTTTTTCAACATATTTGCAATGCTATCAAAAACTAAACTAATACAACAACCACGAAGTCAAATTTTCTTTTGTTACCATTGTGCCATCTCGTTTTTTTTTTTTTTTTTTTTTTTTTTTTCTTTCTCCCTCTCTCAACGTTCAACAAGACATTCTCTATGTTCGATGTCTATGATTTGGTCTTGAACCTAATCTCAATAGTAATGGGCTTTATATGTAAGCCCACAAATGATTTATGCCTATTGTTATTAACCATTTCACTTACTATACATTTTGTATTAAAATGAAAAAATCGTTTTGATTAAACAAAATATAACGATTTATGTCAGGATGTTATTTAAAATTGAATAATAAAGATGTATTTGATAATTTATCGAAAACTTTATATAGTAGTCTAACCTCCCATGTATATGTATAGATATATTCAATTTTAATATTGTTCTAACTTACCAACTTATACAACGGGGTTCAGGTCAGAGTTCATTTTACTACGTTACCAATTATGCATCTCAGAGGGTTTTTTTTTCTTATCTTAAAATAGGTCATTGATGAACACATTAGTCTTAGGAGTAAATGTTAAATAAATACGTTAAGTTATCAACCTGTTTACATAACTGCTGGAACAAATCTCATGTAATCGTTAGCTAAGTTAAGTTATCAACTCATACATTTGTTGCATTAATTAGAGGTAATTACGGTTTATGGATTGGGAAAAAAAAAAATAGAGGTTATGGACTAATGGTTAAATAGCTTTTTGAGTCTTGACTTTATCTTTTCTTATTTATTTTTGTCTATTTTATTACTACTTGCAAACACTTTTAATGATAAAATGGACCGACAAAAATAGAAAAGCGATCCGTGATTTTCGCTATTTTACTAGTTTCACGTTTGTTCGGTAAAATGGGATGTCAGATTTTTTTTTTTTTTTTTTTTTTTTCATAATTTATGATGATCAAAAATATTATATATTATACTTATAAGAAGTAAAAAAAATCATTAGTTAGAGTAGTAAGGCTCTCAACGATGGAGAGAGTCTGAAAAACCCTTGGGGTCCGTACCTTTCAACGGCTATAAAGCAGCGGTCCTCATGCCACGTGTCAAAGGAGTAACTGAGAAGAATCGAAATAAATTAAAAAAAAAAAAAACGAATAGCCAACGTGGCACGGCGCTTTCTCAGATTCCCGACAAAGTTCCGGAGGGTAAAATAGTAACTTCAATAGGTATCTTCCTTACACCGCACTCTCGGTTCGACGAATAGAAAAAGAGAGAGAGAGAGAGAGAGAGAAGCGCTTCCCTACGAGATTTGCGGGACCAAATCAATTACCCACATTGGTCCCCGAAGAGAGCTCATGAAGGATTTTTAAGTAGACGACGAAGACGAAGCCGAAGCATAAGCAGGAGCAGAAGGATGGAGTAAGTAGCAGAAGACGAACTTAATTCGCAGATTCTGGGTTCGCTTTTTCAGTTTCCGATTCAACTGTTTTTTATAATCTAAACCTAATTTTTCAAATTTTTTATCTTCGATTTCTGATTTTTTATTTGGGTGAAAAGTTACTTTTATTACGTTTGAATTTGTTTTTGAGATTTTTTTAGCAAGCTTGAAAGTAGGAATTATTTATTCTTAATTTTAATTAAAATTTTCCCCTATTTTGTAGATCGAGATTGCTATTTTTGGTAATTTTTTATGGAGTATAGTTAGGCATTGTATCTGGATTTGCTTGATAGATTCATAAACTATATCTGAGGGTTACTAAATCTGATTCCACTCTCAAAATCGTGTTTATTAATGTTGAAATCTGTGGTGGATTTTTCAGATTAGAGCTTCTGTGGAAAGCATCATTTTGAAGAAGAAGAAGACAAGTCACAAGGTAACACAAAATATAGTTTTTTTTTTGTTTTTTTTTTATTTACTCATATATGAACAAGAGAAGATTTAGGGTTTAGTTTCATGATGGAGATGCATTTTTAGATATATATTTTTTATACATTCAAGTCAAATCAATGTTATATTATATTATCACACGATTCTTTTAATGTTAATTGATACTTTTTGTTTTCCTTGTTACATTTTGAAAACTCAAGTGCACTGGTGAGAAAGACTTGTGAAGAATCACAACGATTAAAAAATTAATTTTCTATCTTTCTCTGTCTGCTTTTGCGTGTGTGAGATAACAATCAAAGTACTTGGAATATGAAAACTTTTCCTTTTTCAGTTCTCTCTTTTCCATTAAAATATAGATATGTGTTTTCAAAAGAGAAGGGTGGTTTGTGGTAGGGCCATTTATTACTTATGTATTTTCATTAAAGAAACTTTTGATTAATGATACATGACTTCGTTTTCAAGCATAGTGGGCGACCACTTAAGAAAAAAAGTCGGTAAGCTTTTTTTTTTTTTGTTGTTCGATTAAAGGTTGATCACCTTCTAAGTAAACTCTCTTTTGTTATTCTAATTAACTAGTAATAACTAATAAGTCATCTCTCTTTCGGTTTCTTTTTCTTTCTGTTTAAGCACTGTGTAGAAGAAATTTTGTTCTTTGGTGTTTAATTGCAGTGTTATCGACATGCTCTGACACTATGAGTTTGTTTTGTTGAGCTATTCAAATTTTCTCTTTTTTGGGGAACACTTTCTAGGCATGTTTCTTGTTTTAACTTCTTGTTTTTGGTTTGGTAAGATGAGATGTCTGAGCTTTATCATTTCTTTATGGTTGTGTTAGTTGGAAAATAATGATTCTTTTGGTGTCTTCTCAGAGCTATTCTGTTCCTGAAAGCATCTAGCAGTCGTTAAATTATGAATGAAATGTGTAAATACATCAATCTTAAAACGAGTTATGACTGCTTAAAGAGCTCATTGTGGTTTGACCAGTGAGCAATGGGAGCAATTGCTGGAGAAGAGCTGAAGAAAATGGAGAAGACACAGGTGCATGTTGCCCGGGAAGAGAAAATATTGGTTCTGGTGAGACTGAGACCTCTGAACGAGAAAGAGATCTTGGCTAGTGAAGCTGCGGATTGGGAATGCATCAACGACACCACCGTATTGTACAGAAACACGTTGCGTGAAGGCTCAACTTTTCCTTCTGCATACTCATTTGGTAAGAATCGCTATGGTGTTTTGAGTTTAAATATCTTATATGTACTTAAATCAACTTCAGTTTTTGGTTTCTGTAAAACATCAAACAAGTATCTAGTGCTCCTGTTCACAACAAATCTCATTTGTCATCTAAAACCATCTTGTTTGTTAAATAGTGTTGATCTTTTGCTGACAGATTTTGTTCTGTCCCAACGTCTTCGATAAACTTAATTCTACCTGTGAATTTGACACTTGTACATCACATCCATGAGTTGATTTGGATGCTGTTTTCTCTTTTCCATTTTGTTGACAGATAGAGTGTACCAGGGTGAGTGCCCAACCAGACAAGTTTACGAAGATGGCCCTAAGGAAGTTGCTCTCTCGGTTGTCAAAGGAATCAACTGTAAGCTTCCTTGATTGTTGTAATGACGTAGACATTAATGGCATGGAAAGCTAAGTGCTTAAATAATTATTGTTTTCCAGCTAGTATATTTGCGTATGGTCAGACGAGCAGTGGAAAGACATACACCATGTCTGGTATAACTGAGTTTGCTGCGGCTGACATATTTGATTATATATTTAAGGTACTGCCTGAAATTAAGTCTGTTTCTTCCATAATACTTTGAAATGTATTCATCGTTTTCACTAATTGGAATGGACGCTGCAGCATGAAGATAGGGCATTTGTTGTGAAATTTTCGGCTATAGAGATCTACAATGAGGCCATCCGAGATCTTCTCAGCCCGGATAGTACACCACTGAGGCTACGGGATGACCCTGAGGTGAGAGATTGTTGTTATCTCCTTGCTGGAAATTCTTTTAGTTAATAATCTTGTGTGACTCTTGTGTTTTTCTTTTTCCCATTTAGAAAGGGGCCGTTGTTGAAAAATCCAGAGAAGAAATCCTGAGAGACTGGAACCATTTGAAGGATCTTATCTCTATTTGTGAAGGTAACAGTCTCAGAAAATCCACCCATTTTCCATTACTACGAAACAGCTGACAGTTATGGAGTTTTCTCATGATTTCCAACTCAGTTTATTCTATATAAAATGTTCTCTGAAAAATATCTCTCGTCATGTTTCTGTACTTGATGTTCTTATTGCAGCACAGCGGAAGATTGGTGAAACCTCATTAAATGAGAGAAGTTCAAGATCTCACCAAATTATCAAACTAGTACAGCTCTTTTCTATCACTGGATCTAAGGCACAAAGATTCCCCCTTTTTTCTTGCTCAGTGCCATGTCTAAATTGTTAAATTTTTGTAGACAGTTGAAAGCTCTGCTCGTGAGTTCTTAGGCAAGGAAAACTCAACCACTCTCATGGCGAGTGTGGTACGTACTCATCTGCTATATCTACTTTTGGGTCTTAAGGTTCTAAGCTTTGCCAATCATTTTGTTTGTGTTCATTGTTTCTTATGTACAGAATTTTATTGATTTGGCGGGGAGCGAGCGCGCATCACAGGCCTTATCAGCTGGTGCAAGACTTAAGGAAGGTTGTCATATCAATCGAAGTTTGCTGACTCTAGGAACCGTGATACGCAAACTAAGGTGTGGAAGTGATATTTCGCCTGACACTGTGACCGTACTATTTTTAGCATGTGCCGTAGATAAATATTGACAAAAAAAAAGTTGGACTTTACAAGCATCTCTAGTTGTCTTTCTGAAACTTAATGTGCATTAATATAAAGACTGTCAACATGATGCAGCAATGGAAGACAGGGACACATCAACTATAGAGACTCCAAGCTCACACGTATTCTTCAGCCGTGCTTGGGGGGCAATGCCAGAACCGCCATAGTCTGCACGCTGAGTCCAGCGAGGAGTCATGTGGAGCAGACTAGAAACACTCTCCTGTTTGCCTGCTGTGCCAAGGAAGTTACCACGAAGGCACAGATCAATGTTGTCATGTCAGACAAGGCTTTGGTGAAGCAACTACAGCGTGAGCTAGCCAGACTCGAGAGCGAGCTGAGGAACCCAGCCCCTGCTACCTCAAGTTGCGATTGTGGGGTTGCGCTGAGAAAGAAAGATCTTCAGATACAAAAGGTTTGTGCTTTTGTGAAAATGTAGAAATAGTTTTAACAGATCTTTTGGTATGAGTTGGTTGATTTTTGGATAGTTGGGTTTACTCTGATCAAGGTTTGATGTCGTGCAGATGGAGAAGCAGCTTGCAGAAATGACAAAGCAGCGGGATATTGCTCAATCTCGTCTTGAAGATTTTATGAAGATGGTGGAACACGATGAGTCTTCAAAGGTATCTCAGTTCAATTGACAATTTATCAAATAATCTTTTACAATTCAATAGCATTTTTGGCTCAACCAGTTTTTTTTTTATCATCTTTCAAAGGCTGGGACTCCTCATTTCCAAAAGCGTACCAACAAGTGGGAGGATGTTTCAGTGTCAGAGACATCAGGCGTGGTTGATCCAGACAGGACCAGTTTCATATCGGATGGGACATCAACGCCTCTGTCGACTGCAAGAGCTCATATTAGGTCTCACTCCGATGGTGATCTGGAGGAGGAATTGTCGCCTGGGGGTTCAGGAGATCATTCAGAAGAATACTGCAAAGAGGTACAATGCATTGAGATGGAAGAATCAACCGGAGACATTAATAACAACAGTGAAGAAAGCATGGATGCAGAAACATTTCTGGGCCACAATGCAGAGTCAAACAGTGGAACAAGTCTTGTTCAAAACAGGAATGCGTCAAGTGTTAGAAGTGTCAGGATGAGGAAGAGTTGGAGCCGTAGAGATACTGTGCCGGGCACAAGCACTCCTCCTGATGCCCTGGAGATGGACTACCCTAGAAGACCGGATGGTCCTGGTATTGCATTTCCTGATTTAGAGTTCGGTTCTGGTGGGAGGTTGTTGAGGAACGATTCAATGTCTTCTCGCGGAAGTGATTCCACTGAGGCTCACAGCGTTGGAACACCAATGGTGGGAGAAGATGGAGGTATCACCAGTATCCGGTCATTTGTTGAAGGGCTGAAGGAGATGGTAAAAACCGTTAATAACTCTCTCTCTCTTTATATAGTCGTCTCTTTCTTTTGCTTCAAAAGATTCAACTTCTTATGTCGAGTTTTGTGTTTCAGGTTACGGATCCTGAGAACTCAGGTAAAATGGGGAAGGACATTGGTGTGGATGCTATGGATGAAGAGGTGTCTGGGACAATGGCAATCTGGTCGGAGGAATTCGAGAGACAGAGAGAACAGATTCTGGGTCTGTGGCAAACATGTCATGTCTCGTTGGTGCATAGAACATACTTCTTCTTGCTCTTCACGGGAGATCAAGCGGATTCGATATACATCGGAGTAGAGCTAAGAAGGCTCTCCTTTATGAAAGAAAGCTTTTCACAGGGAAACCAAGCCTTCGAAAGAGGACAAACACTCACAGTAGCTTCAAGGTTAGTACTTTTAGCGTTTGCATTTGTATCTGCAGCAAACAGCTAATGTTTGGTTTTTGTTGTAGCCTGAAGGCGCTTCATAGGGAGAGACGGATGCTAAGCAAGCTTGTAGGGAAGAGGTTTTCAGAAGAAGAAAGGAGGAGACTTTACCAGAAGTTTGGGATCGATGTGAACTCAAAACGCAGGCGGTTGCAGCTGGCGAACCAGCTATGGAGTAAACCCAATGACATAACCCATGTGGTGGAAAGCGCAGCGGTTGTAGCGAAGCTGGTTAGGTTCGTGGAGCAAGGAAGAGCTATGAAGGAGATGTTTGGTCTGAGCTTCACGCCTCCGGTTCCGCCAACTAGGAGATCACTTAGCTGGAGAAAAAGTATGGCCACGCTTTTCTAATTCTAGCAGTTAAACACGTTCATATAATGGTATTTTGAGCTTGTATTTGTGTAAATCTTCTAGGTTTTGGTGTTTGATGCAAAAAGATTCTTAAAATGTTTAGACAGCTTAAGAGGATCATTTGTGATTCTCTTTTGCTTTGATGGAGTTTTTGATTTGGATGCAGACATAATCTAATTCTTCTGATGTTTTTCTTCACTGCTCAATCTTCTGGGTGATAATGATATCAACTCTCCTATTTTAACGCAACGAAAAATCTCTTCACGTGTGTGTGTGAGTACACACACTGGTCCAAGATCGGAAATCAAATTTTGCTAAACCGGAACCGAGTTAAATTTTTCGAAACTACTATTCTGAAGCCTAATGAGCCCAATTTTTTTTTTTTTTTTTTTTTTTATCCTTTTGTCGTTTATTCTATTTACAATCTATGACTCTAGTATACATTACATGCTTCCTAAAATATACAACCTGAGCATAAGGGAAGGTTGAGTGCAAAAATAACACCCATCGACTAAAAGGTTAGGCAACATCG
The DNA here is from genome assembly GCA_963667165.1 of Barbarea vulgaris. NCBI lineage: Eukaryota > Viridiplantae > Streptophyta > Magnoliopsida > Brassicales > Brassicaceae > Barbarea > Barbarea vulgaris. The sequence goes on from OY763892.1 coordinate 27,111,090, forward strand.
AGCCAAAAGAGCCTTAAACAGAGGTCTGAAAGCTCTCATCCGCGAAAGCCCCCTGTAACCATGAAGGAAAACCAGCCGCTACATAAGATTGCAACCAGAAGTCCATGGAAACACTTTGCGCAATGACTTAAACAACACAATCTTTTTGATGCTGAAAACTCCTAATTCCACCAAAAAGCAGATTCATAGAGAACCTACCAAAGATGAAATCCATACTCCAAATACTCAAAAATAAAAAGAAGACTCAAGAAAATCACCACCAACAGCTACAAAAGAATCTGTCTAAATTTGCAGAGAGCAATCTATGTCTTGGAACTACAACTTCAACCAGCAAAACATCAACCTAGATTCCTAACTCCTCTTCCTATATATATCTAATTCAATATTTTCAAACAAGTTGTCGCCATTATCCAGTGTGAGGTTTTCAAACAAGTCATATTACTCCAAATTCACTAGTCTCTCAAGCCATATCTTGCCATCCTACAGTCAACCATTGATTCATCGAAGCAAACACTATTCCTCTATTCAACACACATCATATGTGGTTCAGTTGTATAATCTTCTAATAAACCAACTAATTAGACAACAACCTACAAGGTTAAGAGGGTCAGTGAATCTCTAATCACAGAGACAAGGAAAAGCCAATCACACAGCTCACAGTATTGATATATATATATATATATATATATATATATATATATATATAAAGCTTATGACTTCACACTCTCTACTTTTACACAAAACATCAAACCAAAATCATCAATCTTCTGCATAAATTGAAAATTACTACTTTCCCTGTAATGAGGATTCTGATTCTAAGTGAAGCTATCACAGTAACAATAGAGGAAACATTAAAGCCACTAAATCGCCAAAAAAGTTGAAACAAAAACACAGACGAGTTTATACTCAAATGATTCATGATGACAAGTATACAGACCTTTTTTAAGAAACTGGAAACTCAAGTCACCACTAAAGGCGACATTTTTTTTTTTTTTTTTTTTTTTTGTGGCAAATGAGAAAACCCTAAAAAAGAGAAATGTTTCAGATGAGCTTGAAAGGGAGAGGCCAAGGAGTAGACCTGGGAACCTCGAGCTTGTCTTTGATTCTCTCAATCATCTTCTGTTTCTTCCCTCTCGAATTCCCATACGATCCTTTGAATCTTTTCCCTTTCTTCGTCTTCTTATCTCCTCTCCCGCACAAATCCATCTCCGATGCCACCGGAGCTCCAGAAGCTGGAGTTAACGATGAGTACCTCGCCGAACAAGTCAATGCCGCTGACGTACGCTGCGTCATCATTATCCGTCGCGTTATAGCGCCCCACCACTGCATCGCCGCCATCTCTCTGTCTCTCTCTCTCGGCCTCTCCTCCGTCTCCCACACTTCAGAGACTAAACACTGGGTTCACTTGTGGGCCATATATGGGCCCTTTATTATCACAAGAAAGCCCACTAAAGGCCTGTTAAGTTCTCTGGTTGTTCTTCAATATGTATGCGTCTCCAGACTCTCCACCACTCACTCTGTTAACGATCACTCGAAGGAAACAATGGAGCTTCTCTGCTCACCAACGTCTCTTTCTTCCTCTTTCGCTCTCTCATCTGCTTTTTTTATTCCTCCATCGTTCTCCGTACGCAAGTTTTTTTTTTTTTAATGTGAACATTCTCTTCTCCCGCTTCTAATTTGTTGCAGGAATACTAATGATCAATTTTTGGATTTTTTTAGGTGCCAGGGACAAGGAAATTCATGGTTCTATGTAGTTCCGAGAAATCCCAGAAGGTATTTTATTAAAATTTCGATCTTTTGACCCATAATGTTGAGTTCCTAGAGAATGTTTTCAGTTCAATGTACTGTTTCAATGAGGCAGGATAATCAGATGACAGTCTCAGTCACTGGAGCAACTGGTTTTATAGGGAGACGATTGGTTCAGAGACTTCGTGCTGGTAAAAGCATTGACCTTTTTATACTGATGACTTTAAAGTTTAAACCCTTTGTTCAATCCAATCAGATTTTAGAGTTATTCAAGTCTTAAGACGAACTTTTTAAATTCGCAGATAATCACTCTATCCGTGTCTTAACACGCTCTAAATCCAAAGCTGAGCAAATATTTCCTGGTAAGAAGGTAATGACTACTCTGCTTCTATTTTTACTAGGAGGAAAGAGTGGTTTTTTATTATTTTATCCACTCTTTGATCTGATTCATTCACTTCTTGATGCTCTTCTTCAGCCAAGGACTTCCCAGGCATTGTGATTGCTGATGAACCGGAGTGGCGAAACTGTGTACAAGGCTCCACTGCTGTTGTGAACTTGGCTGGACTGCCTATAAGTACAAGGTGGTCTCCCGAGGTCAGTTTCTTCTTTCACCTTCCTCTTAAAGTTTGATGCTTTGGTTCTTTTCTCCATGAATATCTTTGCTTGCTTTGCAGGTTAAGAAAGAGATTAAGGATAGCCGGATCCGTGTCACCTCTAAAGTTAGTGATTACTGTCTTTTACAATTTGATTGTGTTTTCAAGCTCCACATATCGAGGAGATTTCCTTACTAAAAGTTTTCTTTATTTGACACTTACATGAAGGTTGTTGAGTTGATAAATAATTCATCAGCAGAATCCAGGCCTACCGTTCTAGTTAGTGCCACAGCTGTTGGTTACTATGGTTTGTTACAATCATTTATGTAGAGCCATCGAACTTTTGCATTCATTAATCTGATCATGCCAAGAAGAATCCTGACGCTCTTTGTCTTGTCAGGTACTAGTGAGACAGGCGTATTCGATGAAAATAGTCCATCAGGGAAGGATTATCTTGCAGAGGTAAATGTCCTAGATTTCCTAGCAAAGTCTGAATCTTTTTGTGGTTTAGGTTCCCGAATGTGACTGTGAAAGACTGTCTGTACTTAGTAATGATAGATGTTGATCTAACTCTATGTGCAAAGAATGGTCTGCTTAAATGAATTATGTACTTAGGTTTGCAGAGAATGGGAAGGAACTGCACTGAAAGCGAATAAGGATGTAAGAGTGGCACTTATCCGCATTGGTGTTGTTCTTGGCAAAGACGGTGGAGCTTTAGGTGCGTATCTCTCTCACACTCACACGCTAATAAGATTTGTTCAAAAAGGACTTAGACACTCTGCTGATCATGCAAAAGTCTTTTTGTTCACTGTAGCCATGATGATACCCTTTTTCCAAATGTTCGCTGGAGGACCTCTGGGTTCAGGACAACAATGGTAAAAGTTGGATACATTTTTCTGGTTATCTCTTGACGGTCCTCTGAATTTGAAAGATCATTTTTGCATAATTCGTTGAGTAGGTTTTCTTGGATTCACGTGGATGACTTGGTGAACTTAATCTACGAGGCCCTCACTAATCCATCCTATCAAGGTAACAACCTACGTACATACATGTCCTCTATGTTACTTCTGACGAGAAGGTCAAGGGCTAAAGCAAAATGTTATTGATGCTGGTTGTTGGCAGGAGTTATTAATGGGACTGCTCCGAACCCGGTTAGGCTTGGGGAAATGTGCCAGCAGCTAGGCAGCGTTCTTAGCCGACCATCATGGCTACCAGTTCCTGACTTTGCACTCAAAGCTGTGCTTGGAGAAGGTGCCACTGTGGTTCTGGAAGGACAGAAGGTTTTACCTGTAAGAGCCAAAGAGCTTGGCTTTGAATTCAAATACAAATACGTGAAAGATGCACTCCGAGCCATTATGCAATGAGGTGACACATAGAGCATGGTACTTTTAGCATTGGATTTGTTCACAAGAGATCCTTTTCTTTTCGTCTATATTTGTTATTTTGAGTAAAACTGGAGAGATCTCCGATCTATAGAGGATATTATAAGTCAACATATCATCTTTCAGCCAATGACTTCACCTGTAAAGAGCCAAAGAGCACGGCTTCGCATTTATGAACAAGTATGTGAATGAGTTGCTCAGATCTTATCTTGTGGAGTAAAAATATAAAAGAGCAGATAATTTCACGTAGTGGCATTGAATCTAATAAAAGAAAACAAGCGATCCATCTCTCCCTCTCTCGTCAAGACTGAAGGCAGAGAGATTTATTAAATTATTTGTTTTCCTTGTTTGATTCGAGACACTAGTATTTATAATACACAACATAGGAGGATCATAAATAGACTGAGCAGAGCCTGATTGTGCGAGTTGATCAACCCCTCAATGAATACTTCTTCCCAGTGAAAGCTTGGAACTTAGGCTCTTCTTTCTTCTCTGATTCCTCTTGCTTTGTCTCTTTTCCAGCTCCAGCCTGAAAAAATAAATTAAAAGAGGAACACTCATAAATATTTGTCTCTCAATTCCATTGCAGTTCCTGTTTTGTCAATTATCAATAAAGTTCGAAGGAGTACCTTAGGAGCTACTTCTTTTGGAGCACGGTTTGCGTTGGCCCCAAACACAAGCTTTCCTTGAGCCTGTCTGGCAGTTTTCTCTGAGCTACTTGCTACAGATGACTGTCCATTACCATTAGCAACAACAGGCTGTTTGTCTTTTGAACTAGAGGCAGGTGGCGGCTCATAGGCAAGAGGTCTCCCATCTAACCGTCTTCCAGATCCCGTGAAAGGGTTGAACTTTGGTTCAGGTTCAGGTTCAGCCACAACCTCCGCAGCTGTGAAATTTGGAAAGAAATATGAAAATACAACTTCTTGAAACTATTAGCATGATTCCATGTCCCTAGATACATACCTTTTCCCAGACCCTTAGCTGCAGTAGGTGCTGTGGGACGTTCAGGCTCTTTGTAATCAAGGGGAGGTGCGAAATCGACCTCACAGTCTGTTTCTATGATGCTGATTCCATTAGCAGGCTTTGTTTCAACTATATCTATAAAGTATTTCTTGTTGTTGTATGGAACCATAATGCTATCTCCAGTGGTTAGACATGAATAATTCCTCAAAGCAGTCTCCAAGCTGCAAGGTTCACTCATTCATCAGCAAGACGCAACCGAATATTGAGAACAACAAGAAACAAGTGACATCAGATAGCTACGAGCCAGAAAACAGAAAGAACTTCAACATAATACGTTCTCTAAGCAATAATCAACAAATATGGGAAAAAGAGAGCTAAATGAGGACTCAAGTACGAGAGGGTAGAAATAAGTCGGACTCACATGGCTTTCGGGTTAGATATATCCAGGAAGTCTGTTGTGTGGGGCTGTAGTTTAACATAAGTTCCCTTTGGGAGAGTGACATTTCTAACTCTCACAATGTCTCCTTCTTGCAGCAACAGATTCTGCATCATCTGGATTAGATCAAAGTAGTAAACAATCAGTTTGGTAAGGCAGCATGATCCCAAAGTACTTCTATTGACAATCAAAGAGAAAACTGATTCTTACCCAATATGGCATGTAAATCATGCCTTCTTCTGCAATGAACTCAAGGACACCACAGTGCGAAACACGTTCAACTCCAGCATTACGAAGCTCAAACAGCATCGGATAGTCAATGTGCAAAGAGGCTATAAAGTTCCCGCGATATTAGTGCTTCAATATTTTTCTAAGTTTGACACATATTAAACCAAATCCAAAAGAGAAAGCCAATGGTAGCATACCTAGACGATCAAGGGCTGATGGTGGCATTATAACTGAAATAGATTTAACATAAGTCAAACTTCAGACTTGAACAATATAGATAGTAAAAGGACTGGAAACACACATTGGTGTTTAGATAGAAATACTTACTCTTGTCACCACTTTCAATTTGTGGCTACAGGAAGAAAAAAAGAGACATAGAAATTAGAACCAAGAAACTACAAGTCAAGTATGCGGAATTCCGATTTTGAATTAGAAGATAAAGATAAGTAAGAGACCATAACAAAATAAGTATATACAACACTTTCAGATTCACTAAACAGGATATTAAACTAAAAGTAGATAGATGGAAATCAAACCTTGTCGATAAAAGATGCTGGATAGCACCGATAAGTCTGCTCAAAGGTCGTTCCATGATAATGGTATCCATCGAAAAACTGCAACATGTTCAGTCCCAAAGGTTTAGACAAACCAACAGGTAAGTGATTATTAAGCTAGCATGAAGATTAACAGTTTAAAAATACACTTACCATAGTTTTTTTTTGCTGGTAGACAAATATAATAAGTTAAGCAAGGCAACCAACTGTCAACTTACCTAAAAGGAAACATCACACAAATGTCAGTTACAAAATTACTAAGAGATCCAAATCACAAAATGAGAAAAGGGCACTCGTAAATTTTAGGGTTTCAATACACAAACATGAATAAATCGAGCAGCAGGACAATAAAAGGCGGTAACTTTGACAGATAACTAAAGTTTTTTTAACAAAACCTAAGAACTCAATTTCGAATCTCAGCAGCAGAAAATAAACCTAAAATTCGAAAACTGTCTAAAACAATCCAGAACTCGCAAAATCCAACCTTTTGAAACAAACCCACCAAGATCCTTCGAAATCCATTCATATACAACTCAACAGAAATCCCCAAAAACAGAAGATTCCAATCACTATTTTGTATAAGAGTGAGATCGATATAAAACCAAAAGCCAAAACCTTTATAAAATTGAAAAGCTCCGCTTGAGATTATCAGAGAAGAAAAGAGCCTCAAAGATACCGATTGAGCTACCCGACAGTAAAAATTACCTGTGAAGAAATCGATTCCGAACAGAGAGAATGAAGTAAAGATGTTAACTTTGGACCTGTGATAACGTTTCTTCTACTTGTATATATATACCATACGGTGCGTATTGCTCTCTATCTACATATAAACTATTGGGCCTACAAATTTGGTTGGCCCATTGGGCCTAAATATGAAATAAAGGCATAAAACACACACACAAAAAAATCACAATCTGAGCAGAGATATTTACCCTATCAGGAGGATTCAAGAAGGAAGAAGAAGCAAGAAATGGAGATAACACTAAACAGTGGATTCAAGATGCCGATCGTTGGCTTAGGAGTTTGGAGAATGGAGAAAGAAGGGATTAGAGACCTTATCATCAATGCCATTAAGATCGGCTATCGCCATCTTGACTGTGCTGGTAACTTAACTCTCTCTCAAACCATTTCTTTCTGAATTTTTTTTTGTTGCTTCTGAAGATTTGATTTGAGTATTGGGTTTGTTTTAACTTGTTGAAAGGTGGAATCTTTATTTGAAAATGTAGTCTGTAAAACTTGTTATATCTGAAGTTGATCCTCCTGAGCTTATCTCTCTGTAGATCTTTGGATTTTTGTGCATCTGATTCTGCAGTTGTAAGTATTTGGAATGATCTAAGTCTTTTCTGTATAGGTGACTGATTGTTCTATTATAGACAGAGTTCAGTACTATGTTTTGATTTTTGGAGCTTTATGAGTATTTTGCAGTTTTAATGTAAACATATTTTGGTGTGTTCGTTTTCCTTGATGCAGCTGATTATAGGAACGAAGCTGAAGTTGGTGAGGCTCTTACAGAAGCTTTCAAGACTGGTCTGGTCAAGAGGGAGGATCTCTTCATTACGACCAAGGTCCAATTTTGCTTAACTACATAGCTATGATCTCTTTCTATTTCAGTTCGAATAGTGAAAAGTGAGAAAACTCTGAGTGCTGATCTATCTTGGGTTTTGCAGCTATGGAATTCAGACCATGGCCATGTTATTGAGGCGTGCAAAGATAGTCTCAAGAAACTTCAACTTGATTATCTCGACCTTTTCCTCGTTCATTTTCCCGTAGCAACAAGGCACACCGGTGAGACCTCTGCCTTATACATGTAGTAACCATTGTGGCATTGCAATTTGTTTTATTACAAATCTTCTTACCAGTTGAAAGCAAGCTTATTCAAGTCTTTAGCAATTGATACACTTAGAATAGTAAGGTCTAAAATGTAAGCCTTCCTCCCTATATATGCGTGTTTGCAGGAGTTGGAACAACCGATAGTGCTTTGGGCGATGATGGTGTATTGGACATAGATACGACTATCTCTCTGGAGACTACATGGCATGACATGGAAAAGCTTGTTTCTATGGGTTTGGTCCACAGCATTGGAATCAGGTTTCAACTTTTCTCATTGTCTTAACAAGTCTTTTTGTTTAGTTGCTGATTTCTGATATTTTCACCATTTGGTTGTTTGCAGTAACTATGACGTCTTTCTAACAAGAGATTGCTTAGCTTACTCCAAAATTAAGCCCGCTGTGAATCAGATCGAGACACATCCTTACTTCCAACGCGATTCTCTTGTCAAATTCTGCCAGAAGCATGGTATTTGTGTCACCGCTCATACTCCTCTGGGAGGTGCCACAGCCAATGCCGAGTGGTTTGGTACCGTGTCATGTCTGGATGACCCAGTTCTTAAAGTAAGCCCTATCCTCTAAAGCTTAAAACAGTTAAAAGATTGAACCTTTGATACTTAAAAAAGGACTGTGTTTGTCTGATATCTTAGGATGTGGCCGAGAAGTACAAAAAGACAGTGGCACAGGTTGTTCTGAGGTGGGGAATCCAGAGGAACACAGTGGTGATACCAAAGACATCGAAGCCTGAGAGATTGGAAGAGAATTTTAAGGTTTTCGATTTCGAACTGTCGAAAGAGGACATGGAAGTGATCAAAAGCATGGACAGGAAATACCGTACGAACCAACCAGCCAAGTTTTGGGGCATTGATCTCTACGCTTGAATCACACTCTCTTCTCTTCTGTGTGTCTCTCTATCTTTATTAATAAGAGAAGAAGCCATAGCTTTAACATTCTCAAATGTTGTGCACCTATTTAAAACTCATGTTAATAACAGATTATGGTTAAGTCCAATATCAGACATTTGATAAGATAAAAGAAAAAAAGATACATTACTATTTCTATGCTATTCCTTTTAAACGTGTAATCTGCTTTGAAAGAGGAAATAAGGAAAAGACGAAAATGACCTTGATGTTTGATTTTGCTTAAGTGTCTTAAGGGGAGGGTGTTTTGGTAAATGACAGAATAAGTATTGAGAGCTTCCCTTCTGCTGCTTCCCTTGTCATTCGCTTACAGACACTATCTTTTTTCCCCTTTGGATCTTTCTTTTTTCTCAAATTTCAATTTCTTCCACAAAGCTCCACAAATTCGTAAGCTTTCGCGCCTTTTCTTCTGTTTGATTTCCTTGTTAATCGAATGTTGCTGCTTCCATTTTGAAAGTGTGTCTTTTTCGAATCCACCCCGTTTTGTATTTCGCGGGATTTTTCTTGTTTTGGAAGCTAAAGACTCAAGCTTTAGATTTGATTCGATCTCTTTAGCTATAACCTAATCTACCCTATTCTAAATTTTCGTAATTTTTCCTGTTTCGTAACGAGTTTAGATTGATTTTTGCTATTATGCTGATGACGTAACCCTAACTTGAAAATGATACGAATTTTTGAATCTAAAAATTAGAAAATTTCATTTAAGTTGAGAACTTTGGAGTTTGTTTCATGAATCTAGATTCTAATAGCTACCATTTGATGATAACTGTAATGATTTAATGTTAGAATAAAGTAATCTGTAAGTTGTAATCTTTACTCTTCATTCTTCAACTTTGTTTCAGAGATCCAATCACAATGTTTGATATTCAGTTTCACTATTGCTGAGTGTGTGGACGAGAAGCTTGAAAAGGTTTCTTTTTTTTGTTCAGATAAAGCAGATGGAGAATGGTGGCAACTATGAAAATGGGCGGTACAAGCCGGATTACTTCAAAGGAACACAGTCTCTGGTAAGACAAAGATTTTGGTTTCTTCTGATGTTTTCTTTAGTGTGAATGAAAATAATAAGCAGAGCTTGTGTGTGTACAGTGGAATATGATGCCACAACATCAGATTAAGGAGCAACATAATGCTTTGGTAATGAATAAGAAGATCATGTCGATTCTTGCTGAGAGGGATGCAGCTGTACAGGAAAGAAATCAAGCTGTCTCTGCTAAAAAGGATGCGGTAGCAGCTCGGGATGAAGCGCTTCAGCTACGGGACAAAGCTCTTTCTGAAAGAGATAAAGCTTTGATAGAGAGAGACACTGCATTTGCTGCGCTTCAACACCATGAAAATAGTCTTAACTTTGCTTTGTCGGGTGGGAAGCGCTGTGATGGGGAGGATTGTTTTAGTCTTGGAGAAACCCACAAACTTGAACCTTTTCCTTTAACAACTATTCCGCCTGAGGTGATAAACAGGAAAGTAACCAAAAGGAAGAAGGAGAACAAGCAGGGACAACCAAAGGGGAAAAAAGTGGGTGAAGATTTGAACCGTCGAGTTGCTGCTCCTGGAAAGAAATGTAGAACAGATTGGGATAGTAACGATGTTGGTTTAAACTTAGTCACCTTTGATGAGACGACAATGCCAGTACCAATGTGTACTTGTACAGGCTCTGCTCATCAGTGTTATAAATGGGGAAATGGCGGATGGCAATCGTCTTGCTGCACAACCACCTTATCGCAGTATCCATTACCGCAGATGCCAAACAAGAGACATTCTCGGATGGGTGGCAGGAAAATGAGCGGAAACGTTTTCTCGAGATTACTCAGCCGGTTAGCAGCGGAAGGTTATGATCTCTCGTGTCCTGTTGATCTTAAAGACTATTGGGCTAGGCACGGGACAAACCGCTACATCACTATCAAGTAGTCTCTGTGGTCTAAGTATGTTCTCTCATCTTCTTCTTCTTAAGGTTAGGTGTTGTCTTTGTCTTTGTTGTCCATAGTTCGTTTGTTGTGTATGGTATAACCAATATTATGTTAACAGTCTTTTGAATTGGCAAAACTGGTTTGACATAAGAAAAATCTGTTTTGACTTGATAAATAAAAAATCTCAACAGTCAAAGATTACAAAATCTTTTTTACCGCTTTAACAGTAAAACGTTGCATAGAGAGTAAAATTCTCAACAGAATCTTTTACCTTTTCAATAGTAAACATCACATTAGTGATTTTTGTTCATTCACTTCTGTTTTTTTACCGAGAAAAAGAGAACAAAAACACTTAAGCATGAACCAAGTTCCGGAGAAAGCCACAGTGACGCAAGTAGAGACCCATTTGCAGCCGCAGCCGCAGCCGCAGCCATCACGGTGGCTGGCTGCCGCGAGAGCGTTCTTGCAAATCCCGAATCCGGCTATTGTTAAAGTTTTCGTTCTAAGCAGCTTGGCTACATTCACCTCAGGAATTGCCTTAGCCCTTGAGTGGATCTGTCACGGAAAGAGCCACGCCGGATTCGGATGGATCATCTACTATGCATTGTTCATGATGTGTCTTCCTCTTCTCATCTTGATCGGTCTTCGTATCCTCATGGCCATCTATTCTTCTAACCGCGGCTCAAATCAGATTGTAGATTCAGCCGCAAGCAAAGAGCCATGTGTGGTGCAGAATCAGTTAACCGAGACAACTCAACGAACTGAAGAAACAGAAACAGTGAGAAACAATTGCCGAAGTTTAGCCCTTGTGGTTGCTTCGGATGACGAGAAAATGCCGAGGATAAAACGCGCCGTTTCGTTCCCATCTCATGGAGAAGTAAGATCATGTCGTACTCGTTAGCAAAATGAAAATTAGATGTGATTTTAGTAATCATGATCGATTCAAGAATTTAATAATCTCTTTGTGATGTGTTCTTACTATTAATTAGCTATTTTTTTCTTTGTTTATGAATATGGTCCATCGTCTATTGTCACGTTTATAAATATGTGTTTCTCTACTCGTATTTGCTTATGTCGCACAACTTTCTTGCTAGTTTATATTAGTGTATATTAGAACCTTTGTATACTTTTAAAATTAGCCCAAAGAACAGAAAAAAAGAAAACCAATCTAATAAAAATGATTCTAAGTAATTCACCTAAGTTATTCTCTATTTCATCATCCACACTTCTTTTTTATATCTTTTGGCTTCACAATATCCGTAAATATAATATTTGCAATCATTATTTACAAATCACTGCAAGATCATTCTTAATTAAGGTTTCTAAATATTATTGTATATGTTGGTTTATTTACCGATCTAAATGTTATACCAAAACTTAAGTGTGAAACTGCTTTTCTCTTATCTATACCTTTGCTTAAACCTCTCTCCAGTTTCATCTCATGTTTATCTTTGTTGTTGTCAGTGATAATTTTCAATGAAATTGGACAATTTTTACCCTTGTTCTTTAATTCTAAAGAATATGCATGTAATATATATGGATACTTAGGGGATGCTTAATCAAGATAATCATAGCTAACTATATTTGCTCTGCACGCATTTGTAGTCACCTCTACACGCATTAGTTCATGTTCCCTAAGGTCTTTCAGGGCTGAAAACGAAACAAAACAAAAAAATCATACATGAGCCAATATTCTTGAGAGATGGATGAAGAAAAAAGTATGTGCATTTACTAAGAAGACTAACTAGCTAGTTGCTATATCGTATACAACACCATTTGTGGCTAGTAACGAAAATTAAAGAGGGAAGCTAAGAGCATTGAATTTATATTTTTAATATATGTCTATATATATACGTCTTTAAATTGTATATATATATATATATATATATATAAGCTTATGTGTGTGCGCGAGCACCAAGTTATTACTAGAGACAATGCTCTGATTCACCTACCTCTTCTTAATGTTTTGCTTTGTCATTAGAGACAACAAAATTGAAAACTCTTTGTTCATTAAGTGTATATGGTCCCATATGTTATCACCTCTATTAGTCTAGTGTATATAGATAATGGAAGCATTTCAACTTTTTGTAGTAAACGTTTATGTGTATATTAATTCTGCAAAATAAAGATTTTCTGACGTAGATACTCTGGAAATATAATATAATGGTATATTATATCTCATTCAACAATGCAACGGAAAAAGCCCAAAAACATTTCTTTAAAGGATAATACAAATTTAACCATTTCATCAACATTTTCTTGGTTCCACTTGGAGGTTGAATTGATATATAATTTTGTTCCACTAAACAAGAAAATTAAACATTAACAATATGTAGTAAGTACAGAGATTTTACTTATGCCCCTCTTTAAAAAAAAAAAAAAAACTATCAATTATGTGGCCAAAAAGTCATAGCCATGTATTAATTGGTTCTTTACATTTTTATTTGAAAACCCTTTAAAAAAATAGATAAAAATAGTAATTTAAAGAGACAATATGTACTAGTATTTATTAGCGCAAGCCATCACTCAGATTTATTATAGCTTGCGAAAAACTAATTAGGTTTACATTTTAAACCCCTTGACGCAAACCAAACTTAGGGTTCTATACTTAGGAATTAACAAACTAAATTCCCATGCATGTTTTACATAATCCACGTAAAATGACTTTAGGCGGATCATTACATAGGTTTATAGTTCGGAAAAAAACCTTTGGATACAATACAATATTTATCCAAAGGTGACAAAAAAAAAATTGATTTCTCTCTCTCATCTGATCATAGATGTTAGAGTGCGGAACACAACTTCTTCACAAGGAATAGTGATTCCCATGTCATGATTGAATCCGAACTCTTCCTCTGACTGTTGAAGCAAGCTCTTGAACTTAGGATGAGTCAAGAATGAGATAGGTATGATGTAACGGCTCCTCTTTTCGCCAACATAGACCGCGAAATGACCCTTTGGTACGTCCAAAGGCAGGCCATCCTCGTCATAGCATTGTTGCTTGGCCAAGCTCGAGCATCTCTTGATGATTTGCTTCAGCATTGCGGTTTGTGTTAGCTTTGAAGATCTCTTTGCCGCCATTGTTAGTTATTGTTTCTTAGAGAAGTAGAAGAAGTTGAGGTGTAGATGGCGGAGAGAAGTGAGAGATGGTGAAAGGGTTATTTATGGCGGAGAATGGTGTTGAGGATGTAAAAAAAAAAAAAAAAAAAAATGATGATGATGGGGATGTCATGATCGATGCTTACACCAATATTTCAATTTCTTGAATTTCCAAATATTAGATATATGGTCAATTCGGATGGATTCGTCTAGTAGTGATTGAAAAAAAATTAGGTGTAATGTGGCTAGTTAACTCAACTACTCTTGAATTTAATTTTTCATGGATGTTTTAGACCATATGTGTGACTGTGTGAGTTTTATTGTTCTATATATCTGTGGCGGATTTACAAAAAACTTTTTGTCATATACTCAGATCCTACGAAAGTAGAAAACCATGTTAAAGATTAGGCATAGGCATTATAACAAAGAAAACATTAGGCATAGGGGAAAATAAGTGTTATATGGTGAAACAACTAAAAGTAAAATATTTGGAAAAGAAATAGTGATTAACACGACTCTTTAAAAAACCTTTTAGAGTGTTCTATACCCGCAATGAAATTTCAGCAGGCGCATTAATTATTTGAGTGTAAATTGTAATATCATTCTAATTTTTAAAGATCCATATTGTGTGTATATGACTATAACTATTATCAACTACTTTTGGTCCCTCGGTCTCTCCTCTCTCCTATATATATATTTTATAATAAAATAAGATAAAAGCTACATGATTTGGCTAACTAGATCTCGTAATGAAGTAAGAATACATATATGTACTAAAAGTACGAAGTGAATGTACTTATGAATTCTTATATTGCATTCTATTTCGTTACGTGCATAGTCGAATGTATAGTTGACTACAAAGCATGCAATTGTATTAATTACCTTTCGCTTATGATATATAGCCTTTTTGTTCCAATATTTATTCAAACAACCTCTAATAAACGCACTATATAACCAAAAAAAAAAAAAAAAAATACCAAACACACAAAGGTTCTCCTTAATATCTTGTCCGAGTATGTGACCATATATCTTTATAATGTTACTAATAATGTTATATAGCTTATGATCATTGATACTGGTTGATTATTGATGGTTTATTCATGATTTTGTCTTTGTACACGTTTCTGTTAATATATTCTCAGTTCAGTTCATAACTATTTTTTTTTAAGCATGGCATTTATGTCCTCTAAACCCTAATTACAAAAATTAGAGATTATCCAAAATCTTAAAAACCCACACTGGTTTCTTATTGCTCAAGAAACAGCAAACCTCTGCAGCTTTGTTCATAATTATACATCCTCCCTTTGATCTCAAATCTTCGACGTAAATATTTTCTTGAACTATGTTATATTGTTCGCTCATTGAGATCTTATGATTACGTCAACAGATCGAGAGAGAGACAGAGACAGAGTGTTTGCTGTAGAAGTAGTCCTTGTCAGGAGGAGAAGGCTTGCATGTTCTGTGAAGGAGATTTGTTGTAGCAAATGAAATGAAAAAAGCAAGAGAGTCTTATAAGATAATTTTTGCCTTGAGGCAAAGACTAAGACATGTCTCATATATAACCACATGAACTCCATGTTACTCTTGTCTTGCTTCTTTCCTTGAGCTGTCTTGTCTCTACAAACTTTCCATTTTCTTACACAACTTTTAAAAGAACTATAACATACACAAAGGTCGTTCTCAGACATTTAGTATTGCCCTAGGCATCTCTTTCCCAAAACTCATGTCTACTTCTTTTATAGAAATCCCTATTTATTTTATTTTTCTTCTAACCACGTGAAAATATTATCTATATATAAAACCATTAGACTTGTCCTCTTTTTCGTACGATTCCGTTTCTTTCATTCCCAAAGATAAGAAAAAGACAGAAGAGCTCTATTCAATGAAAAACTTCTCTTGATTTAGACATTTCTTCTCCTAAAACGTTACACCATGTCTATTTATAATAGGAACAGCTCGAATTTATGTTCTTTAAACCACGTGAAATATAATCGACACTTCTTCTTCAACTGTCTTCTGCTCAGAGCAATTTTTGTGTTCATAAACACTTTTAGATGATAATTGAAATTTTGTTTTCTATATATATTAGTCAAAAAAAGAGAGCTGGTTACAGTCTAGCGAATTGCAAATATAAATGTAAGGTCTTTTCATCACATGGGGGTTGCAGGAAATTAACACTAATAAATGTGGACCATATGCATATATAGACAAGAAACTGCATATAGTAAGATATACTATTGCAAATTAAAAAATAAGCTAATATGAACAATGGAATTGTACGATGATCAAATAGATGGATTGTAAATGACAATATTGGTAAACATAGTGACACCTCGAGAATGAGACGGCACAATGAAAATGTAAGAGTTTTTTTCAGCCGTCGGTTGTCTTTAAATGGTATATTCAAGTTTATTTTAATTAATGGTTTGTCGTTATTTTTCTCATGTGTATTACATTTTTTTAAAAAATACCAAAATAAATGTTATACAATTACTCAAATGCGTTCTCACGTGAGTTGTCAACTAATTAATTTCTCACAGGTGATAGGAATTAGATTCTTTTAGTTTTAGCAATGGTTCACAATTAACTGTGGGTTCGGTTTAATCCCGATTTGGCAGAGTCTCCGGTTCACTAAAACTGGGCCGATTTTTTTTTGGATGGGCTAACACATTCAGGCCTATGAAAAGAGGCCCAACAAGAAGTTTGTTGAAAAGCTGTTAAAACGGCTACTCGAGTCGAAGAACAGAGAGCATTCTTCTCTTCTTCTTGCTTCTGTGTAAGTGTAACCTGAGAAGCAGAGGTAGCTCGATCAAGATTTGTAGCAATGATAACTTAAGATTCTTTTTATTGGAAATCTTATAAGTTATAGGGATATGTTTAGACCTTGTCTCTATTACAAATTCGTAGTCGAAAGGAACTTGTGTATTATATCATGTGTTCAATATGGTCCTGCCAACATATACAGCTAACATTTTACTAGCCTTCAAGAGAAATTTAACATCTTTGGTGCTTAGATATCAAACGCTTTACATTTTGGTATTCAAGAAACGAAGATCGGAAATCTAAACCTAAAGACTAAATTCGGTTTTGGTTATGGATCAAAAGGTTTGAGTGATATAAAGATAAGAAATATTATATAGTTTTGGATTGAAGATATTTAACCAAGTGCAATCAATCCATTAATCTGAAAATATAGTTTATGTCCTACATGTTCTAATTAGGAACTTGTCTTCACATGTTCTTGCCCACATATCACAACACAACGTCCCTTGTCATAAGTAAAGTAGGTCTTCTCACTTCTCAGTGATATGAAAGAACATGATCAATAAGGTCTTCTCAATGATTTCAAAAGACAGGACCACATGACTCTAAAATTTATGTGGCAAGAATTGAATTCAGCTAAAATGTAACCTATCTAATATAGGTCATATGTGGTTTTTTTTTTGTCTTATCATATCAACATCATGGAGATGATGCTGACTAGACAAATCCATGTGCCTTTTTTTTTGTATTCTTATGAGTTTAAATTAAGATAATTCTGTAAACCAACCAATGAGGTTATCTTCAAGTAATGTTATTTTCTCTATATATACACATCACTCAATCCCTTGACCTCTTCAACAAGCTTTCACTTGCAATAATAATATATTTCTAATTAAGAAGATCAAAATCCATGGCTATCAGAATCCTTCGTGTGCTGCAATCATCAAAGCAACTTCTAAAATCGTTGTCACATTCATCAAACAATGTGGATATTCCAAAAGGACACCTTGCGGTTTACGTTGGAGAGAGGCTACAAAAGAGAAGATTTGTGGTTCCAGTAACGTACTTGAGTGACCCTTGTTTTCAAAGTCTTCTAAGAGAAGCTGAGGAAGAGTTTGGGTTTGATCATTCAATGGGTGGTCTCACTATTCCTTGCACCGAACAAAACTTCATCGATCTCGCCTCTCGCCTCAACGCTTGATCCTGAGACTCACACGTATCAGTAGATCTAACCCATTAAGTTCCAGCCGTTTCCTTCAAGACAAGAAGAAGAGATGGTCTCTCTCTATCTCCCTTGAAAATTAAACAGAGCTTGATGTATTTTGACTGATGTAACATTTGTTTTCTTTTTTCTCACGTTTCAGTGAGTTGTAGTTTAAAATATTAATCAAAACCCATGATTCCTTGTATTGATACTTACTGTGACAAAAATGTTTGTCATCTGAACAAAGTAAAGATTTTGGTTCTATGAAAGAACTCCAGTTATGAAACTCATGCCGTTTTAGGTTTACAGCATCACAAAGCTTGCCGTTCTTTAGTTTTTCCTTGGGTTTACACTCACATTTATCATGTCTCATTCTTGGTGATGAGTCACTATTGCTATTGCTGATTGTAACAAATCTACAAGCGCGAGTTAGCTCCACTCTCAGAAAGTTCCAATCTTTAAATCTCTAATCAGTGAATTGAGTTTCAGTAAGGCCTGTCTGTGACACTCACCTAATATGCATCATCATCAATAGCACATGGCTTTGCCTCTCTTTGACTTGATTCTTTGCCTCCAATTCAAAATGAAGCAGCTGCAGTTTCTATCTACCCTCAGACAACTTCATGTGAACATCTTCTCAAGAGACTGCGAGTTCTTGCCTCTTAAACAACTTCAAAGGCTCCTTGTAATGTCCCACCATGTGTACTCTGCTCATACATGTCCACCTCTTGTAGACCACAGAGTAATCTTCAATCAAAGCTTCACCTCATTGGTTTATATATACACATGAATACCACTAGCTTTTCATTTCAAAACAAAACCAAATCATAATCAACAATTCAGAAACTTCCATCAAACTTTTGAGAGAGAAATGGCAATGATCCGAAGTCTTTTAGCTGCAAAGAAGAATTCTAACAAGCAAAGCAGCTTCAACACCAAAAGGATTTCTTGCGGTATACGTAGGGGAGAGTCAGAAGAAGAGATATATGGTACCAGTATCATTCTTGAACCAGCCTTCTTTTCAAGCTCTGCTAAGTAAAGCCGAAGAAGAGTTCGGGTTCGATCATCCCATGGGTGGCTTGACAATCCCTTGTACTGAAGATACTTTCGTCGCTATAGCTTCTCAGCTAAGACAGTAGAATCAAACAGAGACATACATTTTTTAATAGAGAATCCAATGTAAATACATAACCTTTTTCCTCTTTCTTGTTGAAAGAGTTTGTCCCAAAGGAGAGACATTTAATGGAAACACCATATTGATATTTACCTCACATCAATTTCATATAACAGATCCATCAACCGCATAATGATAAGAAATTAGATCATATCAGCAACTAAACTCATTACACACAAAGCTTTAGAATTCACAATAGAAATTCATATAATCACACAATGTCTTGAACACAAGCAAAAACTTTTAACAAAGTACATAGATCAGAACTAGAACGTATAATCCAACACTAAAACACATCTACTTGTCAATCCAACACATTTGATTCTGACACTGAATCTCCACTACTGTCTGTGAAACTAGATTTTGGATTGTGCATAGGATTTGTCCATTTCTGAAGCTTCATATCAAGAAATTGGACAGCCGAGTTAATCTGCAACAGGAAGAGGTACAATCTAAATAAGCAATAGCTGATTAAAAAAAGTCGAAATTTTTAGATTGGTTTATGGAATTAGGAACAAGAAAGCTTACTGATTGTGAGGCGGTATGAAACAGAGTTTTCCCTAAGGGAACTACACAAAACCTGTTCCACTCAACACTTCAGTTTCTACTTAGTTTCATAATTTTCTAAGAACAAACCATTCCAATTGAATAAAGATTCTGACTTACATTCCTCTGCCGCCGGCGAGAGCTTCCTCCGATGGGTCCTTCCATTCGTCGACACTACAAGCCAATACAGAAACATTTTATCTCAACTAAATTGGAAAATGATTTTTAACTGATAAAGATAGAGACTTTACACCCAGCCGTAACGACGGTCAAAGAGAAGCCGTCTCGAGGAGCGTTTGGCTGCGGTGGCCGGCGGTTCCATTTATCCTCCTTCCGGATAAATGGATAGAGAGAAGGAACGGTGCAGATTATATAATCATTGGGCCTATTCATAATCAACGGCCCATATACATATACAGTCATAAATATAAGCCCAATTTTAGTCTTCCAAGTTCCATTATTTTTATCTTTTTGTTGTAAACTATATAGCAAATTCTGAGCTTGCAGAATCGTAATGTTTTGACGTTTTTATTGAAATGATTACAAACTCTTGGAACGAACAGATTTATGTATTTCTGAAATTAACTTTGTGGGAGTGATGTTATGTTTACTCTAATTGGTACTTTAGAGTGAAAATAAAAGGAGACTTAAGCAAAAGGGAAGTGAAAAATTCATGTCAATAATAATATCCAGGGTTCCAAAAAATATACAGACAGTTAAAAAGTTAGAGTTTGATCTCAAGGAGTAAACATGAGAGCAAGCTCAGATACACAAAGCTGAGATCTAACTTTGTGTAACAAATGTCATCAAAGTATCTAACTTTTTTTTTCCTTTTTCTTTATAACTTACACAACTCCAGATGGGAGGCGGAGAACAAGCTGGCCTCCGATAACACTGCATACAAAAGATGGTGGAGGAACAATCAAAAGATGGTGAATCGAAACGACTGAAGAAGCTTGCAGATGAAGGAAAGAAAAGTACCTTTTAACGTAGTAGTAACAGAAATCTGCTAAGATGAATGTTTGGACGATTTCCGAGATTAGAACCATCGATGGCCATAGTCCGTAACCCAGTGCTACAAGCATGCCTCCGCGGGTGTCCAAAACCTGTTTGGAAACACAAGACCAAATCATATTTATGTGTTCAGTTTAGAAATTACAAACAAAGGAGTTGATGGTCACTTGCTTGAATGCCATAAAGCATAGGATGTTCAGAAAATCAATAAGCAACAAGCTATTTGTAAAATCATTGGATTATACGAGAGAATAATAGAACCAATCAGTTAAGTAATCTTAAACTCTCTTTCTTGAAGATCAGAATCTACCTGTAATACCCAGTGTGCACAGCTAAGGAATCTTGCTACTCCAAGTGCAAAAACATAATGAGCCGTGAAAGGTTCCACAATCTGAATAAACCAAAACATATCAGTGACTGGACTCGTTTTAAGTTCTCAAGTCTCCGAAAGCGACCTCATAAAACGCATACCTTTGTGTTCTGCATCACTCTCAACTGTGGCAGTACTGAAACAGCTTCGAGGTAAACACAGAATGCCCAGGATATTCTATTCAATATATTATGTGAAGTTGATGGATGAATCAATACAGCTAACACAGCACAGGGCACAAGCTGCAAAAATCAAAAGCGCGAAAAAAATCAATACCTACCAATCCTTAAGCTAAATGTACCAGTAGACAGTAGTTAGATGCCACCATATTTTGAAAAGCATGTAATGTGCAGATTAACCAAACTTGATACTTATGAAAATACATCAGCTACAACTTATAACTTATGTAGCTTAAAATACAAACGAACACTGGTTATAACTTATATTGTTAAAAAAAAAAAAAAAAAAAACTTTATGAATACAGAGAATGACTTACACAATAATAGAGAGCAAAGTTGTCTTTGTCTTCCATGTAACTAGGTCTTAGCTTAAAACGGATCATAAATATAACCCAAAGAGTTGCTCCCAAAGTAGCCAAGTCCAGAATTGTATGTATATCATATTCCATTACAAAGCTACAATACAGCCTAACAGCTAGAAATATAGCCGTAAGCTCCTGAGATTTCAATGACAATCCTGCAAATCCCACAAAAAATGGAGACCACACAAAATGCTTAATTTAAAATTAGATTTGGATACTGAAAAAATTGAATAAATCCTAAACATTTCTATCTAATTAAAGATCGAAACTTTCATGTTAAAGCAAACCAACTGTGTCCTAAGAACCAACGAAGGATATTTGAATCCCAACTCGAAATCCCTAAATTGAAGTCAAAAGGAGAGATTTTTGGTAATACCAGCACAAGTTTTTTCCTTGATGAGTTTATAGATAAGAACAGAGATTCCAATTGAATGAACAGCTTCGGCGGCAACGAAGAGATTATCATGATCGTGAACGATGAATCTGAGTAGAACAAGCGCCGCCATGCCTGATACGACGGCCAAGAAAGCCTTCACCTTTGGCGGTTGCCTCTTGACCCATGAAGAAACCACTTGGATCGGAGTCTTCGTTGCCTTCATTTCTTCTTCTTCTTCTTCTTCTTCTTCTTCTTCTCTTGCTTTCTCGGTTAAGTGAGAAGAACGTTTTTACAGGTACGATAACTCCATCCAAATTAAAATTGACTAAAATTTAATGGGCCGAGACAAAAACCCATTTTAGGCCCGTAAACGTATTTCCATTTCTTCCCAAAGTGTATTTTATATTTTTGACATTTTATTGTGGATTAATTATTTATAGATTTACCCAAACTTTTAATAAATGCATATAAATAAACATTTTGTTGTAAACTAGAGAGAAGAATAAGGGAAATTCGTATTATATTGTTCTGATCTGATCTGATAATGAATGAGGTTACATCGGTTCCTTTATATAAGGATGAGTACATAAGAGATAAAAAGAAAAACCTAATAGGAAAAGGAAAAGTACAAACCGCCTAACTTAAATCTTGGGCCGGAACTTCCATGGGCCAGACGGGCAGAACTAGAGTGTGGCAAATCCACATATGATTTATAACACTCCCCCTTGGATGCCACAACTCTAAGAGCTCGTAATGCGCTTTGGATGTTGCCTCGTTAAAACCTTTCCCGAGAAAAACCCAATGGGAAAAAACCCGAGATAAGGAAAAAGAGTACAACACGCATTACTCCCCCTGTTCTGAACCTCACTGAATGTCTTTCAATCTTCGCATTCCAATCTGATGTATGAGCTTCTTGAATGTCGAGGTCGGTAGAGACTTGGTAAATAAGTCCGCGGAATTCTCACTTGAACGGACTTGCTGGACTTGCACTTCTCCATCTTTCTGTAAATCATGCGTGAAAAAGAACTTTGGTAAAATGTGCTTCGTCCTGTCTCCTTTTATATAACCGTCTTTGAGTTGAGCAATGCATGCGGCATTGTCCTCGTATAATATGGTTGGTTCCTCTTTGCCTTCGGTCAATCCACAATCTGTTCTAATGTGTTGGGTCATCGACCTCAACCAAACACATTCACGGCTGGCTTCATGTATTGCCAAAATCTCTGCATGATTGGACGATGTAGCAACAAGAGTTTGCTTCATTGATCGCCAAGATATAGCCGTGCCACCATGTGTAAAAACATAACCTGTCTGTGATTTAGCATTATGTGGATCTGAAAGATAACATGCATCAGCAAAACCAATCAAACTATCTTTGTTTTGGTTAGTATAAAATAAACCTAAATCTTTCGTTCCTTGTAGGTAACGAAGTATATGCTTTATCCCGTTCCAGTGCCTTTGGGTTGGACATGAGCTAAATCTTGATAGTAAGTTCACGGCAAAACATATGTCTGGTCTAGTGTGGCTCGCTAGATACATTAAAGCTCCTATGACACTTAGATATGGCATTTCGGGACCAAGGACTTCTTCATCGTCCTTCTTTGGACCAAATGGATCTTTATCCAAATCTAATGATCTCACAACCATGGGGCTAGATAACGGGTGAGATTGGTCCATATTAAATCTCTTGAGTACCTTTTCTGTATATGCCATTTGATGCACAAGGATTCCATTAGACATGTACTCAAGCTGTAATCCCAAACAGAATTTTGTTTGTCCTAAGTCTTTCATCTCGAATTCTTTCTTTAGATATTCAACTGTTTGGGTAATCTCTCCAGATGTTCCTAACATATTCAGGTCGTCTACATACACCGCGATGATTACAAACCCCTTTTGCCATTTCTTTATGAATACACACGGATTTATGGGGTTATTCTTATAGCCCTCTTTGACGAGATATTCACTCAGTCTATTATACCACATACGACCTGATTGTTTCAATCTATAAAGACTTTTGTTCAACTTTATACAATGTTGTTCTCGAGAACCTTCTTTGTCTTTGAGCTCAATACCTTCTGGAATTTTTATATAAATCTCATTATCCAGTGGACCATATAAGTATGCGGTTACAACATCCATTAACCGCATATCCAAATTTTCTTTTATAGCCAGACTTATTAGGAATCTAAAAGTCGTTGCATCCACCACAGGGGAGTATGTCTCCTCATAATCTATTCCTGGTCTTTGCGTGAATCCTTGTGCTACAAGCCGTGCTTTATGTCTCACGATTTCATTATGTTCATTTTTTTTCCTCACAAAGACCCATTTGTGTCCAACTGGTTTAATATCGAATGGTGTCCTTATGATCGGACCAAACACATTCTTCTTCTTTAAAGAGTTTAACTCCACGTTTATAGCTTCTTTCCATTTAGGCCAATTTTCTCTTTGAGTGCACTCATATATTGACGTGGGTTCTAGATCCTCGCATGTGTCCATTATTTCAAGTGCTACCTTATATGCAAATATTTCATTGATGTCGACATCTTTTTTGTTCCATTGTTTTCCAGACATGACATAATTCGTTGAGATCTCATTATTGTCAAGAACTTCAGGACCATGAGGCTCGGCGTCCCGAGCATCATTGTTTGGTTCCTTTGGTTCGCTCATGTCTGGTACCACGGGTTCATCTAACGCACCTTTCTTTGATTTTCGAGGGTTTTTATCTTTGGAACCTACTGGTCTACCTCTCTTTAAACGCGTTTTAGATTCTGTAGCAACTTGATCGTGTCCCTCGTGAACATCGATTCTTATAGGTGCATTAGCGGCTGGTATATATGACTTAGTCACTCTTTTCGGGTCAGCAAAGGAATCTGGTAATTGATTAGCTAGCTTTTGTAAATGTGTAATCTTTTGGACTTCAATATCACATTCTCTGGTCCGAGGATCTTGCCATGTTAAGGATGTTTGATTCCATATAATTTCCTTTTGGTTCCATGCATTTTCTTTTACCAGCCGGTTCTCCCCTAATGTTGGATAGTTACATTCGTCAAAATGACAATCTGCATACCTGGTCTTAAATAGATCACCCGTGGTTGGCTCGAGGTACTTAATTATTGTGGGAGAATCATATCCAACATATATCCCCATCCTCCTTTGAGGTCCCATCTTTGTTCTCTGTGGTGGTGCAATTGGTATATAAACGGCACATCCAAATGTTTTGAGATGGGATATGTCTGGCTCATGACCCGTTAGTAATTGTGATGGGGAATATTTGTGTTCACTAGATGGCCTGATGCGAATTAGTTCTGCTGCATGTAAAACTGCATGTCCCCAAGCTGAGATCGGGAGTTTTGATCTCATTAGTAATGGTCTAGCTATTAGCTGAATACGTTTTATAAATGATTCTGCTAGACCGTTTTGTGTATATACATGTGCCACAGAATGTTCAACACTTACCCCATGGACATACAGTAATCATTAAAAGCTTGAGACGTGAATTCACCAGCATTATCTAGACGTATAGTCTTTAGTGGAAAATCTGGAAAGTGTGCCTTTAGACGGATTATTTGTGCAAGCAATCTTGCGAATGCTAAATTCCGTGTGGATAATAAACAAACGTGTGACCATCTCGTGGATGCATCAATAAGTACCATAAAATATCTGAATGTCCCACATGGTGGGTGAATTGGTCCACAGATGTCACCTTGTATTCTTTCCAGAAAGTTCAAAGTTTCTTTGTTTACTTTTGCTGGTGATGGCCTTACTATGAGTTTCCCTAGTGAACATGCTTCACACGTGAGATTCTTTGGGATAACTCTTCTTTCTTTCAATGTGTGCCCATAAGTATTTAGTAATAATTTTCGCATCATGTTTGTACCGGGATGGCCAAGCCGGTTATGCCATAAAGTAAAATTTTCGGAAAACTCCTTGTTTACCGAGGCATTTGCTTCTATCATATTAATCTTAGCACAGTAAATGCCTGTAGATATGGCCGGTATGGTCTCAAGGATTTTCTTATGGTCATTGGCGAGTTCATATATCATTAGGAATTCTCTATTCCCATCGCCCTTTGTTTCAATATGTAGACCATTCATACGAATGTCTTTAAAACTCAATAGGCTCCTCTTTGAGCTCGGTGAGTATAGTGCATCAAAAATTTCTAAATGTGTACCCTTAGGTAATAATACATTTGCTTGACCATATCCTTCTATTAGATTTGCCACACCGGCTATGGTACATATATTGGCACTTTTGAGTATAATATTCTCTTATTCAAATCGAAATAATATCAAATAAATTCAAAACATAAATCCAAAGATAACATGCAATCCGTAAAACATAAAGAAAATAAAACACCAAATCAAAACATAAAAATCAAATGTCGAAATCATTCTATTCTTTGAGATAATCAGAAGTCTCGTATTCCATTAAGTCATCTTGCTCGTGATCGAAATCATCGTCATGGTCCTGATGGACTAAGTTAGCTTCCGGATTCTTTCATTTCAGGCTCTCTTGATAGAGATCACATAAATACTTGGGCGTTCTACACGTCTTTGCCCAATGGTTCCCCATTCCACATCGATGGCATCCAGATTTATTGTTTGAATTTTGTGGCTGTGGATAATTGCCACGGCCTCTTCCTCGGCCTTGGTTAGATTCGGATTATACCCACGGCCCCTACCTTGTCCTCGGCCGTATGGACTGTAGTTGTGGCCACGTCCTCCTTGCCATCTCCCACGTCCACGGCCTCGGCCTCTACCTCGGCCATTAAAACCTTGTTGGACGTGGTGTGTTTCTTTCTTTTCCTCAGCGGCCACATGGGCTTCAGGTAATGGGGTTGATCCGGGAGGTCTTAACGAACTATTTCTCAGCAATAGCTCGTTGTTTTGCTCAGCTAGCAACAAACAAGCGATCAGACTTGCATATGTATCAAAGCTCTTTTCACGATATTGCTGTTGGAGCAACACGTTACTTGTGTGGAACGTGGAGTATGTCTTTTCAAGCATCTCCTCATCAGTGATTTTCTCACCACACAATTTCAATTTTGATACGATTTTAAACAGGTCTGAGTTGTATTCATCCACGGATTTAAAGTCCTGGAATCTCAAATTCCTCCAATCATACATAGCCTTTGGAAGCATCACCGTTCTGTGATGATCATATCTCGTTTTCAATTCATTCCAAAGTGCTAGAGGATTTTCGATAGTCAAGTACTGATCCTTTAGACCCTCAGCAAGATGATGGCGAATTATAGAAATTGCCTTGTATTTATTTTTCTCATCTTCATTGTTATCATCAATGATACAATCGCCAAGTCCCTTAGACTTTAGGGTTATCTTGGTATCCAACGCCCACTGTAAGTAATTATCTCCCGAAAGAGTGAGGGCAGCATATTCCAAACTTTGGATGTTCGACATCTGAAATTTATTCATCATATTCTCTTAATAATCACAAAAACTTCAATGTTCATGCATGGTGTAAAACGATTTATGCGATCATAAAATATTTCTAGCAACTTAGCAAAATCGAGTTACATGATTAATGATATGCAACCTAAATATATATATATGTTGATCAGATTTTAGTTTGGTGACAATTCTCATGCTATCAAATTTCAATCAGTAATATTTTCTCATGCGGATTCTATCAACCTATGTGCATGCTCGGATTCAATATTTATGCATCATAAAACATCAATCAATGAAATCAAAATTTCATGCGGAATTAGGGTTAGGGTTTATGCGCAATTTCCAGGTTAGAGTTTCATAATTATTTAATCAGATTTAAGATTTTATCGTGAAATCATCAAACAAGTATCAATCAAATTTCAATCAAGATATCCGGGTCTCATGACCCTCCAGCAAACATGCAATAATATTTAGAACATATATTTAGATTTTAGAGTTTCCTAGTTTGACTAGGATTTACCGATTTCAGGGTTTTAGGGTTTCCTAGTTTGACTAGGATTTACCGTTTTCAGGGTTTTAGAGTTTTAGGGTTTATAGATCTTACCTTTAGAAATCTGATTGATGAATGGTGCTTGTCTTCTTCTAGTTCGCCGTAACCTTGGTAGGTTGTATGAACTTTGCTTTATTCGGCGGCGAGATTAGGGTTTTAGGTTCGCCGGTTTCTAGCTAGGGTTTTAGAACAATCGCGCTGATAACGTGTTGTAAACTAGAGAGAAGAATAAGGGGAATTCGTATTATATTGTTCTGATCTGATCTGATAATGAATGAGGTTACATCGGTTCCTTTATATAAGGATGAGTACATAAGAGATAAAAAGAAAAACCTAATAGGAAAAGGAAAAGTACAAACCGGCTAACTTAAGTTTTGGGCCGGAACCTCCATGGGCCAGGCGGGCAGAACTAGAGTGTGGCAAATTCACATATGATTTATAACACATTTATATATATATATATATAAAGTACCAAAATACTATGATATATTTGGGAAACTTATGTATATTTTACTTTCTGTCAAAACATCTTATCTATTTTTTAAGAGTTTAATTCTATTGACACATAAACTCTTTTTCCAAAACTTAATTCCATTTAAAAAATAATAATTTTAAACTACATAGATTTACAACTAATGTTTTTTTAACTATCCAAATTTATTCCAGTCAAACTTGTTTCATCCAAATTTTTGTGGCATCTATAACTACATAAATTTGCAAATTACATTTTTTACAATATCCAAGCTTTTAATCAAATGCTCATTTTATGTGGGTGAATCAAATCAAATTAAATGAAATGGATAAATATAGTTTGTCTTTATAGAAAAGGATATGAATTCCTAGAAACGACATGCATTAGGCAGAACATTAAATTATTTAAAACTTTATGCGATGAGTGGAGCAAACGTGAAGTGAGTGTCTTTTTCATCGTAGACCACTTAAAGATAAGCTTCCTTGTTTTGATGTCTTAACCACCACCAATCACTAATATATATTTCACACAAATCCTATCAGAATTTAAACATCTGCCTATTTTTAGATCAAGTTCAGAGACTATTCTTATATTTTCCAATAAACAACAGTTAAGTAAATATAACAGAGATCAATCTTTAAAAGTTATAATCAATTGTTAAACTATCATTTTTTACAAACTTATTTTCTTTATAAATTTATATCACACAACAACAACAATAAAAACTTTGCCTAATAAACTCAATGTGTATATTGAGTATGGGGACAGTAGCGAAAGCTAAACAAATGAAGACCTAAAAAAAACATTACAAGTGAAGAAGATATGTGAGTTATAAACGAAAAAGAAACATGACATGATCTCCCTACTTTCTTTGAAAAATTAAAAAAATTATTTGTTAAAAAATAAAGAAAGATGAGTGTTGTTAATACGAATAGTTGTAGACTTATGGCCCGACTAATCCATACATTACATATGTAAAATGACCACATAAATTCTTGGAAATTTCCCAACTAGTACTAATGATTTTCCCAAATAGTGAGTGTATATCATCATGGTCCATGGACTATGATGAAAATATCATTTATAGTATACCTAACAAACCATTATCTCTTTCTGACTCCTTTATCCCTCTTTGTTTGGTATTATTATCTTCCGAGTAATAAAAAGCATTTCACAAATCAATTATATATAAACCATTAAAGCAAACAAAGAAACAAAAGAAGGGACGATGCATTACCACGGCTGCTGCTGCGGACGGTGTAGAGTAACGGCGTCTCCGTTGCCGGTAATAGTCATGATCACGGTGGCGCTCGTCCTCTTAGCTCTTTCCTCCGCCGTGAAATTCGAGATTGCTGTTTCCTCAGGCGAAGATATTATGAGATGGCTCCTCCTCGCCACGGTTCCATTGGCTCTACTCTTCGCCGTGCGGTGTCTCTCTTGCCTTGAAACGTCTAAAAGATCCATCTACTACTGTCCTTGTGGTCGCTGGAAATGCGTTTGCTACTACTAGTTTTGATCGCGGTTAGTTTTGTTGCGTTTGCGTTTATGTACATTAATAATTTCGTAATTTGTAGGTGTTGTTGATGTTAACGTGAAGCATATATATAGCGTGAGTACCGGTTTTGGTGTGCTTTGACGACAATATTCAATAGTATTAACTTTTAGTTTTTCTTTTTTTTTCTTACAAAATATATAAATTATATGTATATGATATTGATCTGCATATGGCGAATCGTTTCTTTATATTTCTGAAAGTTTTAACCAAACATATTATATTCTTCCGAAAATTTTGATCTCCATTTGATAAATACTCTACAACATAAATGGAAGATAAAATCAAAACCCGACGGTGGTAAATAAATTTACAAATTTTTGGAATGCATATGTTTTTTCTCTTTTCAATTGGATAAAGAAATAACTATTTATATTCATAATTATGCAATTAGAATTAGTAAAGAAAGGTGAGAATTAACAGTGTAATTATGTCATTTTGTGAATTTAGGCGATTAGGGTAAAAGGTCAAATGGTTTATGTCATCTTTGAATTTTGTGTTGCTTAGTAAAGAGGTGATTAATGATGATAACAGTTAAAGCAAAGGAAAATTAGGAAACTTGATAATGACGCTTCACCTACAATTGTGTCACACTATTCCTTATTAAAAAAAAACGACAAATCATCTCTATCCACGTAACCACGTTAACGTTATCATTATATCATCTATGCAATTACTCATCTTTTACATATCAAATATTCAAAAACAAGTCTTTATATGTGCATTTAAAAAATGGATCATCGAGTACAAAAATAATCAGAAAACCATAACTCTTTGACATTTTTATGTCACAAGAATCACTGTCTCCTAAACATAGTTCGTTTAATAGTATAAAATTAGGGTTGTTCTTTATGTTTTATGCCGGTGTCTTCAAATGGGGATGATATATATATCTCTTCTCTTAATGTGCTTTCCATTAATTTGGGAATTAAATCACAAATAAATGTGGACTATTGACTAAGTTGTTGACTACTTACTATGTATATGATCATCCACTCACAATTTAGGTATGTAAATTTTGTTGGACCTCATGAGATGACAAGATTAGGAATGAAATAGGTCAAGATCCGACACCAACATTATTATATATACAGATTAAGTTTTATTTTTACAAATTACAACATTTCGGTAAGATAACAAGAATCACAACACAATCTTTTGAGATAGCCAAACCATGAAATCATCACATGTAATTTTAATTTGCATAGCCATGCTCTCATTTTTCGCAATACATAAGTGTACGCATAACTTTTTCTCATATACATCAAATATCTATCTTTTTTATTTTATTTTTTTTATTATCAAATTAAGTTTTGTTTGTGTGTTTCAAATGAATGTGTAGGTGAAAGCAAACTCTATATACCATCATGTATCAAAGCCACTTGCAAGTCCGTATTTGAAAAGGACTGTTGGTGCTGCTTCATGCCTAAAGTTCATAAGGATGATTGTTGGCTAATCAAAGATTTTCCCAACGCCAAAGAGCTTTGCTTCGACTGGTGTTCAACGAAGATTTAATTTTTTTTAATAATTGAATAATAATGTATGCTATTTATTTAGTTTCCTACTTTTTCAAAAGCATTCATTTTTCTTCTAAAATAATCGTTGTTATTTTTCACCGATTGCCTTACGACAAAGCTATTTAATTAATCAGCTAGAAACATAAACCATCAACTAATACTCCTTCTGTTTCATTATGGGTTTAATTGGTAATTTTCAACCGGTTCATTTGTAAACCAATAGTCTTATATGTTACCAATCAATAGAATGATTAAAATAAGTGATTTAATGAAGTGGTTGGAAGAGGAAAAATGGGAAATTGCAAACCACATAAAAAATAAAGTGGTTTGTTTGTAAACAAGGCGATTGGATTTTTTTTTAATATATTTTTATTTAAAAAAAAATTAAAATAGTATTCATATATATCATTCTTTAAAGTAAATTTTGAAAATAATTTTTTTTAAAAATATTTTAATTTATTTTATGTTATTTTTATATAAATATTTTTACTATTCAACCGCTTGTTACCAATCGTAACTATACTTTAGCCGCATGTTATAACTTAACCGTTTTCTCTCTACTACTATTTCTAACCATTTTCTTTTTAACCGCTTTGTTTATAACCGCTAAAAAATCTCTTAACCGCTATGTTTAAACAATGTTACCAGTCGAATCCTCTAAATATTATTTAAAGTTTTTACGTATAAATTATAAAACAGTAAACTTTTATATTTTATCTCTCGTAAATACCCTATACTTTTTTTATTGGTCATTACATGAAAATAATATAGGGTAAAAACGAAACTTAATATGAAACGAGATTATATATATACAAAGAATTGGATCAATCATACAAACCAAATAAATTATCAAATAGTCGAATGTCAAGAAAGAAAAAAATGCAATGTAAATCAACAAAGTAAATTATTTGTAAAACTCGATAACGTAAACTGTACTTCTTTCATTGGTGAAAGGGGATTTCCCACTAAAATGAAGTCTACATTTACATTTGAGACAAAATAATACTATTTATTTGGATAGAAACTTTTACGTGTATTATACAATACCCTCTTAATTCATCCGTCGGTCACACATAGTTATAATATTATTAAACAGAGTCGGTTTCTATAAGTTTTTGTTTCATCAGCACATACATTAAAAGCCAGAGAAAGAAAGAAAAAGCTTTTCTCATAATAATTAGTAGAGATGGCGTATGAAGACAGAAGAACAGGAGGAGCATCGATCTTGGATTCATTCTCACTCTCACCTTTACCATACCCAGTCCTTTTAATCCTAGCCGTTGCTTCAGTGTTCTTGATGACTTCTTGGTACTTCAGCTTCGAAGAAGCAGCCGAATCCGCCGGAGAGCAGATGAATTTTGCTCTTCTCTTGATTCCTCTGCTTCTCATCGTCTTGGTTCGGTGGTTATCTTCCATGGAGAACCCTGACGCTTTTCTTGGTGTGTTTTCAAACCGTCGTCGGACTTATGTGAGTCTCGGAGATGACGGTGGTGGAAGCTCGCCGTGGGGAGTTGCGGCGTTTATAATTCTCTTGCTCTTTTTGCTTCAGTATCAATCAAGTTTCTTGGAGATGTGGTTTCGTTGATGAATTATGATGATAACTTTTTTTTTACTTTTTACTTGTTTTACTTTTTGTTGTTGTTAGTTGTGTTGTGTCGTAT
Source organism: Barbarea vulgaris (assembly GCA_963667165.1). NCBI lineage: Eukaryota > Viridiplantae > Streptophyta > Magnoliopsida > Brassicales > Brassicaceae > Barbarea > Barbarea vulgaris. Next base: position 27,143,886 of record OY763892.1, read on the forward strand.
AGTGTGTGGTGGTGATGTAAAAAATGGTCATAACTACGAGGTTGAGGATCGCGTGATTGTGTTATCCGATATCTTTATTTCTCTTTTTTACACGTCGCCCCAATATTATATACTATCATAGATTAAAAATGGAAATTATATTGAATACTCCATATGGAGTTTACCGTAAATATTCTTTTTTTTAACTGCATTTTTCAAGAATCCATACCCAATCTGAGGACAAAAAAAATTCAAATTTGAAAAAGATTCTTTGGGAAAAGCATAAAATATTAGTTATATACTAATCATATAGCTGTCACCACTATATTATATATACTATGAATTACAATTAATTATAAGAAAGGATTCATCCAAACCTGTGTCTAGTAGCCGGTATATTGAGTAAAAAAGAGTAAATTACACAATTTATAAATTCTGCTTTAGTTTGAGTTTTGGCTCAAATGCGTTACCAAAAAATGAATATAAAGAAAAAAAATTTGAAAGCTAGAAGATCTAAAAAATGGAATGAAATGTGATTTTTTAAAGGGTATAACCCATATATTTTACGAAAAATGAGTTTAAAGCCAAAAAATTGAAATCAACAAGTTCTCAAAAAAATGAAAATGTAGTGAATTGTGAATTTTTTAGGGTTATAACCCACATGTTTTACCAAAAAATTTAAAATCTACAAGTTCTAATATATAAAAAGAAATGGAGTAAAATGTGATTTTTGAAAGCTATAATCCACAAGTATTACCAAAAAATGAGTATCAAGCCAAACAATTTGAAATCTACAAGTTTTCAAAAATAAAGAAAAATATAGTGAAATGTAATTTTTGGAACGCTATAACTAGCCCTGTCAAGCGGGTCAACCCGCAACCCGCTATCCGTCCCGCATCGGATTCTAGTAAATTTTCGACCCGCATCAACCCGCAACCCGTGATCCGCCAAACAAAAAAACCTTACCCGCATCCGCCCCGCTTAAATTTGCGGGCACCCGCAGGTAACCCGAAAATAATTAAATAAAAATAAAAAATTAATTTCTAAATTTTTTTTAGTAAAATTAATATTTAATAATAATTTTTTTTATTAAAAAACAAAAATTCCTAATTTAAAAATAAAATAAAATAATAATTTGGATAAAATATATATTTTTATAATATTTTTAAATTTTAACTACTAAAATAAATAAAATAATAATTATTAATTAATTAAATTTTTTTTTTTTGAAATGCGGGTACCCGCAAACTCGCTTTAGAAAATTTGATGACCCGCATCCGCCTGGCTAAAAAATATTTCGATCCTCACTCGCGACCCGCAATTTGAAAAAAAATAAAAATCGACCTGCATTGAGTTTAAAATAATAAAAAAGTAGTGAAATGTGATTTTTTGAACGTTATAACCCACATATTTTACTAAAAAATTAAAAATCTACAAGTTCAAAAAAAAAAAAAATAGAGTGAGATGTGATTTTTTGAAGGGTATAACCCACAGATTTAACAAAAAAAATGAGTTTAAAACCAAAAAATTGAAATCTACAAGTTCTCAAAAATTATGAAAAATGTAGTGAATTGTGATTTTTTGAAGGGTATAACGCACACATTTTACCAAAAAATGATTATCAAGCAAAAAAATTTGAAATCTAGCAGATCTCAAAAATAATCAAAAATGGAGTGAAATGTGATTTTTCTAAAGGTTATAACCCACATATTTTACCAAAAATGAGTTTCAAGCAAAAAAAAAAATTGAAATCAACAAGTTCTCAAAAATTATGAAAAATGTAGTGAATTGTGATTTTTTGAATGTTATAACCCACAGATTTTATCAAAAAATAAGTATTAAGAATTTTTTTTTGAAATTTTGAAGATTTCTAAAATAGAGTGAAATGTGTTTTTCTGAAGGTTATAACCCACATATTTTACCAAAAATAGAGGTTAAAGCCAAAAAAATTGAAATTTACAAGTTCTCAAAAATTATGAAAAATGTAGTGAATTGTGATTTTTTGAAGGGTATAACCCACAGTTTTGATCAAAAAATGAGTATCAAGCAAAAAAATTTGATATCTAACAGATCTAAAAAATAATAAAAAATGAAGTGAAATGTGATTTTCTAAAGGTTTATTACCCAAATATTTTACCAAAAAATGAGTTTCAAGCAAAACAAAATTGAAATCTACAAGTTCTAAAAAATTATGAAAAATACAGTGAATTGTGATTTTTTTAATCCTATAATAACCCACAGATTTTACCAAAAAATAAGTATCAAGAATTGTTTTTTGAAATTTAGAAGATCTACAAAATGGAGTGAAATGTGATTTTCTGAAAGGTATAATCCATATATTTTACCAAAAAAGGAGTTTAAAGCCAAAAAATTGAAATCTACAAGTTCTCAAAAATAATGAAAATTTTGTGAAATGTGATTTTTGAAAGCTATAACTCACATATTTTACCAAAAAATTTAAAATCTATAAGTTCTAAAATATATAAAAAAATGGAGTGAGATGTGATTTTTTGAAAGATATAACCCACATATTTTACCAAAAAATGAGTTTAAAGCCAAAAAATTGAAATCAACAAGTTCTCAAAATTTATGAAAAATGTAGTGAATTGTTTTGAAAGCAATAAATCCACAGATTTTACCAAAAAAATAGGTATCAAGAAAAAAAATTTGAAATCCAAAAGATCTAAAAAATAAAGTGAAATGTGACTTTTTGAAAGTTATAACCCACATATTTTACCAAAAAATAAGGTTAAAGCAAAAAAAAATTAAAATCTGCAAGTTCTTCAAAATTATGAAAAATGTAGTGAATTGTGATTTTTTTGAAGGGTCTATAACCCACAGATTTTACCAAAAAATGAGTTTCAAGCAAAAAAATTTTAAAATCTAGCAGATCTCAAAATAATCAAAAATGGAGTGAAATATGATTTTCTAAAGGTTATAACCCAGATATATGTCCAAAAAATGAGTTTCAAGCAAAAAAAAAAATTGAAATCTACAAATTCTAAAAAATTATGAAAAATGTAGTGAATTGTGATTTTTTGAATGGTATAACCCACATATTTTACCAAAAATAAGTATCAAGAAAAAAAATTTAAAATTTAGAATATCTAAAAAATGGAGTGAAATGTGATTTTCTAAAAGCCCACATATTTTACCAAAAAAATTTTTTAAAGCCAAAAAAATTAAAATCTACAAGTTCTCAAAAATAATGAAAAATTAGGGAAATGTGATTTTTTTAAGGTTATAACCCACATATTTTACCAAAAAATTTAAAATCTACAAGTTCTAAAATATAAAAAAAAAAATGGAGTGACATGTGATTTTTCGAAGGCTATAACCCACAGATTTTGCCAAAAAATGAGTTTAAAGCCAAAAAAATGAGTTTAAAGCCAAAAAATTGAAATCTACAAGTTCTCAAAAATTATGAAAATATAGTGAAATGTGATTTTTTGAAGGGTATAATTCACATATTTTATCAAAAAATGAGTATCAAGCAAAAAAATTTGAAATCTAGCAGATCTCAAAAATAATCAAAATTGGAGGGAAATATGATTTTCTAAAGGTATAACCCACATATTTTAACAAAAAATGAGTTTCAAGCAAAAAAAATTTGAAATCTACAAGTTCTAAAAATTATGAAAAATGTAGTGATTTGTGATTTTTTGATATGCTATAACCCAAAGATTTTACCGAAAAATAAGTATCAAGAAAAAAAAATTGAAATGTGATTTTCTGAAAGGTATAACCCACATATTTTACAAAAAAATTAGTTTAAAGCAAAAAAAAAATAGAAATCTACAAGTTCTCCAAAATTATGAAAAATATAGTGAATTGTGATTATGAAAAATTTGAAATCTAGCAGATCTAAAAAATAATCAAAAATAGAGTGAAATGTGATTTTCTAAAGGTTATATAACCCACAGATTTTACCAAAAAATGAGTATCAAGCAAAAAAATTTGAAATCAAGCAGATCTAAAAAATAATCAAAAATAGAGTGAAATGTGATTTTCTAAAGGTTATATAACCCACATATTTTACCAAAAAATGAGTTTAAAGCCAAAAAATTGAAATCAACAAGTTCTCAAAATTTATGAAAAATGTAGTTAATTGTGCTTTTTTTAATGTTATAACCCACAGATTTTACCAAAAATAAGTATCAAGAAAAAAAATTTGAAATCTAGAAGACCTAAAAAAATGGAGTGAAATGTGATTTTCTAAAGTCTATATAACACACATATTTTACCAAAAAATGAGTTTAAAGCAAAAAAATTTTAAATCTAAAAGTTCTCCAAAATTATGAAAAATGTAGTGAATTCTGATTTTTTGAAGGGTATAACACACAGATTTTACCAAAAAATGAGTATTCAGCAAAAAAATTTGAAATCTAGCAGATCTCAAAAATAATCAAAAATGGAGTGAAATGTGATTTTCTAAAGGTTATAACCCACATATTTTACCAAAAAAATGAGTTTCAAGTAAAAAGAAATTGAAATCTACAAGTTCTAAAAAATTATGAAAAATGTAGTGAATTGTGATTTTTTGAATGTTATATAACCCACAGAGTTTACCAAAAAATAAGTATCAAGAAAAAAAATTTGAAATCTAGAAAATCTAAAAAATGAAGTGAAATGTGATTTTCTAAAGGCTATAACCCACATATTTTACCAAAAAAATGAGTTTAAACCTAAAAATTTTGAAATCTACAAGTTCTCAAAAATAATGAAAAATATAGTGAAATATGATTTTTCGAAGGCTATAACCCACATATTTTATCAAAAAAATAAAATCTACAAGTTCTAAAATATATATAAAAAAATAGAGTGAAATGTGATTTTTAGAAGGCTATAATCCACAAGTATTACCTAAAAATGAGTATCAAGCCAAACAATTTGAAACCTACAAGTTCTAAAAAAATAATGAAAAATAGAGTGAAATGTGATATTTGGAATGCTATAACCCACATATTTTGCCAAAAAAATGACTTTCAAGCAAAAAAAAATTAAAATCCAAGAGTTTTCAAAAATAATCAAAAATTGAGTGAAATGTTATTTTTTTAAGGTTATAACTCACATATGAGTTTCAAGCCAAAAAAATTGAGATCTACATGATCTCAAAAATAAAGAAAAATAGAGTGAGATGTGATTTTTTGAAGGATATAATCCATAAATTTTACCAATAAATGAGTTTCAAGCAAAAAAATTGAAATCTACAAGTTCTTAAAAATTATGAAAAATGTAGTGAAATGTGACTTTTGAATGCTATAACCCATAAATGAATTTTAAGCCAAAAAAATTGAGATCTACAAGTTCTCAAAAATTATGAAAAATATAGTGAATTGTGATTTTTTGAAGACTATAACCTACAGATTTTACCAAAAAACGAGTATCAATAAAAAAAAAAATTTAAATCTAGAAGATCTCAAAAATAATCAAAAATGAATTGAAATGTGATTTTTTTGAAGGGCATAACCCACATATTTTACTAAAAAATTAATATATACAAGTTTAAAAATATAATAAAAATGAAGTGAAATGTGATTTTTTGAAAGCTATAACCCACAAGTATTATCAAAAATGAGTATCAAGCCAAACAATTTGAAATCTATAAGTTTTCAAAATAATGAAAAATGGAGTTAAATGTTATTTTTGAAAGGCTATATAACCCACAAATTTTACCAAAATATGAGTTTCAAGCAAAAAAAATTGAAATCTAAAAGTTCTCAAAAATTATGAAAAATGTAGTGAATTATATTTTTCAAAGCTATATATAACCTATAGATTTTACCAAAAAATGAGTATCAAGTAAAAAAAAAATTAAAATCTAAAAGATCTAAAAAATAATCATAAATAGAGTGCAATGTGATTTTCTGAAGGTTATAACCCACATATTTTACCAAAAAATGAGTTTAAAGCCAAAAAATTGAAATCTACATGTTCTTAAAAATAAAGAAAAATGTAGTGAAATAAGATTTTTTTAAATGCTATTACCCAGAGATTTTACCAAAAAATTGAAATCTATAAGTTCTCAATAAATATGAAAAATAAAGGGAAATGTGATTTTTTTTTAAGGCTATAACCCACAGATTTTACCTAAAAATGAGTATCAAGCAGAAAATCACATTTCACTATATTTTTCATAATTTTTGAGAACTTGTAGATTTCAATTTTTTTCTGCTTGAAACTCATTTTTTGCCTTAAAAAATTACATCTCACTCCATCTATCTACTACACTATTAAAAAAGAGGTGATTTATAAGTGTTTCCAAATACATCTCTTTAAATAAATTTAAACCAGAATTACTATAACAGTTGTAACCAAACACATTTATTTCTTTATCTAATATTACAATATTAATAGTATGAATTATGATTCTCTTATCACATTTGTTTAATCTTATTTTCAAATTATTTTGAATAATCATATAGTACATAAAAATTAATAAAATTTTATATTTTTCTGCATATATTGTGATTCAAATTGTTAAAAACGGATATATATTAATTAATTAATAATGAAAAAGTATGTGTTCAACGTTCCACATCAACTAAGATTTTTCGGTAATGCTTCAGATATATATATATATATAGGAGGTAATCTTCATCTCTAATATATATATATTACAATCCTAACAACCAAAGATAATGATTTTTTAACATTAATTTTAAAATAAAATATTTTCTTATTATCTTATTAAAATTTTTCAAAAAATCACATGTAACTCATATTTGAGTTATAACCTTCAGAAAATCACATTTCACTCCATTTATGATTTTTTTTTTTAGATATTCTTGATTTCAATTTTTTTTCTTTGATACTCATTTTTTGGTAAAATATGTGGGTTATAGCCTTCAAAAAATCACATCTCACTCCATCTATCTACTATACTATTAAAAATAGGTGATTTATAAATTTATAAGTGTTTCCGAACACACCTCTTTAAATAAATTTAAACCAGAAATGGAGTGAAAATGTGATTTTTTTAAGGTTATAACTCACAGATGAGTTTCAAGCAAAACAAAAAAATTGAGATCTACATGATCTCAAGAATAATGAAAAATGGAGTGAGATGTGATTTTTTTTAAGGATATAACCCACACATTTTATCAATAAATGAGTTTCAAGCAAAAAAATTGAAATCTACAAGTTCTTAAAAATTATGAAAAATATAGTGAAATGTGATTTTTTTAAAGCTATAACCCACAAATGAATTTTAAGCCAAAAAAATTGAGATCTACAAGATCTCAAAACTAATAAAAAATTGAGTGAGATGTGATTTTTTGAAGACAATCACCCATAGATTTTACCAAAAAATGAGTTTAAAGCCAAAAAATTGATATCTACAAGTTCTCTAAAATTATGAAAAATGTAGTGAAATATGATTTTTGAAGGCTATAACCCACAAATTTTACCAAAAAATGAGAATCAAGCAAAAAAAATTTAAATCTAGAAGATCTCTAAAATAATCAAAAATGGAGTAAAATATGATTTTCTGAAGGCTGTAACTCACATATTTTACCAAAAAATGAGTTTCAAGCAAAAAAAAAAAATTGAAATCTACAAGTTCTCAAAAATTATGAAAAATATAGTGAATTATGATTTTTTGAATGCTATAACCCACATATTTTACCAAAAAAAAAAAAATCTACAAGTTCTAAAATATAAAAAAATGGAGTGAAATGTGATTTTTTGAAGGGTATAATCCACAAGTATTACTAAAAAATGAGTATCTAGCCAAACAATTTGAAATCTACAAGCTCTCAAAAATAATGAAAAATATAATGAAATGTGATTTTTGGAAGGCTATAACCCACATATTTTACCAAAAAATGAGTTTCAAGCAAAAAAATTTGAAATCTAGAAGATCTCAAAAGTAATCAAAAATAGAGTGAAATGTGATTTTTTTGAATGCCATAACCCACATATTTTACCAAAAAATTTAATATCTATAAGTTTTAAAATATAATAAAAAACGAAGTGAAATGTGATTTTTGGAAGGCTATAACCTACAAATATTACCAAAAAATGAGTATCAAGGCAAACAATTTGAAAATAATGAAAAATAGAGTTAAATGTGATTTTTGTAAGGCTATATAACCCACAGATTTTACCAAAAAATGAGTTTTAAGCAAAAAAATTTAAAATCTAGAAGATCTCAAAAATATTAAAAAAAATAGAATGAAATGTGATTTTCTGATGGTTATAACCCACATATTTTACAAAAAAAATGAGTTTCAAACCAAAAAATTAGAATCTAGAGGTTCTCAAAAATAATGAAAAATATAGTGAAATGTGATTTGTGGAAGGTTATAACCCACAAATTTTACCAAAAAATGAGTTTCAAGCAAAAAAATTTAAAATCTAAAAGTTCTTAAAAATAATCAAAAATGGAGTGAAATGTGATTTTTTTAAGGTTATAACTCACATATGAGTTGCAAGACAAAAAAATTAAGATCTACATGATCTCAAAAATAATGAAAAATGGAGTGAGATATTATTTTTTGAAGGATATAACCCACAAATTTTACCAATAAATGAATTTCAAGCAAAAAAATTAAAATCTACAAGTTCAAAATTATGAAAAATATAGTGAAATGTGATTTTTTGGAAGGATATAACCCACAAATGAGTTTTAAGCAAAAAAAATGAGATCTACAAGATCTCAAAAGTAATGAAAAATGGAGTTAGATGTGATTTTTTGAAGGGTATATAACCCACAGATTTTACCAAAAAATTAGTTTAAAGCCAAAAAATTGAAATCTACAAATGTAGTGAATTGTGATTTTTTAAAAGATTATAACCCACATATTTTACTAAAAATGAGTTTCAAGCCAAAAAGTTTAAATCTAGAAGTTCTCAAAAATAATAAAAAATAGAGTGAAACGTGATTTTTGAAAAGTTATATAACCCACAAATTTTACCAAAAAAGCAAAAAAAAATTAAATTCTAGAAGTTCTCCAAAATAATCAAAAATTGAGTGAAATGTGATTTTTTGAAGGTTATTATAATTCACAGATGAGTTTCATGTGATTTTTTGGAAACTTTTATTAAGAAAATAAGAAAATACTTTATTTTAAAATTAATGTTAAAAATTATTATCTTTGGTTGTTAGGATTGTAGCATATATATTAGAGATGAAGATTACCTCCTATATATATAATTCTGAAGCTTTACCCAAAAATCTTAGTCGATGTGGGACGTTGAACACACACTTTTTCATTATTAATTGAGTAATATATGTCTGTTTTAAAAATTTGAATCACAATATATGCAGAAAAATAAAAAAAAATTAATAATTTATATGTATTATATAATTATTCAAAATAGTTTGAAAATAAGATCAAACAAATGTGATAAGAGAATCATAATGAGAAATTTCCTCAAATAGCACCAAATGATATTTTTGTTCTACAATTAGCATATATTTTTATTTAGGACAAAAATAGCATTTTATAAAGTTTATAATTTAATTTTGGGCAATTCTCAAAAATAGCACAAAATGAAGTTTTTGTGACATTTTTAGCTCATATTTTTATTTAAGACACAATTAGCATTTTTATTAAAGGGTAATCCTAACTTCATATTTTTAAGGTTTAGGATTTAGGGTTTAGGGTTTAGAAAACCCTAAACCCTAAGCCCTAAACCCTAAATTGTACCCCCTACCCCCTAAAAACTATACCCTAAATTCTAATATAGTCAACCCAAACCAAAAAAATTAAATTATCAACTTCATAAAATGCTATTTTTGTACTAAATAAAAATGTGAGCTATTTTTGGAATAAAAACTTGTTTTGGTGCTATTTGAGGGAATTTCTCTTTAATTTTTTTTCGTTTGGATTAACTATATTAGTATTTAGGGTTTAGTTTTTAGGGGGTAGGAGGTAAGATTTAGGGTTTAGGGCTTAGGGTTTAGGATTTTCTAAACCCTAAACCCTAAATCCTAAACTATCCAAATAACAATCCTCTAATAAAAATGCTATTTGTGTCTTAAATAAAAATGTGTGGTAAATATGTCATAAAAACTATATTTTGTGCTATTTTTGAAAATTGTCCAATCATAATTTATACTATTAATATTATAATATTAAATAAAAAATAAATGTGTTTGGTTACAAATGTTATAGTAATAGTAATTCTGATTTAAATTTATTTTAAATGATATGTTTAGAAACACCTATAAATCAAATTCAAAGAAGTAGATAGAAATGGTTCATCATCTCGATTCACGACCAATTTTGGCACCTGATAAAGCGGTCTGGTTTGGACTACAAGCGCGTGAGAACGAGACGTAACTTAAGGCGCGTGTCCCATTGAAACAAACTCGTGTATTCTTATTTGATAAAAAGACAAAATTACCCTTGAGAGTGAGAAAGCGAGGAGCACCACCAACCCTCATCATCGCCTTGGTCTATCTCCTCTTCTTTACCTTAAGCTGAGAGAGAGTCACAGTCTCGTCTCTATCTCTTTTTGCCTTTTCCACTCACTAAACGCCAAACCTGAACCGACATGGCAACCTCTCTCACTGCCCAAGTCTCCGGTGGCACTCCTTCTTTCTCCGGCCTCCGCCGCATTTCTCCCACGCTCGACGCCGCCGTTGTCTCTCACCAATCCTTCGTCCACCGCGTTAATTCCTCTATCCGTCTCGTTTCCTCTTCCTCTTCTTCTCACCGTTCTCCGAGAGGCGTTGTTGCCATGGCTGGATCCGGAAAGGTTCCAACTTTTAATCCTTAACTCTATTGAAAAATGCTTAGATTCATGGTTTAGGTTTGATAAAGTTTATTCCTTTTCAATATCATCATAAAGGTTATTCTTTTAACTTGCATGATTAATGTCTCTGTAGAATCTAAATTGATCACAAATAAATTGACAAATGTTTTGAATGTTGTGTATTTTGATTTGTCTAAAGACTTGGTTTTTTTTTGTCTCTCTGTTTCTGCAGTTTTTCGTTGGAGGAAACTGGAAGTGTGTAAGTACAATGCCCTAAAGTCTTTTCTTTTCATGTGTATCTTGTCTCTTTCCTGAGACTAATGTCTCTTGTGGCATGTGTGTTTAGAACGGGACTAAGGACTCCATTGCCAAGCTTGTTTCTGATCTCAACAGTGCAACCTTGGAATCTGATGTAGGTAAGTTGCTTGAGTTTTTTCTGCCACTCTTCGAATGGTTGAAGCGTTATCCTTGGGACATTACTTTAACTTTCTGATTTGAAAATGAACCCAAGCAAGTCTTATCATTTGTTCTGAATGATCGTTTTTGTGTGATGTGTGTAGATGTTGTTGTGTCACCTCCATTTGTCTACATCGACCAGGTCAAATCTTCATTGACTGACCGTATTGATATATCGGGTCAGAACTCTTGGGTTGGAAAAGGTGGAGCTTTCACTGGTGAAATCAGGTTACAACTTCTCTTATTCACTTATACTTTATCTATCTCTTTATATGGTTATATGGTTTATATATATATATAAACCTTGTGCGAACTTAAAGTCTCCTGTTTCACCATGCAGTGTGGAACAGCTCAAAGACCTCGGCTGCAAGTGGGTTATTCTTGGGCATTCTGAACGGAGACATGTCATTGGAGAAAAAGATGAGGTCAGTTTTATAAAAATACTTAGTAAGAAGTAGTAAGTTGTTAAGAAAGGTTTGTGAAGGCATGTTTGCTTTGTTCTCAACACAACCATATACTGTATAGTTTATCGGGAAGAAAGCTGCTTACGCGTTGAGTGAGGGTCTTGGAGTTATAGCCTGTATTGGGGAGAAGCTAGAGGAGAGGGAAGCAGGCAAAACATTTGATGTTTGCTTCGAGCAACTGAAGGCGTTTGCTGGTAACACTCTTGTACTTTCTTTTATCACTCTTTCATGTTCCAAATCATGTATGAACTCGAGAATTTATTTGTAATTTTCAGATGCTGTGCCTAGCTGGGACAATGTAGTGGTTGCATACGAGCCTGTATGGGCAATTGGAACTGGTAAAGTTGCATCTCCTCAGCAAGCACAGGAAGTCCATGTAGCTGTCCGCGGTTGGCTCAAGAAGAATGTCTCTGAGGAAGTTGCTTCCAAAACTAGAATCATATATGGAGGTGCGTTAAGTGTAGTTATTCCCTGCAAAGTCAAACTCCATGTTGATATATTTCCTACTCAATATTGTCAGGTTCTGTCAATGGAGGCAACTGTGCAGAGCTTGCCAAAGAAGAAGACATTGATGGGTTTCTTGTCGGTGGTGCGTCCTTGAAGGTAAGTAAAGCTTAGATCTTTGTGGATATTGCGGTTGATGAATGTAGAAGTAAAGCTCACACTCACCTTTGATGTGACTCTAGGGTCCTGAGTTTGCAACCATTGTGAACTCAGTCACATCGAAGAAAGTTACTGCTTAATTGAGAAGTATCAGTAACGGAAATCGCTAGTCTCCATGGAACAGATGAGATGAGAAATAAAAGGGAGGTTTGCGAGCTTCTTGTTGTTGTTGTGTTCTTACGTCTTCTTCTTGAACTAATAATGGAAAAACAAAAATTGGTTCATGAGCTCTGGTTTGACAGAGAAAAAAAAAAGGGTCTTTGATTAAGATACTTGTAACTAAAAGCTGTGATTCTTATATTCACTTTGAGTAAGCCTATCTCGACAGTTTCTTTTATATATTCCTAAGTTAAATCTAGACAGAAGTCAATTTCGAACCAGTTGAAACCTGCTGGTCCATTTCTTCTATATGCTTAATGAGATAATTATGACGTCTGTTCAAAAGACCTACAAAGGCAAATTCAAAACTGTCTACCACTGTGTGACCTTAAACTAAACTATTTGGAGAGTTCAATAGGTTTAATACGCAATTTGTAATTGTTTTTAAAAGGTGGTGATGTGTTATCCATGGAAACAACTTTAGTAGAGAGGATTGACAAAAGAAAAAGACAGATCTAAACCATTATATTGTTAAAGTCGTTTCATGAGGAGAGTATTTATGGCAAGAAGAAAAAATTGTCTAAATAGTACAATGCTCAAACAAAAAAAGTAACGTTTAAACCCTAAAGATCCTCAAGACTGAATTTTAAAACTTGGAAACTCTTTCAAAAACTGGGAGGAGCCAGAAAAGCTCTTTTAGTTCTTCTTGTTCTTTGATTTCCCAGACAATGTCTTGGCCAAAGGAGTTCCCTGAAGAGAAAATAACACATTTCAATCAGATTTAATCACAATGAAAAGTAGAGAAGTGAAGAATGAGAGAGAGAGAGAAGCGAACCTCGAGCCATTCATCGAGTGATGCATCGGTAGACCTGGTTCCTACTTCCACCTTGGACACCTTTTTGGTTTTCTGGTAAAACAGGAGATTGTCAAATGAGAATATTAACTGTACAAATTACATCCCGGAAAGAAAAAGAGATCCAATGGTTTACCTTAGTGAGACGCTGTACTTGGCTGTATGCCCATAGACCGAGGAGGAGGAGGAGACCAATTCCGAGTGTTATGAGGAAGACAGATTCACCACTGAGGAAACCTCCAGATTCAACCACCTCTATGGTTCCGTTGTAGAAGACACTCTGGAATGGCTTGCCTTCCACATCGTAGATGATATAACCCACCAGATCAAATGCTCCAGGCTATACAAGACAACAACACTGAGTAAGATAGACTGAGAGTGATATGTTGATTATTGTGGGGTATGTGTACCTGCAGGTACTGGCTGACGGCAAAGATGTACGGGAATGTTGCTTGAAGAGATGTTGGGATGGATGCATTGTTGAATCTCTGCAATTGAAAAGGCAGCACGAGAACAACATCAGGTAAACGGATAAAACCATAAACAAATAGTGACAACTTGAAATCCTCGAATATGCACAAAGTGTATAAGTGGAAAACAGCTTACCAGCATGGTTAGGTTCTGAACCAACAACTTATGATCATAAGGAAGATGAACACTGGCCCTAATTCCCATCACACCTACGCTAGTTTTCCCTGTTATGTCACACAGCCAATTTGAAGATAAATTAAGATTTTACAACCAAACCCAAAGAGATGGCTAAAAGTTGTAATTAGCTACCATCATTTTTCAAAGTAACAAGAAGCTCAGTCTCTTCTCCAGCTGGAACCACTGCAAGAAACAATGGACATTAAAACAAAATCTTTAAGGAAATGCCACAATGGGTATAGGATAAAACACTAACACTTGGCACTGTTTTTAGGGAAAACACAAACAGTCTCAACTCCTGGAGCTGAAACCAAGTTCAAATCCAAATCATGATCATCTTCCTCAACCTCACTGCTTTCTCCAACAACATCATCAACAAGACTGGAATGATCATCTTCATCCGCTTGACATCTAGCAACTGATCAAATGGATAATAATAATAACACTCATCAGGTCTAAACACAAAGGAGCTGTGAATACTTTGAGAAACATTTCAATCTAGAAATTTGAGATGCATGAATACACAATTGAAGAATCTATTACTTAGCGCATTCGATCTACAATCTATTACATTGGCAGCAAATACCTAAAGCACAGAACCATAATGTTCAATGGAAAATTGTATAAAACGAGCTCAATTTCAGTCGGATCGATACATTTTCTAAGAACGTAACGTTCTCTGAAAACAAAGAGTAGATCCTTGCGGAAACCAGATCGGAACCAGAGATCAAATCTGAAAACGCGAGGAAACAAACGGATCTAGATCTACAAAATCCAGAAAAAAAAAAAAAAAAAAAAAAAAAAGAGAAAGGATTGACCTTGAAGAAGAGGAGATGCAAGGAGAAGGAGGGCGAGGAACAAAACCCTAAGATTCATCATCATCGTTTTGGTCAACGAATTTGCAAATGAGAGAACAGTGTCGTCCCTCTATGCTCTCTCTATTTATGCTATTTGTTCCACCACACCTACAAAAGATAGCAAAACACGAGAGTTTCAGAAATAAAACACTACCATAGAAAACTCTCTAAAACGACACCGTTTTTCTTTTGGTTGTATTTGTGTGAATTTGTTACCTTATAAACTTTATTTTATTATATATATATACATCAGGCAGATCTCACACAAAATAATCACAAAATAACAAGTAGTATATAATTAAAGAAATTTTAAATAATGATTTCCATAGATTAGAAAATCAAGTGTAATGGTACATTGAGGGAGGGAATGATAATAAGAAGAAAAAGTATATAAAAAAAATCCATGAACATTCCACTACTATTACACCAAATCTGATCAATCATGTCAACAAAGTGATCCATCAAAAGCATCTTCTGATCCAAAATCAGTCCCCATGGACTGTGTACCGTTCCCATTTCTTTGTCGGGTCGTAAATCTGCACAAAGATAAATGCATAATAAGATTAGATTCAAAGTCTAGATTAGCTTAAGAACTAATAGAGTTCATAGAAAGTGTTACCTCCCATCTGGAAGCAGGGAATATATGCTTGTTCTTCTCGTACCAATGCCTCTCCACAACTTTACCCGCATGCGACTTCAATTACAATACATTTTTACAAAGCTTTAGTAAACCACTTGTCATCAACAAACTTACTCGGTTTTCTGATGCAACTTGATCTAGGAAAACATACCTCGTCTTTCTCTATCGTTGCATCTGCTATTGTTCTCACGTCTTCATGCACGTCAAAGTGAAACAGCTGTTAAAAAAGAACAGGTGCGTCCAGGAGGAGTCTTAGCTACCATTTTCTATTTATAAATTAAATTCCAAACAAATGTTGACAAGCCATACCGGGCCACTCTTCCCCCTAGCTTTGTTAATGATCAGCTCGTAGAAACTGTGTTGCTGCATTCACAAACCACATCCTCATGTTATTGTCAAGTTCTAGATAGTGAAGGGAGAATTAACAAGATATATAAGTGTTCATTATTGTACAAGGTTCTTACATGTGGGATAATAAGATCCTCCTTGACATATAGCAAATTTTCAACTGATGCTGTCCGAATCTCCCGAAAGTCAGGGGCAAGCTGCTGCTGAACAGCCCGTAAAAAATTCCCAATCGGGTCACCCTTGCGGACCTGTAAAAGGATATATCATAAAGGTAACTACGTCTATGATCAGACTTAAACTCAAACAGTAAGACAAAGATGTAGCGTATGCTTGCCTGGATAACTCGTCTATGGCCAGTCCCATCCCAGTAACTGTAAGTTATCTCAAGAGGCTCGTCTGCAAACACACAAAAATAGTTAGACAATCTTCCTTGAATCAAGTGTTACAACTGAAATTAGAAGTAACTAGAAAATGGACAAACTTTTAATCTGTTCTTGTTCACGAAGCCACTGCTTCTTCAGCCTTTCACGTTCAGCTTGTTCCTCCGCCTCCCGCTCACTGAAACAGCAACCTCAAAAACACCACAGCTAAAGTTAAGACTAACTGCAAAAGCAGACAGTGAAGATAAAGGTAAACAAGAGTGCATGAGATCACCTGTCAGGCAGGAAATTAGTTTCTACTGAGGGGTCCTTGCCAAGTTTTCCGCAGCATAAATTCAGTGTCCCAGAACTTTCTGCATAAATAGTGTACATGATACAAGTTACCATATATGCAAAATCAAGAAGAAAGCAAAAGATGAGATTTGTCTGAAATTCCTATGCCCACAAGCAATTTTGCATCTCAAAAGCTCCAAAAAGTAAGAAAGCATCCAATCTACAATAGTAGAGTTAATGTCTCTAATACATTTTCAACTTCTCAACAAAAAAAATGGAAAAAAAGTTGCAGTGGTTTAATTGAACGACAGCAAGTATCACACCTAATCCTAACACTAGCAAAAATCAAACTGATGTAATAATAACAAAGTAAGGAATCAAGGAAAACCAGTTAATGAGTATGGTCCAGGCAAACTAAGTATGATCTACTACGAGAATGATGAATGAATACACTTACTGTTTTCATCATCATCTTCATCACTGCCATTCTCAATATCTTCAGCAAAAGATAAGCGGGAAGAGCCCTTAATCTTTCTCTTCTTATTACGCTTCTCTAGCTGCAGCTCCTCTTCCCTGTAGTGTAGAAACAAAAGTCAATGAAGCTTAATCCAAAAAATCAATAACTACGAAAGAATGAACCTAAAAACAAAACTCACTCTTGCTGTAGCTTCTGCAGTTTCTCCTTCTCTTCTTCCTCAAACTTATTACGAATATTAACCCTCTACAGATATCATGAACATAATCAATACCAAAATCTACATGACTGTTAAAATAATGGATACAAGCCATGACTCCAATTTTTACCTTCTCCACATATTCCTCTCTTGTAACTAAACCAACTGTTTCCTTCTTGAAAGCAGTATCAAGAATCTGGAAAAAAAAAAACAAATATGTTAAACATCCAAATATCAAATAAATAAACATTTGGGATTCATAAATACTTGGACACCAAAGCTGCAATTTCTAAAGTAAAGATTTTTCTAATTATGTTCTGTGAATCATCACTGAGAACATGCTAAACCCTAAATATTGCGGAAGCTCCTAATCTAAAGGCATCACAAGTTCTAAATTGAATTCTCCGAATCAAACCTATAAATCGGAAGGAGGTGTATAGTGATTGGTAGAAACGAACCTCACAAGAGCTAGTGCCGAATTGGAGAAGACCAGATTGGTCCTTGCCGGAGGCAGTCTTGCTCTTCAACTCTTGGATTTTACGGCGTTCGGCTTCTCTTTGCTTCTGCAGCCGCCGTATCCTCACCGCATCTTGAGCTGTACCAACGTAGCCATCGCCCATACCCGACATCTTCTTCTCCCGCTTCCTTTAATCGGAATGGAATTTACAAGATTCTTCTGACCGCCATTGTTGAGAGTTGAGAGCTCTATTTTATGTAATACGTCATGTGTTCGTTTTGGGCTTTTTAGTGTTTTGTTTTGGGCCTTAAAATTAATTTTATTAGGCCAAATATTGGGCTTATCTCATACAAAAACAAATCCCAGGGTGATGATAACTGGGTTGTCACTTCTTTAATCAGGCTTTGACTAATCAATGAATATTTTTCTCACACAAAACATTTCTAGAAATACAATATCTACTAGAAGCGGATCCGGGGTTAAAGAATATTTATTTGTTTATAATGTTAAATATCATCATGTGATTTTTTTTTTTTTTGCTGATAAGAGATTTTCTTGGTGTGTTATAAAGATTTTGAGTTTGAAGAGTTAGATGAAGTTCTGAAGTACTACGTACCCTCAAGGTTAGAGCACGAATATCGGTTCGTTTCTTACTATCGTCTCTCAAAACATAGTTTTAAGTGTGAACATAAGTATAATAATATTTAATTAAGAGATGTATTAATTAGAGCAACGAAAGAATGACACGTACAAGAAACATTTTTGAAGTGTTTCTCAAATAAGAGACATTTCTCTCTCTCTCTCCTCTTTTTCTACTTTTTTGTATATTTTATTGTCAAGAGATAGTACCTTTTTTTAAGCGATGTGAATGCTCTTATGGACTAATGATGTCACAATCTCCATTTTATGTCACTACTAAACTTGTAACCCATTTTATTAATGGTCTAGGGTTGCCACCTAAAAAGCAATCAACAATACATGGGAGTCATGGTCGCTTTAGCCTAGGAGATGAATGATTAGACACCATCTACAAAATTGTGCCATTTATTACATGTTTTGTTTAACTTATTTATTCATGTCGTAGATCTTATTAATTATAAATGCGATCATTGTCATACAAACAGTCTAAAGACTATTTCTTGATTCTAAATTACTCTAAACTATAGTTGCTCGCTCTATTGAAGCTAAGGATCGTCGGGAATTACATCTATAAAATATATAAGGTTTGGTTTACATATTTATATAACCAATTAGAAACAAATCGGATGGTATGAAATATTAGGTACGCTTCTAGGATTTGATCCACATTATATAAACGGATGATCGTTTAATTTAGCTAGATTTCGATTAACATAACAATTTGTGTATATATTGATGTATATATAGTAGTTGAGAGAAGATAATAATTAACAGACAATGTATTTGAGGTGGCTTTTTCTATCATCAGGAATTGTGGCTGAGGGGCCTTGCCAGCTTCAAAAGACAATAAGAATTAATGTCATAACCTTCTAACCAATAACCATATATTATTAATTTATCAAAAAATTTCCTCACTAACCAAACCAATTCAACCATATATATATACATTTAAAGCCATATATATGTTTTTTTTGGGCATAAATTTTTGTTACCTTTGTAACTTAGATCATGCGCTCTGCATGCATGCCGTACTTTTAGCCATAGTGGTAAATACATGACTTGTTTAATTTAAGCATTTGAGATGTGGACGTACTACCAACTACGTTATTCTCTTTTTTCTTTTACTTTATATAGCTAATCATATTATGGTTATAAACTTTATAATTTTGTTTCTCATATTAATTAATGTGGTCGAATTTGGTGACCGACTTTTACTAAATACGGTCAGGTTTTAACCATCACCGAATGTATATATTATATATATAGTCTTTTGAATAATCAACAAATTATAGACCTAGCTAGTGAGTTCAGTTGCACTTCATAGTATTATCGGGCAAAGAATTATAATTAGGTTAAGTTATTCTAACATCTGGTGCTCAAACTTAATTAAGACATTGCATTGGTTTATCTTAAACGATATAAAGTCTTTTTATATTTTTCTCCATATATTTTGGTTATGAGGATATAAACGTGAACTCTCCATAGCTGTTTTTTGGGGCAAATAAACAAAAGTTTATATATCCTCTAAGGCTATCATGTGAGACAATTTAATTTGGGGTCGGTGGTACGTATACAATTATATCTACGATCTCATTTATTCATCTACGTACGTTTAATTTTATGACTTTTTTTTTTTTGTTAACGTGTTTTTCCCGGATCAATGGAAAATCGAAAAAACAACTGAAATTGAAATCTGAAACAAACTGGAAAATTAAAATCCTGATCTAAAATTTTCATTTGTTTCCAAAACTAAAATTGTTTGGAACTCGAATTTTCTTCTAATTGAAAAAGGTAGAACCGATACCCTAATTGAGCAGAGAAGACTAAAGTTTAAAGAAGAAGAAAAGAAAACACTCATACATTCACGTGGCTACGTACGGTACCACCAAATATTTAAATCGTAACTTTTAGAATAAACAAATTAAATTTATAAAATCCATGAATTTATAAAATAACAACCCTAAGCGCGCGACCTATAAATATACACGAGAGGCGATCTCAATAGAATCATATCCTCTTTCTCCTCTATATATAAAAAAAAAAAAGAGAATCCGATGAGGATATCACCGAAAATTAGAGGAGGTGCTTTCTTCCTCCTCCTTGTGTCCGTTCTCTCTACGGCGGTTCTTTCTCTCGGCCGTGACGTCGAGGTCGTTGGCTACGCCGAAAGCAGCAAAATCAAGATCCCTCATGCATTCGCAGGTCTAGCTAATATTAGCTAGTCATATTTACATATATAAATATCCGTAGTGCATGTGTATATAATTGATTGATGCATGGAATGTAAAAATGATCAATATAAAACTCTTCTTGATTAAAATTTAATAAATGTTTTCGTTTTATTTCATTTTTCTTTTCTTTTCTTTTCTTTGAGTATGAAATTAACTAACGCTTTTGTTTGAAAATAGGACTCCGAGTAACGATAGAATGCAAAGCGGCCGAGGCAAAAGACCATTTTATTACAAGAAGAAGTGGAGAAGTTGACGAAATTACAGGAAAGTTTAATCTCAATATACCTCATGACATTGTAGGAGACGATGGAAACCTAAAAGAAGCTTGCTATGCTCAACTTCACAGTGCCTCCGGCAACCCTTGTCCGGCTCACGACGGTCTTGAGGCCTCTAAGATTATGTTTTTATCGAAAACCGGAGAGAAACACGTTTTTGGACTAAAGCAAAACCTTAAATTCTCACCGGAAGATTGTGTCTCAAAGTTCTTTTGGCATATGCCTAAGTTCTCTTTGCCTCCACCGCTTTATCTCCCACCGTTAACGTTTCCTAAGTTCAAGAAGCCTTGTCCCCCTATTTACAAGCCACCGGTTGTGATCCCTAAGAAGCCATGTCCACCAAAGATCTCCCATAAGCATATCTACAAGCCTCCGGTGCCTATCTACAAGCCCCCGGTGCCTATTTACAAGCCTCCGGTGCATATTTACAAGCCACCGGTGGTGATCCCAAAGAAGCCATGTCCACCACTTCCTAAGCCGTTCTACAAGCCGCCGGTGCCTATCTACAAGCCGCCAGTACCCATCTACAAACCTATCTACAAGCCGCCGGTGCCTATCTACAAACCACCGGTGCCTATCTACAAACCGATATACAAGCCACCGGTGGTGATTCCAAAGAAGCCGTGTCCGCCTAAAACTCCGGTGCCGGTGGTGGTGATTCCAAACAAGCCATGTCCACCACTTCCCAAACTTCCACCATTCCCACCTAAATACATTCCACATCCTAAGTTCGGAAAATGGCCTCCATTCCCTTCTCATCCTTAAGACGAAGATACTTAAATTAGTAATTGTATTTTAAGAAAATTGAGTAATGCCAAAAAAGAATATTCCTTTGTTGCTTTGTTGAATTCTATATATGTAGATGTTTCATGTTTCTTATCTTTTTACATTCCAGCCAATAATATTTGTATTTTTTTTTGTTTGTTAAATAAAATCTGTAATCAAGATATCTCTTTATTTCTCTTGAACATATATTAGGTCCGTTTAAACATTTTTGTCCCTCTATGCAATGCTATCTTGCAGAAAGTTTACTTTCTATTTATTTTATTTTCATTTTTAATAGAAAAGTGCATTACGAAATCTGGCAAAAATCAATTTATATCATTTTTACTGACGATTTCCGGTTTCTTCCTTGTTGTTTTGATACAATATTTCCTTTTTTTTTTCTTCATTCAAAATTAAAAATAAAAGCTCCATTTACTTTTTTTTTTTGGGGTACAATATTTCCGTTTTTTCATCATCAATTATATTAATCAGAATTATGAATATATCCGTTTTTTTTTCATTAGATACTTAGAATTAAGAAGAATATACGATATTTCCACTTAACTGGAAAATCTAGAAAATAAATGAAACGGTAACATTTAAGAGTAGCAACACGTGTCACTTTTTGGATGGCCAATTCAAGAGCATTTACCGTGGTCAAAAACTCAACCTAACCACGGTTAAACTCATTCAAAAAACAGTGGAGATCTGGACACGTGTCTCAATCTAATAGCCCAAAGATATTATTTTTCTCACGTATTAGTTTCGCTATAAATAGACACCCATCGTCGTCCTCAACAGAAATATCCAGAAAATCTAGGTCATAAACAACTTCTGAAATCCCCAAATCAAACAACAATGGCTTCGCATCCCAAAGTTTTCTTCGACATGACCATCGGCGGTGTAGCGGCGGGAAAGATCGTGATGGAGTTGTACACTGACAAAACACCGAAGACGGCTGAGAATTTCAGAGCTCTTTGCACCGGCGAGAAAGGCGTAGGACGTAGCGGCAAGCCACTTCATTTCAAAGGATCTTCGTTTCATCGAGTGATCCCTAATTTCATGTGTCAAGGCGGAGATTTCACCGCCGGGAACGGAACAGGTGGAGAATCGATCTACGGAGCAAAGTTTGAGGATGAGAATTTCGAGAGGACGCACACAGGGCCTGGGATTTTGTCAATGGCGAACGCAGGTCCTAACACTAATGGATCTCAGTTCTTCATCTGTACGGTGAAGACTGATTGGCTCGATGGTAAGCATGTGGTGTTTGGTCAAGTTGTTGAAGGCTTGGACGTTGTTAAAGCCATTGAGAAGATTGGATCTTCTTCTGGTAAACCATCCAAGCCTGTGCTTGTTGCTGATTGTGGTCAGATCTAGGGTTTTCTATTTCGTTGTTTTTAGGAGTTTCTTCTTTAGCTCTATGGACTCTGCTTTTGTTTCTGGCTTTTGATATTTTCCTAATGAATCACCATTAATAATTATAACATGCTTTTCTTGTGTCGCATTTTTCTGACTCTGTTATAAACACTTTTTGCGTTTTATACCGTAACAAAAACAAAATCACCAATATGATATTTTATGGGCAATTTAATCCTTATCCCTGAAACACTATATTATAAATTCTAATATAATTAATTTAAACCAACAAATTTAAATTATAAATTTTATAAAATAATATTTTTGTTTTAAATAAAAACGTATGTTATTTTTTGAAAAAAATTTCATTTAATTCTGTTTGAGAGAATTTTTCATATTATTTTATTCAAAAAAAATATTTATAGCCACGATTATGAGGATTTATATAGAAATTGACGTGGGCTTTTTGTGATAGGCCCAGTAAAATTGTAGTATGCGAAAAGCCTATTCTTTTTGTTTTGCTGTTATCGTGCTTCTTCAATAGTGTTGCACCTAACGAATTAACATACGTGTAAAGTCCTTATGGGCTTTTATTCGTAGTTTCATTCTCTGCTTAATTCGTCTTTTTTTTTCCTCCGGTATGTAAACTTGACAGTAAAAAAAAAAAAAATTTGTTCACAGTAAATTTTATAAAGGTCGTGAAGGAGTAAAAAACGTTTTTTTTTTTTTTTTTTTGGTAGGCGAGTAAAAAAGGTTTTAGAGTTGAGTGGTTAATACAAGTTTAATTTTTGGAATTAGTCAGAACTGGTGATAATTGACTAATGTATAAATTCATGGTTAATCAAATTTGACAGAAAAATATTTTTGACAATTAAAAATTAGTAACATGATGATAAATTAAGCTACAAAATTTCCGGTAATACTGCAGCCCAAGAGATACAGAGCATGTGCTTATTTTTTATATAATAAAAATATAATTAGTTGCTTTAGACAGGTAGAAGAACGAAGACCAAACGTGTGAAAGCTAATCGGACCCAGCTCCTCAATATAATTTATTTTCTTTTTGTATAAATTCATAAATGACAAAAAATAAAATAAAAATATTGTCCCTTATTATTAGTTTGAACCGTTAGAAATATTATATATCCCTTTGAATTAATGTAAATCCTTAGGTAAGAAATGGTTAGTAATAGTATGAGACAAACACAAAATTACCAAATGAATTTAAACGAGTTTGTGATGAAAATACAAAAAAAAAAAAGATATGAGGGCGCGTAGAAGGCGATGGCTGGCTATATTACGAATGGTCGACATAGTGAAAGCAACGGTTGAAATTAAACCAAACGCGTACCGGACCCGGTTAAGGGTGGAAGCAAGAGAGACGAATTTTCCTGAGCTGTCGTCTTGCGAGAGGCAAAAGAGTTTTGTAAACCAGATCTCTCCTCTCTTCTCTTCTCTTCGTTGATTTTTGAAATTCAGCAACAAATCGTAAAAGTCGTCTGAGACGGCGGCGTTTCATCGGAACCACTTGTGTGATTTGATTCTCTTTCGTCATCATTTCTCTCTATATCTTCCATCTCCTTCTCTTGTATGTATGTATGTATGTATGTAACTCTCTCTTTTATCAGCAACAAATTCTTCAATTTCATTCTGTAATCGCGATTGATTCTGATCCCCGGAGAAAGAGGATTTGATATCCACGGAGGAGCTTGTGTTTGTTGTGAGCAAAGCAAAGAGATTGACTTCAATTTTAGGGTTAAATTTGAAATCGATAGAATGGAGTCAGACAATGGAAAGGGATTGATACTAGCAGTAGCTTCAAGTGTATTCATTGGTTCAAGCTTCATTCTTAAGAAGAAAGGTCTTAAACGAGCTGCTGCTATTGGCACCCGAGCAGGTTCTTCTTCTTCTTCTTTAGATTTCTTTTTCAGAAATGTAACGTCTTTAACTTAATTCTCTATTGCTTTAGTGACTCCTTAGCTTTAATGGGATTCCTTTACAGTTACAAATTGAAAATTTTATAGCTTTATCTATCGTCTGATTATAAACAATTTATGTATAAATATTGATGCAGGTTATGGAGGTTATACATACTTATTAGAGCCTCTTTGGTGGGCAGGGATGGTGACAAGTGAGTTTAATCATCTTCTTTTAATAGTTTTCTCCATTTTTAATCACATTGTCCTTATTCTAAACATGATTCTGTAACTAATGATTAGTGATTGTTGGAGAAGCTGCAAACTTTGTGGCTTATATTTATGCTCCTGCTGTACTTGTTACTCCTCTTGGTGCATTAAGTATTATCATCAGGTATGTATGTCTTTGGTCTCATTTGTTCACTTACTCTCTTCTCTGTGACTAACAAGTCTCGTTTTTTTGTTTCATTCATTTCATAGTGCTGTTTTGGCTCATTTCCTATTAAAAGAAAAACTTAAGAAAATGGGTGTACTGGGATGTGTTTCTTGTATCGTTGGCTCTGTTGTTATTGTCATACACGCACCTAAGGAGCAGACTCCAAATTCCGTTGAAGAAATTTGGAATCTGGCTACTCAACCAGGTTAGCTATTCTCTTTCTCACTCACTCACACACATTATGCCTTCTGTGTAGTTGTTTATCTGAGAAATACAATTTATCTCTCTTGTCTATGAAACAGCGTTTCTAGTATACGTAGCCATAACCATGTCCATTGTCCTTGCTTTAATTCTACACTTTGAACCTCTCTGCGGCCAAACAAACATTCTGGTTTATATTGGAATCTGTTCGTTAATGGGTGCTCTCACTGTAAGTTGCTTCATCTTGGATTTACTTTTAAGCTCTATTTCTACCTTCTTGTGCACTCATAGCTCTAATAATTTCCTGTTGTTGGTGTCTTTAATCAGGTTATGAGCATAAAGGCTATTGGAATTGCAATAAAATTAACAATGGAAGGAGTAAGTCAGATCGGGTATCCACAGACATGGCTTTTTGTCATGGTTGCAGCAACCTGTGTCGTTACTCAATTGATTTATCTGAACAAGGTAAGCTCTCTTTACCAAGTTTTTTTTATTATCTAAAAGCCCTATATTCTGGAACCAAATAAGTTAGTATGCAAGTGAAAGTAGAACATAGGAACTCTAGAATTTCACTTGGCATTGTTGCCATACTATACCGTCTTTACTAACGGCTTAAGGTTGTTACCATTGTGAATTCTTTGGCAGGCGTTGGATACATTTAATGCAGCAATTGTTTCTCCAGTATACTATGTAATGTTCACAACCCTCACAATCGTTGCGAGTGCAATAATGTTCAAGGTAGGTTCAAAACTGTATAACGTTTAGATTTTCTAGAAGATCAGTCACAGGAAACACTTAAAATCTTTGAAACTCGGTTTTGGCAGGACTGGTCTGGGCAAGACGCAGCCAGCGTAGCCTCTGAGATATGTGGATTCATCACTGTGCTCACAGGCACAATGATACTCCATGGCACGAGAGAAGAGGAACAGCAAGCTTCTTCAGGTATAAAAGCCTCTTGCGTTTTCCATCATTGATCACATCTGCTTCTTGTGCTGCCATTATTAAACATAACACCGGTCTGATCTTTGGCTCTGTAGAAACAGTAAGATGGTACGACTCAAGAAAGAGTGTCAACGAAGAACATCTGATAAGCCTGTACAGTCCTGAATACTAGAAAGAAGATTGTCATCTCTAGATTCCCAATAGATTGAAATTTGCCAAGAACAAGCCTCAGGGATCTTTTAAAACTGCTGACCAATCAACATATCTAAGGGGGAATGTTCGGTTTTTTTGTATTGTTTGTGGTCTCTGTACAGACAAAAAGTTTGTCTAGTTATAAAAACTTCACATTCTTTAGTTTTGATCTCTGTGTCTCTTCTTAGTTACTACAGAAGTACAGGTCTTCTTCTTTTTCTTCTTTATCTGGACTTTTTGTCCAAATTTACTGTTATATAATTTATATGTATCTTCATTTTTCAAGGATGAAATATTCCTAACTTGTTGTATTCGAATTGAATGAAAGAAAAAATTAGGTTAAAAAGTTTGATTAGAATTGACAGAATTAAAATGAATGTCCTTTTCTTTTCTTTACAAAAAAAAATAAGTTAATACCTCTCCAGGGAGCAAGGCCACTTGTAAAAAATAGAAATACCAATGCATGCATTAATGCATACCTCTCATCTAACATTTGTACTTTAGAGTCTTTAGACCTTTCTAACTAAATAATTTTTAAAAAAAACAATTAATTAGTTGTATATATTTTTTATGAGCTGTCAATGATCCTAATATCTGTTGGAAGTTGATTCCTTTCTTGGTCCTGTACAAGCCAAATCAGAAGAAGAGAGTTAGTAGAAGAAGTTGTAGAAGAAGCCAAAGAAAGAAGAAGAAGTAACGAAGAGGAAGAAAACGAAAATAGAAGAGGAAGCAAAAGGCCTTTGGGCCAAAAGTGTTTAAAGCCCAATAAGTGTGGGTTTCGGTAATTAAGTTTTATCTTTGCTAATGTGTAAGTGAACTTGTGTTGTGTCGTAAGTAGGTTAAAACATGAAGTAATATAAATATGTCTGTAATGGAACAAGGTAAAATTAAGGAGCACAAGGTTAAGATAAGTGGCTGACCAAATTCCAACATGGTATCAGAGCTACATGGTCTCGGTGGCCTGGAAACTTGAGGAATCTGCACAAAGAAATCAGAGGCACAAGCTGGTTCATCATAACGCAGCAGAAGGAAAGAAAATAAAACTAAAACAGGTACCTCTGAATCTAAAATCTGTAGTTGAGTTAAAATGCAGAACCTACAAGTGGTTTCAGTGTTTAAAGGAAAGAACTATAACTTATGGGTTGTAAAGACGAGAGTTCTACTTAAGTCTAGAGGGTTGTGGAAAACAGTAATTGAAGGAATCCCTAAACCACCTGACATAGATACACCAAACCAAGATGTGAAGAAAAGGATGACAGATTGGGAGGAGTTAAAGATGAAAGATCACACAGCCTTACAGTTGTTGTTTAGTGCTGTCTCTAAAGAGGTTTTTAGTAGCCACCTGTCTCTCACTAAAACTTCAAAGGATGCATGGGATATGTTAAAGTTGAGGTTTCAAGAAGACTCACTAGACTCCATGATACAAGCTCCAGAGACAAACAATCGAGAAGAAGGGTTGTTCACAGCCACCCATGGACAAGAAACAAGTGAAGAGGACACTTGGTTGGTTGACAGCGGAGCAACTAGCCACATGGCTAGACATGAAAGCTGGTTCTCTCAATTGAATACATGTATCAGAACAGAGTTGAGGTTAGGCGATGGTGAAGTTGTGCAGATCAAAGGGAAAGGCACAGTTACAGTGATGACAGAGACGGGAAAAATGACCATAAGGGATGTTCTGTTTGTTCCTAGTCTGAGGCAAAACTATCTAAGTGTTCCCGAATTAATGAGTACTGGCTATGGGATTATGTTCAACGCATCAGGATGCACAATCACCAATGAAAAAGGAAAGAAAATAGCTGAAGCACCTATGACAGATGGATGCTATTTTATCAAGTTCCAAAGGATGAGAAATAAAGAAAAACAAGAAGATACATCACAAGAGAAAGAAGAAATCAAACCTGAATGTGGTGGTAAGGGATGTGGAGATGATGAAGCCAAAAAACGACGAAAGAATGAAGAAGAAATACGATCAAAATATGTGAATGAGGGAGCAAGAGATTTTAGTGCTAGTGTTAATGAGACAAAGAAGGAAAGAGACAAGGCATACTCACCAAAGAACGATCCACATGGAGAATCAAGCAATGTACCACAAGCAACGTACAAGTGTCTAATGGTTGAACAAGTAGCTCCATGGTTTAAAATTCAGTCTGAGAAGAATCGAGAAGAGAGAAATGAAGCAGAGGTCAGTGAAAAGATGGGTGGTGTCAAACACCAGGAGAACGTCGAGATAAAAATTAATCAAAGCAAGGATAAACTCTGGAAAAGAAGAGTGATACCGAGAAATGATGAGAAAATGGCTGGAGATGCGAACATCGACAAAAGAAAGAAGCTAGTGCACCTAGAAACATCCCTAGAGAAAGCTAGTGATGTTGTGAAATCAAAATGTGCAAAAGTCAGACAGAGACATGAAGAAACTGAGAAAAAGAAAGCAAGCTTACAGTTGAATCAAGGAGAAGCTGGAAAACATGAGGAGAGGAAACTCATCTGCTGCGGAGCCACAAATCTCCTACCTTACAAAGAAATACAAGGAACCGAAATTCAGAAGGTGGTGAATACCAGATCAGGTCAGAGTGATAAACAAAAAGAGGCTATACCTGAGTGGGTAAAATCAATGTCTAAAAATCTAGGTGAGGTTGTTGTAGATCGTGTACACACTGGTGCAGAGAACTGGTTGTTTGAAAAAGAAGAGATTCTGAGTTTTATTAAAAAGAAACTAAATCAGAGTGAAGTTGATAAAGAGAAGAGAAACCAAGAGCCAGAGAACAAAAAGAACAAATTCCTGAAATGGAAGAAAGTAGACAAGAAGGGATCTGCTGCAAAACAAAAACAAAAGCGTCACAATCAAAGAGAGAGAAAGGTAAGGAAATTACATTGGTGGGATGAGCAGAGATTCACCAAAAGGAGGATAAGAGACATGGATTTCACACAAAATCACCTGCAAAAAGAGGAGACTCAGAAATTATTGGTGATGGAAGTGAAACTGAAAACAATTGAGGAGAAATTCAAGCCTGGAATACTTCAGAAGGTGAACAAAGAAAAGTCTCGATTGATGGAGAACAAGAGAAAGAGGGAGATCAAGGACAAAGATTATACAAAAATCCATCTACAGAGAAGTAAGCCTCAAGAATCAGTTGAGTTCAAGTACAACAAAAGAGAAATCGAGTTGGGAATCAAACAAAGGAAGACAAAGAAATTACTGGTATGGGCTGAATCAAAATCCATAAAATTGGATGAGGGAGATGAAGAGCCAACTCATATGGTTGCGGAAAGGGACATGCTAGTGAGAGAGCTAAGTCAGTTGAACAAATCAAAAGAAAAATCAAAAAATCAGGAGAAGAAGCAGAGTGAAGAGAAAGTAAGGAAAGAAAGCCTAAAGGGAGATCGAATCATGAAAAGCAAGAGCATGAGGGAGAAAAAGACGAGGAGACTACCTACATGCAATGAACAGAAATCCGTCGGAGAAGAGATTGATGTTCTGAATCTTACATCTGGATATATGCAGAGGAAAATTCTTCAGGTATCTGTCAAGATAAAGCGAGGGGAAGAGAAATTGGAGCTGAAAATCAAATTTGGGAAATCAATGATTTTTCCAGAACCCAAAGCGATTACAGAGGTTGGTGTGATGAGGGAGCAGATTAACCTACCAATGAAATTTGCAGATGATGTAAGAGGAACATGTCCATGGCGCAAAGGCATCGAGAGAAAACATAAAAGAACCAATGAGATCGAATCCCCAACCTCGAAATCAGAGACCAAGCAAAGGAATCAAGAGGGAGTGTTGGAAGTTGATTCCTTTCTTGGTCCTGTACAAGCCAAATCAGAAGAAGAGAGTTAGTAGAAGAAGTTGTAGAAGAAGCCAAAGAAAGAAGAAGAAGTAACGAAGAGGAAGAAAACGAAAATAGAAGAGGAAGCAAAAGGCCTTTGGGCCAGAAGTGTTTAAAGCCCAATAAGTGTGGGTTTCGGTAATTAAGTTTTATCTTTGCTAATGTGTAAGTGAACTTGTGTTGTGTCGTAAGTAGGTTAAAACATGAAGTAGTATAAATATGTCTGTAATGGAACAAGGTAAAATTAAGGAGCACAAGGTTAAGATAAGTGGCTGACCAAATTCCAACAATATCAACCAATCTAATAGTTGACTTTATATATATATATATATATGTGTTTATGCATTGTAAACTTACAAATTTCTTGATGTTAATCTTTATTGTGATTTAGAGGTGTGTAAAACTAGATAATTTCTAATTCTCATAAAAATTATATAAAAACATATAACTACAAGGAAAACAATGCATTGTAATAAGTTTCAGATTTCTTGAGATTCATATTTCTTGTCATTTAGAGAGGTGTGTAACTAAAAATAGATAATTTCTTACTCTCATACTACTATTCTCTCTCTTTTTGTCAACAAACTAATACTCATTATAGCAAAACATCACTAATATATATTACTCTTTTTTTTTTTGGGTTAATATTATGCTATTATTATCTATATTCAAAAGTTTCATATTCTGCATGCATATGGGAACAAATGAAAAAATGGATTTGACACCAAGACCAGTCCAAATCCTGATCTACAAATTTATATTTAGTTTATTGTTTTCCGAAACCAATTGCAATCCTTGTTCGCTCTTATATATATACGTATATATATATTACACTACACGTAAAACAAACAAACCAACAAACAAAAAGATACAATGTGGAAGCAAATAGTAACAATAGGGTTTAGTCTTTATCTTTGTTGCATAACCTTCGCATTCGGCGAATACTACTCAGAAACTCATCCATCAACACCAAAACAAGAAGTGGTCACCAATCTCCATTTCTTCTTTCATGACACTCTCACTTCCCCTAACCCATCAGCCGTCCTCATCGCTAAGGCCACTCTCACCGGAGAAGACAAAAACTCTTCTCCCACACCCTTTGGCTCTCTTTTCGCCATCGACGACCCTCTCACTCTTGGACCGGACCCGAACTCCGAGAAGATCGGTAACGCTAGAGGAATGTACGTTTCCTCTGGAAAACATGTCCCTACGTTGACCATGTACGTTGACTTCGGGTTCACCTCCGGAGAGTTTAACGGCAGTTCCATCTCAGTGTTTTCGAGGAATACGATAACGGAGAAGAAGAGGGAGCTTGCGGTTGTGGGAGGTCGAGGAAGGTTTAGGATGGCACGAGGAGTGGCTCTACTTAATACATACTCCCTTAACTTTACTAGTGGTGATGCCATTGTTGAGTATAATGTCACTCTCTATCATTATTAACAACTCAACACAACACAAAATTATTGGTCTTTCTAGTTTTTAATGTCATTATCTCACTTGGATGATCTTTTTTGGGGTACTATGGCTTTAACAGAAGTATTAGCAAATTTGATTATACAAATGTACTCATGTCTTATGATGGAATCTGAAATTCATTTGATTAGCAAAAAATTATGCTAGAAGACTATAGAAAATATTACAAACGGTGAAAAGATTTTCAAACTAATATTGGAATTTTTGGCCTATTTTCTAACACTTTCGAAGAATGACTTTGAAGAGTATTTCTTCCAATAAACCAAACCGAACTGGAAAGCAAGAGAGGTGTATAAAATATTTTGAATGATTTGAGTTTTAGCGAGTTTTAAATGATTTTGGGTGACTAATTTAAGAAATTTGTTATGATTTGTTGTAAAATCCTTACAAATTATACTAAAAATAATGAGATTTAAATTTTTATACCTTAAAGTAAGAAAATCCTCTAAACCACATTAAAATCACTAAAAAATCATTGCCTAATACAATTCCAATAACAATAGATTTAGAGGTATTTTTAAAACCATTAAAACTATTAGTTCAATAACACTTGATATTTTCGAAGAGGTTTTTAAATTTATGATTGAATACCATTTGATATTTTAAAATCCACCAAATCACTAATCCAAATACACATTCCCAATACTTGAAGTCTTGAATCCTATTTTTCTTTTACATCATTGATCATTCCTTATTTTTGAACTAATCCGTCATGACAAGATTGTTTTCAAATCTTTTCTATCTAATTTTTGTACACTTTCAATCTAACGGCCGCTACAATAAAATACAAACACTTTACCAAACTCACAAGTTCCATATGAATTCTCTTGCGCATTTTTCACTTTCAAAAATGTAATACTAAATGCCACACACATTTGTTCCCAAATAAAAAACCAAAAGATACCACACATTGAAAACAATGAATTTACATTTAACTACAAGATATCATCATGCACCATTACATAGCCAAATTTGGAGTGTATTAGGTCCACCAATGCAATAACATGGAGTTGTCTTAACAAAAAAGCATAGAGTTAATTAATTCAAAAACTTAAATTATTAGGTGAACCATTACGCCACCACATGCTGACTTTGTCACATTTGGTTTCATATTTTTTGCTAATTAATATCCTATTTGAGTTTGGTTGAACCACTTTGGACTGTGAGAGAGTACTGAGTCATGTAAATGTAAATTTCCTATAAATAGAGACATACACCAGGAACTCATTTTACTTTCACAATTTAGACCTCATTAGGAAAAAAAAAAAAAAAGAAGGAAGATGGCAAAAGCAAAATATGTATTAAGAACGTTGGTTCTGTTAATAACGATAATGCCACTGGCTGCTCATGGATCAAGACTGTACAGCTGGGCTAATCGGTTGGAAGAAGCAGGGAAGGAGAAGGTGACGAACCTTCAATTCTATTTCCACGACACCTTGAGCGGCAAGAATCCGACCGCCGTTAAGGTGGCTAAGGGAACAGACACCGACAAATCCCCGACGCTGTTCGGTGCTATGTTCATGGTCGACGACGCTCTGACCGAGACCGCCGATCCCAAATCAAAGCTCGTGGGTCGAGCTCAAGGCCTTTACGGTTCTTCAGGTACACACACATACATGTTGTTTCTAATCATAACCGGACAGGGAATATAAAACTGGTTTAGTACACCAATATATATTATTTTAAACCGGTTATTATGGGACAGGTAAAGAAGAGTTAGGTCTGATCATGGCGATGAGCTTCTGTTTTGAGGATGGTCCGTACAAGGACAGCACTATAAGCATGATTGGGAAGAACTCGGCGATGCATCCAGTTCGAGAAATGCCTATTGTTGGAGGCACGGGAATGTTCCGGATGGCTCGTGGCTACGCCATTGCCCAAACCAATTGGTTTGATCCCAAGACCGGTGATGCCATCGTTGGCTATAACGTTACCGTTGTGCATTAGAAAGGCTTTGTTTTATAATACGGCGTCGTTTTCACCATGCCTACTACATGTTACCTACTACCATATATGTAACATTTAACTACTTCATATTTCTCTACCCTGGCTTTTTGTACTTGGGAGATTTAGTCTGCCTAGTGACTACGAGATAAATAATACTACCTCCGTTTCAAAATATAAGTCGTTTTAGAACTTTTGTTTTGTTTCAAAATATAAGACGTTCTCATAATTGCAGGTACTTTTTTACTTTATTGAATATTGTGTGACCAATAATGATTTACAGTTTTTATTTTAATTGGTTGAATTGTTTTTTTCCTATATATTAACTAATACTTTTTAAAAGAATGAAATAATTTCTTAATATGCGTGCTTTAAGCCAAAACGACTTATATTTTGAAACGGAGGGAGTATTTTTTTTTTAAAATAAAGTGAGATAAATAAATACTTTTTTAATAAAATATATAAATTAGTATGGGTTTTTTAACAAAAAAAATTATTTATTTCGTAGTTAAATATTTATCTCGTAGTCATCCAAAATACTTTAGAACACTAATAAGTAATAACCACATGTAACATGTTAGTCATTTATTTGGAGAAAGTAAAAGACATATTGCAAAATCGTAATTATTAGTATGGGTTTTTTTTTATCAAACAAAAAAAATATTAGTATGGATTTCACATTTAAACAAACAAATAACATACTAATAATCACTAAATAAAGCATCTACCTAAATAAAATAAATAAAAGTTGACAAAAAAAAAGAAAAGAATATAAATCGGGGAGATTGTGATAAAGAAAAAAGGCCGTGGGCTGAAGACGAAAGCCCAAAAGTGAAAAAGGAATGTCATTTGTTTTGTATGATCCAAACCAAAAACCAGATCCGGTTTCTAAACCCATCCTCCGGCATATGATTTCGTACCGGCGAATCTCGCCGGCGCAAACCCTTACAGAGTTGTTACCGCCGGGATCAGAAGAAATCAATCGCAAATCCTTAAAGTCTCCTCCCATGGTGGTTTCTCCCTCCAATGCCCATCAGTAACCCTAGGAAACGGCCAATCTGTGTCGCCCGATCATTTCTCAGCAGACACGTCACCAAATCAGAGCTCTCTCAGGCGGTGTCTCGTCTCGAGTCACTAACACAACAAGGCATTCGCTTACCCTTTGAGCTCCTAGCTTCGTTGCTCCAACACTGTGGAGATACCAAGTCTTTAAAACAAGGCAAATGGATTCATCGTCACTTGAAGATTACTGGATTCAACAGACCCAATACGCTTTTGTCCAATCATTTAATCGGAATGTATATGAAATGTGGTAAACCTATTGATGCCTGTAAAGTGTTTGATAAAATGCATCTTAGGAACTTGTATTCGTGGAACTATATGGTCTCTGGTTTGGTCAAATCTGGGATGTTGGTGCGTGCACGAGTTGTGTTCGATAATATGCCTGAGAGAGATGTTGTTTCTTGGAACACTATGGTCATTGGGTATGCTCAGAATGGGAATTTACAAGAAGCTTTGTGGTTTTATAGAGAGTTGAGAAGATCTGGGATTAAGTACAATGAGTTTAGCTTTGCAGGGCTTTTGACGGCATGTGTGAAATCGAAGCAGCTCCAGCTCAATCGGCAAGCTCATGGGCAGGTTCTGGTTGCTGGGTTTTTGTCAAATGTGGTGCTTTCGTGTTCTATCATTGATGCTTATGCGAAATGTGGTCAGATGGAGAGCGCTAGAAGATGTTTTGATGAGATGACAATAAAGGATATTCATATTTGGACTGCTCTGATCTCTGGATATGCCAAATTGGGGGATATGGAAGCGGCTGATAAGTTATTTTGTGATATGCCAGAGAAAAATCCGGTCTCTTGGACCGCATTGATTGCTGGATATGTTAGACAAGGTTCTGGGGACCAAGCGCTTGACTTGTTTAGAAAAATGATTGCTTTGGGGGTTAAACCAGAGCAATTTACTTTTAGCAGCTGTCTCTGTGCCTCAGCGAGCATCGCATCTCTTAGACACGGGAAGCAAATTCATGGCTATATGATTCGTACCAATGTTAGACCCAACCCGATTGTTACCAGTTCTTTGATTGATATGTACTCCAAATCAGGGAGTTTAGAAGCCAGTGAGCGGGTTTTCAGTCTTTGCGATGACAAGCAAGACTGCGTTTTTTGGAACACGATGATTTCTGCATTGGCACAACACGGGCTTGGCCACAAGGCCTTGCTCATGCTTGATGACATGATCAAATCCAGAGTCCATCCAAACCGGACGACTCTGGTTGTGATTCTGAACGCCTGCAGTCATTCAGGTCTGGTAGAGGAAGGAGTTCGGTGGTTTGAGTCAATGACTGTTCAGCACGGGATCGTTCCCGACCAAGAGCATTACGCATGTCTGATAGATCTCCTAGGTCGTGCTGGATGTTTCAAAGAACTGATGAGCAAGATCGAGGAAATGCCTTTTGAACCCGACGAGCATATCTGGAACGCAATCCTAGGAGTATCAAGAATCCATGGAAACGAAGAACTGGGAAAGAAAGCGGCAGAAGAGCTGATCAAACTGGACCCTGATTCATCTGCGCCATACATATTGCTGTCGAGCATTTACGCAGATCATGGGAAGTGGGAATCAGTAGAGAAGCTGAGAGGGATTATGAAGAAGAGAAGGGTGAACAAAGAAAAAGCTGTGAGTTGGATTGTAATCAAAAACAAAGTTGAACCTTTTACAATCTCACACGGGTTGCATCCTCGGAAAGAAGAGATCTACTCTATTCTGCATAATCTGGCTGCACTTATGGAAGAAGAAGCTTCAAGAACATGATCTCTCGTACCAGATTTTCTTCCCAGGATTGTACACTGTTAAAACCTGCAAAAGCAGGGATTATTTATACGCCTTGTGATGATTTTTTTTTTTTTTTTTAGCTTTAGAAGTTTTGTCACTGTAACAGCTAAAAGCTACAGCCTTAGAATTTTTTCTTCTCTTCTTCCGGATTTTTTTTTGTTTAATAAAGAAGCAAATCCAATGAATTTTCGGATACAAGTAAAATTTCCGCATCAGTTATTAGAAAACAATAAAGATGGCAGGTGAGAGAGAAAGGGACAAATACAAAATGAGTACAAACGATACAATTGGAGAAACCAATATTTAAGATGTCTCCATCAAACCCAATAACGCCACAAGACAAATAACCCGGTTCTGTCTTGTTAAAACCGGTATACTAAGTTTTGTGCATCAATCAGAGCCGTGTAGATTCACATTTGAGTTCAAGTCTCTCTTGCATCCATCTTTGGAATAGTAAGGCTTCAAGAGAAGCTTTTCATTTGAAGCTTTCGCAGTGTCCCATTTGTAAGTTCTACGATAGAACCACGACCTTGCTGAGAATCCACATCACCAGAGAGAACTCAAATGCAAAGAGTGTATGGAGCAATCCTCTATCGAGTGCATATCCATAGAGCGTAATCCCCTTGTTGTTATGTCTCAGGTACTCCACTGCAATGTAACTCCAATCAATCTTTTGCAAGTTTATTTTGTAGAAAAAGAAGTGAATGTAATTTCAATGTAACGCACCTAGAGCTTGCCTTGGCTGAAAGAAGGAAGATAGATCCAGCGATGGCGACACATTGATGTATATGTTGTCGGATGAGTCAGTGTCACTCTCGGGTGTTACGGCTTCAGAGGCGCAAGTCAAAGTCATGTGCCATCTCGCTGCAATACACACTACTCCTTGAGCTCTGTGTGTGATTCTTGCAGCACCCAACAAGCACAAGAAGAATCCGCTGAGCTGTACTGCAGAACATACCTTGAGATAGAAGAATATATATGCTGTGTTAAACGCAGAGCGCTGAAACTAGATAATTTATTACAACAAAGCTTTAGAGAATTTACCACCAAATCACCAGAGCTGAGGAAACTCTTGTCAGACTTTGATGCAAGAATCAACAGTAAGGCCACAAACTGACTGGTACTTATCACAACAAAGGACGCAATGATGAAGAACCTGTATCTGTGACTTGTAGCCGACAACTGTTTCTTGATCCTCACATGTTCCTTACATACATCTTCTATGGTGTCTGATCCACATCTATCAAACATCTTGTGCAGCCCTCGGAACCTTAGTATCTGCAGCTCACAGGTCAACCGGAACAGGACACAAACAAGTAAGAACACTCCTGTCCGGTAAACCCATGAAAATAAGACGAGCAAGAACATCACAAAGTTCAATGCAGCACAAGATGACTTTATGAAAGGAAACGATACTTCAGCGGAGGAGAAAAATATGCTTTTATGCACAAGTTCCACAAGGAAAGAAGGTAAAAGCATGGAGGCTAAGTAGCGTAAGGCCTTGTCAAGTTCAAGCGAATAGCCAAGCTTCACCAAGGTAGAATCATCAAGGAACAGAAGCTGTCTGAGACTATATATCTTAAAGAAACATAGTAGAGTCAAGAAACCAATTATGGACAGCCCAGATTCTGGGAATTGGACAAGCACATTAAATGAGTTGGTGTCCATAACTGGTGAAGGCGGGGTTGTGGGAGTTTTGATGGACAGACAACATATGAGAGGGACTAGTAAAGTGAAGACTACAAACACCAAATAGGACACAGCTTTACCAGAAGAGGAGGAATGATCCAAAGCGCACCACTTGAGGAGAAGGTGGAAGTTGTGCAGATCATCAGAAGGCAATGATTCTGAAGGTTGTAAGGGTGTGTTTGCGTGGGTGGGCAGGTGATCAAGAAAGTATTCATCTTCACAAGAATTCATATCTCTCGAGATGAATCAAAGGGTTGAGGTATCACCAAAGTTATATATAGAAGAAGGTCACTGCAAAGAGGGAAAGTGACAACTCAAAATAACTACAGCCACATGCAATACAAGATATATATATAGGTATCTGGTAGAGGTCTTACATTTTTCATCACAAATGATGGTTGATCAAAAAAGAGAAACTAGAGATAAAAGCAAAAGTATCTTTTGCTTTTCCCGTGAAGTAAAGAACCCTCTCTCTCTCTCCTCTACACCACTTTTGGGTAATCCAACTTGGCTCTGTGTATCTTTCCCCGCAAGGTAAGCCTTTCCAAGTCCTGGTCCTAGTTAATATATGCAGTTGAGAATCACGAGCAGTTTGCTATGCAACACTTTTCATCCACAACAAGATTCACTGATAAATTACTGCTTGTCTCTGCACTGCTTCTGTTTTTTGTAGGAGCAACATGTTACATGGGTATGAGATTTGAAGCTTTATATACATTTTCATTTAGTTTTTGCCAGATGCCATTCATTAAGTCAGAACAATACCCTGGGACAACTTACCGACAAAATTTGGACTTCATACTTTCTTCCAACAAACCGAAAACCACTGAGAACAATCCTGCAGATCCAACATTAGATAGAAAATTCAGTTGTCTTCACGTTGGTAACTACAACGAAATTTTTTGGTACTTCACAATCTTTGTGAGATCAGAAAAATAGAACCAAATCTTTCGCAGATTCATGAATAAAGAAGTGAAGAAGCAAAATGACTAACCTGAGAGGGGACTATCTTTCTGCTGCAATGATCCTTTTATAAGCAGCGTTCCTGGCATCTGCTGGAACACCTGTAACAGAAATTTCTCTATCATCAACCAATTGAAAAGGTGAAGGTAATCGTTAGGAACTTATAAAATCAAATCCAAACAAACCAGAATGCGGAAAGATATGTTATCTTGAGGGACTTGCAAACTGGAGCTAGCCAGTGTCTGTTTTTCACATCCGTGGCTTCCCATACTGTCCACATCTCTAATGCTAATCTTTGAGATTGTGTTCCACTGGTCATTGGACGCAACAATCTGTACAACAAGAGAAGGGAACTCTGTTGAGCTTGAGATACTACAGAAACAAGATTGGATGGCAAGACAAAACGACACCATATAGTGCACTTACGTCAACAGAAAATGTAGACGAGTTTAATTTATATGAGGCACCACAGCTTTTGAAGAATTCCTCAACTGATTTCAGCACATCTATGGCACTGTACTGCCGTTTAATGCCCTGTAAAACACACATTCACCGTGAAGAATATAAGGCTCGACTAAAGCCAGAGAATTTTTATATAGTATACATAGAAAATATATGTTATCTGAGTATGTAAAGGATGACGAAAGTTAAAGATAGATTACCTCAAGCATAAAAGAAAGAACGCTCTTTTTGTCTACAGGAGGTGCCATAATCTTCCTAGCTGTGGGCATGAAGGACCAAGCGAGGCCCCAACGGGATGTTTGGCCTTGGACAAATTCAGTGGTCTTCACAATTGTAACGCCCACTTCCCAAAGCTTAGATATCAAGAGTTTGAGGGTAGCCTTCTTCCCAAGCATTGAAGTATACCACCTCATATAAAACATGATCACAAAACGATAAGTCCTGGCGCATGAAAAAATCAGAATGTGAAACATCCAAAGGTTTATTTGTGTACAGTTACCTGAATCTTTGCCTCAGTACAGCGCTATCTTCAATAATACGGGTTACAAAAGCTTGCTCCCCACCATTGCAAACCATCTCCTTGGGAGTTCCACCACATGAAGTTTTAGGGTTAAGGCCTGCTTCTTCAAAGGTCTCAAAAAATGGAGGATTGGACATACAGAAGTCAAACATTTCATTTTCCTTGACAACACCGAGTAGTACAGCTGGTCCCATATAGCTCTTGTTGTCATCTACAAGAGAATTAGACTGAACCGTGGGGGAAACTACAGCTTCCTCACTCTCTCTATTTTCAAGCTCGAGGACATGTGGAACAACTTTAGAGTCTCTGATCTCGATAAGTTCAGAAATATGAGGATTACTTTTGACATTCTTCTCAGCCCATTCTAGAGCTACAACAGTAACATCTGCATACAACAACATTAGCACACCCAATTGTAAACATAGAGAAACAAACAAGTACCAAAAGAGGCAATACAAATGGAGTAAGAAAGAAACCTGAGCCAACAAAACTCCAACCAAAAAGGGAAGCACCAAGGAGAGGATAAATGCAATTGGCTCCTGTACCAATGTCAAAGCCTTTAACTTTGCTTTCATCACCACAGCCAAAACTTGGAATGATCTCAGAAGACAAAAGATCATTAATCCAATTAATGTAATTCGATCTATTAGGAACAGTTGGACAAAGCTGACCATCTGGAATCCACCTATAAATATAAAGACTTTGGTAAATACATACAATTGGCTTTCTTTGAGGCAATCCATCGAACACTTCGACTACGTTTATTTAAATCAAGGAGGAGGATTTACATCAATTTTTCAAAGATAAAGACTTTGGGAAATACATAGAATGGAAATTGAAAAGATTGAAACTTTACCAGTTAACGCCGTGGTCATGAAGGAGGAGGATACGAGTGAGCTCTCTAGTAGCGTTGTAATCGGTCCAGTCGATGCGAGCTCGACCACCGGAGAAGAAAACAAAGGGCTTAAAAGAAGGGTAAAGAGACGCCAAAGAGGCGAAATCGGGTGGGTTATCGGAGTATTTGTTTCGGGATTGGTTAGTGGATCCAGGTTCTGAACGAGCTCTCTTCTTTCCTTTCCGCATTTGAAATTATTCCGACTGATAAACCCTAAGCCGCCGGGGAAGTGGGAGTGAGAGAGAAGATAAACGCCGGTGATTTTGAAACGAATGAATCAAAGCCTCTACATGAGTTAGCGGCTTTGGATTTATAATGTGATATTGCCAAAGTGATGCCGTTTTATGAGCAAAGATGGTCTTAGCAATAATTGTAAACAACTTTTAATTTTACTCCTCCAACTCAACAACTTCAATTTAATAAAATCTGATACTTTCATACATTGTTTTTTTTGTTTTTTTGGTTTTAATGTTAATTTTATTACCAAAAAGTGGGTACAGATACAAAAAATAATAGGTGAATAAACGTTTAGGAATCTTCACATGGAACAAAACAAGCAACCTTTTAAGGTTGAGAAATTACACATCCAAAGTAGTAACCTAGGAGAGAAATTCATGAAAGCGGATCATCCGGTGGGAGAGATAGTAATCTATTCCTGAGATAGCCATCAATCTGGATTTTTATTGCTCTCTTCGAAGATGAAATGTTCTTGAAGACCCTGCTGTTGCGTTCTTTCCAGAGTAAATAGATTGTTGTTTGAAACAGAAGCTTTAGTAGCTTTGATGCGTACTTAGTAGGGATTGATCTTATATTTTGCATCCAAGGAATGATCTGCGTTGTTGCTATTGGTGGATTCTGGTGGATCTGAGCAGCAAAGTGTAGCCATACTTCTTGTGAGAACCCACATTCAAAGAAGAGGTGGGAGTGGGATTCATTTGCAGAGTTGCAAAGAACGCATGTTGAGGGGACTATCAATCCGCAAGATACCAACCTGTCTCTAGTTGAGAGTCTCTCTTTCATTACCAGCCATTGGATAAATGAGAATCTGGGTACAGCCTCTTTGAACCAAACTGTTTTGTGCCAACTAACCTGTGGTGAAGGTGAACGTAGTTGGGACCAGGTTTTCGAAGTCGAGAAAGAGTGCTAGTAATTACCCGAGGGTTGCTTCCAAAGGTAAATGCCTGGTCCTCCTTGAGGCCCTGGAACAGGCAGAGAGCACAAAAGCGTGTGAAGCATGACGGCTTGGTCTGACCTGGCGTGAGGGAGAGATCAGTGTCCCGCTGCAGTTGCATCGACCACCCGACTGTACTTACGAATAGATAGCTCTTGTGGCCCTGCCTGGCCAAACAGATCAATTAAAGGTCCAAGGTCCGTCCAAGAGTCAAACCAGAATGAAGCTTTGCATCCATCCTTTACTTGGCACTTGAGGAACCTCTTTATAGTCGGCTTCAGCTCCAACATCTTCCTTATGTTCCAGGAGATAGAGGGATTACTCTCCATTTGCCAATAACCTCTTCTTCGAAAGACATTCTCGTCAATCCAAGCAACCCACAAGGATTCAGCCCGCGAGAACAAGTGCCACACCTGTTTTAACTTGAACACCTCTGAAAATGCTTCTAGGGAGCGAATCCCTAACCCACCTTCATCCTTTGGCTTACAGAGATCTTCCCATGCTACTCTCGCTCCCTTTGCGGATGATGTAGCGTTTTTCCATAAGAAAGCCGCGCACAGAGAGTCTATTTTCGCATAAAAGCCCTTCGGTAATAAAAATAGTACTTGGCTCCAAAAGTTGACCTTGCCATAGATAACAGAGACGATGAGTCTTATCTTACCCGCATAGGAGAGGAATTTTGTCGTCCAAGAGTGGAGCTTGCTCGAGATGCTTTCTATAAAGGGCTGGAGTGTGGCAATTGAAAGCTTAGCCGGGTTCAGAGGTAGCCCTAGATAACGGGTTGGGAAACTGCCTGATGAGATGCCAAACTGGTCCGCTCGAGCTAAGGCTTCCTCTGGTGGGTAACCCGCAAAAAACAACTCAGATTTGGCCGCATTCATATCCAGGCCAGAGATGGACCTAAACCTGTTCAGTATATGCGTGATACCCGAGATTGAGTGATGGGAACCATTTGAGAAAACCAGCAGGTCATCTGCAAATGCAAGATGTGTGAGGCCCGTGGATTGACATTGAGGGTGAGCTTGAAATACTTGTTCACTTAGTCCCAGATCGAGCAGTCGAGATAGAGCCTCCATAATGAGAATGAACAAATATGGAGATAAACAGTCGCCTTGTCTTAGGCCCTTCTTCCCCGGAAAGAACCCTGCTAGTTCTCCATTCACCGTGATAGAGAATCTTGGTGTGGTAATGCATTCTCTGATCCACCCTATGAACCTTGGAGGAAACCCCTGAGCCTGAAGGATTTTAAGTAGAAAATCCCAACAGACTGTGTCGAAAGCTTTCTGAATATCAACCTTTAGTAGAGAGCTAGGAGGAGAAGACTGCTTATTGTAGTTCCGGATCAGTTCTGAAGAGAGCAGCACATTCTCGCCTAGACTTCTACCTTTTAGGAAAGCCGCCTGGTTTGGAGAGACACAATGTTGCAAAATAGGTTTCAGGCGGTTTACAAGCAGCTTTGAGATTACTTTGTAAGCCAAGTTACAGCAGCTGATTGGACGGTAGTCCTGTAGAGAAGAGGCTTCTGTAATCTTTGGGATGAGGGTAATTGAAGTATTGTTTAGATCCTTTAGCAACCTGCCATTAGAGAAAAACTCTTGCACTGCCTGTACTAGATCAGCCCCAGCAACACTCCAAGAAGCTCTATAGAATTTCACAGGGAAACCATCTGGACATGGGCTCTTATTCAAAGGCATTGTTGTTCTCATTTGGTTTTAAACATGTTTCTCTTCAAATTTTGCAATGTT
This sequence comes from Barbarea vulgaris, assembly GCA_963667165.1. Taxonomy (NCBI): domain Eukaryota; kingdom Viridiplantae; phylum Streptophyta; class Magnoliopsida; order Brassicales; family Brassicaceae; genus Barbarea; species Barbarea vulgaris. The sequence goes on from OY763892.1 coordinate 27,187,858, forward strand.
TAAATGTGTAAGAGAATTCAACTAAAAAACAAATCCTCTTATTGTGTGCACTTCTCAACCAACAAAATGGATAACTCACAATCTAACCGACTAAACTTGAATGTTGCATAGGTTAGTGAATAAACATTTAGGCTTAGTTTCATCATAGTCAGGCAAAAATATGGAAACAATATAGGTTTTGGCCATATTTTTTTCAGTCAACAAAATGTGTGACCTTATATGTTTTCAAAAATGTCAGCATATTTTTTAAAGTCTCGATCAATTTAAAGTAAAATGTGAAGTAAAAATCTCATCAAGTAAATCTTCTAAGTTAATCGGTACAGACGGATGTATCTTTAGAGCAAGGGTAAAAGTAAAACTAAAATGTTTGTTTGGGGGAATATAAATGCGCATTGACATGTCCCATCGTCATGTCATTTGGACTTATGGACGTTACGCTATTAGTCTCTTTGACCACTCCCTTTGAGGCTTTGACTGAAAATAACCAAAAACTTTGAGGCTACTCTGTAAATTAACTATTTATCGATACCCGAGCGAAATAATATAAAATGAAACAAACGGCACACAGTTTACGTTCCCAAAAATGTGGGGACTAGTCAAAATATCTGCTTACGTCTGTCAACTTTAATGTTGACTGAAACAGAAAATTAAAATTTAATTAAGGATTTAGTCTTTTCCCATAGTACCCCTTTAACTCTGTTAGATCTTTTCGGGAGAAGAGGATAAGCTTTGAACGATTTTCTATATACCACTCTGAGATTTGAATCTGACGGCTTATAGTGACTCCTGCAAAGCATCCCCAACCGTTCAGATCCAAACTGGCCCATCGCTTCCTTTAGTTTCCCGAAAAGGAAAAATAATACAATCTCGAACATGCCCATATCTTATTTTATAAAATTGTCTTTCTTAATATATTGTCAATTTTACTATTCACAAAATTTCATTTATCCTTTTTTTATAAATAAAATAAAATTTCCTTGTTATATATTGGCACACTTTCTTAAAAAAATTTACTGTTTTTTTCCTTTGCTTGGAACAAGTCAAAAAAAAAAAAAAAATTTGGAAAAAACGAATATAAAATGGGAAAAACGTATTTAAAAAATGGGAATATGAAAAAGATTGAGAAAAATTAAAGAATATGGAATAATAATAAAATTGCAGACGTGGCAATGATACCCTTAGCACACATCTATTGCAAATATAAACAGCGTCTGCCTCACGCCAAGGGAGGGAGGGAGAGAGAGAGAGAGATCTGATCGGTGATTTTTGGTTCGTCGGAGAGAAACAGATTTGAACAGAATGAGTGGTGGCGACGGAAACAACGGTGGTGGAGAGAGACGTAAAGGATCAGTGAAGTGGTTCGATACTCAGAAGGGATTTGGTTTCATCACACCTGAAGACGGTGGTGATGATCTCTTCGTTCATCAGTCCTCAATCAGATCTGAGGGATTTCGTAGCCTAGCTCCTGACGAATCCGTCGAGTTCGAGGTTGAGGTTGACAACAGTGGCCGTCCTAAGGCTGTTGAAGTGTCTGGACCTGACGGCGCTCCCGTTCTAGGAAATAGCGGTGGTTCATCTGGTGGACGCGGTGGTTTTGGTGGTGGTGGTGGTAGAGGTGGGGGACGTGGTGGTGGTTATGGCGGTGGTAGAGGCGGTGGTGGCCGTGGAGGAGGTGGTAACGATGGTTCTTGCTTCAAGTGCGGTGAACAAGGTCACATGGCGAGAGACTGTACTGAAGGAGGTGGAGGATACGGTGGTGGTGGTGGTGGCTACGGCGGAGGTGGTGGTGGCGGTAGGTACGGTTCAGGCGGCGGAGGTGGTGGAAGCTGCTACAGCTGTGGAGAGTCTGGACATTTTGCTAGGGATTGCACAAGCGGCGGTCGCTGAAGCAAAACGGGTGTAGAAGGGTAAATCAGTCATTTCACACATGAAAACGAAACACTCTTATCAATCAAATTATTATCTATCGTTTTGTTATCAAAAACTCTTTAATGTTTCTTCGGATTATTATTATTATTATTAATTAGGGTTTGGGGTTTTTGGTTTTGGTGCTTGTGATGGGTTTTAAGAAGCTGGATTGGGTTTAATATTATTGCATGTTTATCGAACTTGTCTCATGTATTTTATTTATCAATCTCTTGCTTGCACTATTTTAAGCCTTCATTCATACATTTTTTTATTTTCACTTATTTGACCTTTTAGTTAGTTATATAAGCTCCGAATTTTAATTGTTGAAATTTTGACGTCTCTATTGTGGTTTAATATGATTAACGGATAAACATTTTGTTCTCTACGAAGACTACACGATGTTTGTTCTTTGATGAAAGCATTTGGCCTTATTCCTAAAGTTTTTTTTTTTTTTTTCTCTCTTAAATTTCCAAAGATAAAGACATTAAAATAGACCAACTTTAGATTCTAAAACGAACACCCAAAAGACAAAGGGCAGGCATTGGTTGATCTAAACGAACACCCAAATCTTGAATCCGTGGAAAAACGCCAACTTTCTTGGCAGCTAAGGACTCTTAGGGCAGGCTCTAGACTTCAAAGGCCATGAGTGTGATTGAAGTGAGGATGGCTGATCGGAGGAGGTGAAGACATAACCGGCTGAGGGCACTGGTAACATTTGGTGAAGAGACCAAAAGTGTCAATCTGATGAACAAAATTGATCATACTAGCCCAACCACCAAACCCAAATCCAACAATGAACACCCACACCACTATAAAGGCATTGATAGTGAAAGCCCCAGTCCACCGTCCTAGAAACCTCGGCGGTTGTTCCACCGCGTTTTCGCGTGCGGCCGAAGAGCGGAAGGTGAAGATATGAGCAAGTGCAGGGATGATGTAGACTGTGAAGCTGACGAGAAGAGATCCAACGGTTGAGTTAATAGGACCAAAGAAAGGGAATATGATTGCAAGAAACCATATTGGTATAACAACGGGAAGCCTCGCCGCGGCTCGTTTACACATGCTACGACACTCATGCATCCCTATTAGCTTCTCCCAGACAAAGTAGAGTGGCGTGCACGCAAACCCAAACGTTATAAACTGATGGATAAGCATAAGCACGACTGCAAAGTCACGGTAAAGGTTCTTGGGGAGAAGAGCAAATGCGTTTGAATGGTTTAGAAGCAAATCGCCAAACGCCCAGTAAACAGCAGACGCAGAAGGCAGCGTTAGCGTCAGCACGTAGATAGTCGCAAACAGATATATCGACTTGAACTTCTGCGGTTTCCACATCGCATGCATTATCTCTCTGCCAAACACAAAACAGTGAAAAAACGAGTGGTCATTGTCATTGATATGCATGTAATTCCAGTTATACCCTTGTGATAGTTGGATCGAAATGTTGGTTTAAAAGGGTAAAAAAGAGAAAATGACATACACAGTAACAGCATGTCCACCGAATGTGTAAAGAATGTTTGTGGCCCCTGTGAAGTATAATACAAGCTTGCTTGGTCCTGAATGCTTCACTCCTTCTACCTACAGTATTATTATTACCAAAACATTATTACATATGATTTATTTACTCGTATTATTATTATATGAACTCATTCATTTATCTACAAGTATCATTTATGCATTAAACCAACCAACCATGTCTGACACACAAATGGGTAAAAGTGGGACCCAACCACATGTTGCTTGAAACAGAAGTGCCAAAAGACATAAGAAAGAAGACGACTTTGTTGATGTTTTTGAGTTCCCTTAAGCCACAACAACAACAGCTAATCTAACCATGGAATTAATTAGAAAAATATACTATAATTAATTACCTGGCCATGGAGGATGGAGGCAATGGTGAGGTACCAAGCAGTGTAAGTGGTCATCAAGAGTCCAAGAAAAGACCAGATTCTGTAGTTATGGAAAGAAGGAATGAACACTGTGGTTGCACAACAAGCTCCAAATATGTATGTCCATGTCCTCTTGTCCAGATTATCATTTATGTAATAGATGTTGCTGCACATACATACATAATCATTAACCCATATTAATTAATTAGTTTTGTATATGTAAAGCTTCTTCGATCTTCATCAAAAAAAAAAAAAAAAAAAAAAAAGAATTTGTAGTTACCTAGCACAAGCTATGAGTTGGATGACAGATCCAAAGAGAAGAAAAGTGCAGTTAAATGCTAATCCAACATTCCTCCAATGCTTCCCAAGTAATCCATCAAGAACCTCAAACCACTATTAATGAAACCCCCAACATGTCAATATATATTTAGAAAAAAAGAAAAAAGAATATATATATAGAAGAGAGTAACTAATAATAATATAAATTAAAGAACCTGAATGACATGGTTTCTGAAGTTAACTTTCTCTCTTTCCTTTCTAGTTCTGTATTCAACATAGAGAATGCTTATGAGGTAAGCAGTCCAACTACCCAAAAGGCCATAGAAGAGCTGAAACAAAATCCCTGAGAGCATCCCCAACTGTGAGAATGAGTATGGCAATGTCAACAACACTTGCGCCACCTAAAACACACATTCAAACACTTATATATATATATATATCAAGTTTATACATAGACACTATATATAGTCAAAACCATCTAACAATATAGTATATATTACCTGGTTGGAAGCACAGCTGAACCAAGCATCATAGACAGAGCCACCATGCCAAAACATATTGGAAAGCTTAGATTTCATGTTAGAATTAGCTTTCCCTTCACTCTCCATCTCCACATAGTTCCCAACAACAACTGTCTCGGCTACTTTCTCACCGTTCTCCATCTTTAGTCTCTTTGTGTGAATTGAGAGTGTGAATGGTTAGAGATATATATAGAGAGAGATATATATATATATAAAGAAAGAATAGAAGAGTGTGATAGTGTGTAAAGAGAGAGGGAGACACGGAAGTAGTTTTTCAAGACAAGATGATGAACAGCTTCAACTTCCTTTGTTTTTATGATAGCTACTTGTGAGAGTTCATGTTTCGGGACTCCCAAACAACATTGAATCTATATATTAAACTATTATTTTTTGCCAAAATATCTAAATATTTATTGTAACCAGTGTTCTAATAATTTAATAATCAAACCTAACAACAAAGTTTTTATGTTACTAGTATTTATTTTCATTCATGACAATTTATTACAAATGGGTATATGGAAATATTATATTATTTTAGTTAAAACTAAACATGTAATGTGTTTGTTTTCCATATATCAAAAGAGAGTTTTAATATATTTTCATTAGATTTTTGTTAAGAAACACACAATAATTTAAATCGTTCTGGAACTGATGATGAGATTTAAAATGATTTATATAGTGTCTTATAATAATAATAAAAGAATAAAAAATGATGCCGCAACTATACACTGACTGAGCTATGGTATGGTAAAAGAGGACAAGACGAAATTTTGATATAATTCCAGTACTAAATTTGTTGTTTTTTCCAATGTCCAAGTACTGATTTGTTGTTTTTATCAGCAAATTAATTAGTATTGTACAAATAAATTAGCGTAATGCCGTAATCACATGGTTTAGCGGCGAGTCACGGTTCGCTCGCACGAGTGGCCTTTCGTTTCTCGAGCAAATTATTCGCTTATTATAAATTAAAACATTTTCTAAACAAAACATTGTCATTTGGCTATAAGTTGAATATGCGATATAAATGCACTCTAGCATGACCATAACTATACTGGTATTAATGATACGAAAGGAATTTTTATACTTTTTAAAAAAATACAAAAAAAAAACATTATTTGATAACAAGACAAAACTTTGAAAGAAAAATTTGTTATAGTACATAAATATTCTCCCATGATATCGAACAAACGTTTGTAAATCTCGATGTTGCTTATAGAAGTAGTTGTATTTATTGATCTAGATTTTATTTTTCTTCGCGTTTTATGATTTTAATACAGATATACTATTTCTGGCTTTCTGCACTTCAAACTTAGTAACTTACAGCTGTAAATAATAGGCTGTCAAAAACAAAATAGGAAAATGGGCTTTCAATGTAACAAAAGCAAAAACTTTACTGCATTTTCTATTTTTGTGTATTTTGTGTGTATCATAGTAAAACTTTACATTTAATTCTATTATGTATAGTATTTGCACAGCTGGGAGAATTAAGGAACATAAAAGTCTGTACGCCTAAAATTAAGGGAAATCATGTTCAGTCATCTCTTTTGTTGAAAACTTGAAAATACTGATTAACAAAAGTGATGAAATGTTATCTTCTACTGTATTGATTATCAATTTGGTGAAAAACTATCGATATGGTTTATCTTACTATATGAAAGCTTTAAAAAAGTTTTTGTAAAATTTTGAAAAGCTTTTGTTGATTTTCAGAAAATTATCGTTAGTCCATTAAAATTTCCGGAAATGTTTTTGAAAACTTACCAAAAATAAACCAGAACCTTTGAGAAATTATAAAAATTTTCGAAAGTTTTAATCTATATTTTCTTCCTTTTTTAATAGCTTTTGATAATATGCTATATTCTATAATTAAAAAATAGATATGTTAACTTACTTTCATACGAGGGAAAAAAAAACCAAAGAGCATAGATAAATGGGATATATATTTACAAGGGAAAAATAGATAGGATAAATTAAAATAACAAGAGAATAATAAGAAAGTAGACCGAATCATTGCAAGAAAACAAGCGTGGTCGCTTTTTTAATAAGAAGAAAGCTCACTTTTATCACATGCCCATTCCTCTCTCTGAAATTTGTGCTCTCTTTTTTATTATTCTCAATTTATACCTTTTTTTGTTTTATTTTCTATAAACTAAAACCTATATGCATAGATTTGATCAATTTTATTTATTTTGATCTATAGTGCACACACACATATACTAAATTTCTTTATTTGCTAACTTGGGGGATATGGTGAAGTGCATACTAGATATTTAAATTGGGTAATTTGCTAATTTGGGGATATAATGCTAAATCGAGTGATAATGAAATAATGCTATTTTAGAATGTTTGATTATTCACACAATTTTAGGTAGTCTTGATACCCTTCATTTTGTTTTACTATTTTTGAAATTTAGTTTTGCAGATAAGTTATTTTTCTTTTGTTTTATAGTTATATTATTATGCAAAATCTTTGAACTTTTCATAATTCTATAATTTTGCGTTACATACCAATCAACCTAAATATATGTGTCAACCTAAAAATGAAATTTGCTGAATATATTCGATTAATTTCCTAAAAGATGCATCTTATTTATGAATGTGTGAAGCCCTAGCACACACTGTCTATTATATGAGTTCATATAGATTTAATTTGATTAACGAAAAGCATATAAGCATGGCATATAAGTAACTGCGTAAGGCAAACCAATACAAACAAATAGACAACCACAAAATAAAACCTTATTTAATTGTTTACTATATATCTTGTGGTCTCAAAAACAGACATTTTTTTGTTTGTTGGTGCCTATAATATTTATGTTCTCTCGCAAATGCATTGACCCCAAAACAAAACAGTTTATATACAAAACAATTTGATTTATGTTTACTGTCTTTTTCCAAGTGAACGTTGTTTCTTTCTTTAGATTCTCCTCATCAGTCATGTGTCTGAGTAATAAGCCTAAGAATAGAAAAAATATTTACCTTTTTGTACTGTTTATTAAGTAAGAGATGTTAACCTTCTCATGACCTCATTGAGGTGCTTTTCTGATGCTAATATTATGTGAAAAAACTAAAATCTCGAAATTTTATAATTTATACTGTATATATTAATAAATAATCATAATGGTGATTGTAATGCTCTTCAATCATCATAGTATAACAAAATAGTTGAATTTAGAAGTCACTTGTTGCATCTTTTCATATACATAGAGACATATTTAATATTAACGACCCTATCATCATATCTCATAAGGGCATTGGTAAGGGTACAACTTGTAAGGGTGTTCTTAGTGTGAAAAAATTAGTAAAATAATATAAGAGGTTTAGTTTAGAACCAATGTTAAATGAGTTGATTATTGGTAGAACATGTTTCTAAGTAATATTTTAATAATTTAATAATATAAAACATATAATATTTTTTAAAACTTAAAAAATAACTTTTAAATTGAAAACATGAAAAATTTATACTAAAATTGATTTGAAATTAAAATGAAACACAAAATACAATTCCAAATTATTAGGAAAAAAAAAAAATTCGGACCCAATACCGTGCTGCCACGTGGCAACAACACTGGGCTTAAAACTGTTCTGCCGAGAGAACTGTTCTTAGCCCTGTTTCACACTGTTCACACCTTTTATTAATTTAAAATGCTTTAGAACACATGTCATGTTATACCGATAATCATGCTCTAATGAGTTTGTCTTTTCAATAATTATAATAGAATAAAACAAACATACCATTGTTAGAAATAATGACAAAGGAGCATGCATGAGTCTTTAGCTCTTATTTTATCATCATAAGTATTTGCAATTATTAAGAAAAATTAAACCAAAAAAATATTAAGAAAAGAATATGTTACTCAATGAAAAGACAATTTTTCTGATAAAGCTTCTTCTATTTAGTTTTTAAAAATGCTAAAATAAACTATTTAACAAAAGTAATGAATCTCGAATTGATTTAGTAATTGGTAATTCATAAGAGTAACTAATCTCAAATTACTATGGTAAATGATTCAAGAAGATATATATATACAGTAGAGTATTGGTGAGGATGTGTATTTTCACAATAAATTATTTAAACATGACTATAATATCATAATGTTGGTATTAAGTAAAATGAGGCTACGCATTGAGTGTAAGGGAAAATGTTCAAGGCACGCTTTCTTATTCGTTTTCTACTCTAAATTATTAATGCTTAAAGAGATAGAGAGAATTTCAATTTAACACCTTTTTTTTTTTTTTGCTGCTCTCTTTTTGTCTCCTTCATCATAACTATATTTAATATTTTCCCCGGTTTTTTTTTATTGCGAAAGCTATTCATAAAGCTGAGTATTTATTTTATAGCAGAGAAAAACAGAAAAAGCTGAGTATTAATTTTAGTTAATAGAGCTTTTTATATGTGTGTAGATCAAGGAAAAGACTGTCTTAACAGTTAACAGTAAATATGAACAAGACTTTATGAGTTTGTTCTCTTTGGTCTGAAACTGATTAGACCTGGTCAAACCAAAAGCTCCTTTTAATCAAATTTTTAAAAAGAAAATGTTAATGTTGCCTCCTGTGCCACGCCTTTTACCACTTACTATAAAGACACAGAACAACGTATGTTCCATCATAATTCAGATTCCAGTTGTTTGTCATCAACCACAATCATTTTCAATTTCCTTTGTGTCCTCTTTTTTACTAGACAATTTTCAGAGAAGATTAAACTCTAAGCATTTGAAATCTATAGTTATTTATTTTTATTAATAATTTATATAATATAATGTTTGGATCCAAAAGACCCAAAAATATTCTTCAACAAAAAGAAAAAAGACTCAAAACATAAATTAATTAACGGCCCACACAGTTATGGAGCTAACTCGGCTGGTGTGAGATTTCCTTATTATAAAGACAACGTCACGACATCATTTTCAAGTTTCAAATGTTTTCCTTTTGCATCAAACCAGACCGGTTTAGTTGTCCTTGGGACGAAACTTGCAAGCAATCTTGAGGTCTTCCGGTTTTTTGTCGCCGGCAAATCCAGCGTCAACCCAAGCCGAGTAGCCTCCCCCCATGTTAGCCACATGCTTGTATCCCTACCGCAATATATACATAAGTTCAATGTATTTTTGTATAGATATACTTATTAAATGTTCATAATTAATATATATATAGACTCACCGCATTAAGAAGATCAACACAAGCACGACGTCCTCTTCCACCAGAGTTACAACCCTTAATTCACCGTATCGTTTTTTGTATTAGGAAACCGTCTAACAAAAATCTTAATCTAACGTATGAAAATTTCTTTTGTTAAATCTTAATCTAACGTATGAAAATTTCTTTTGTTATTATTAATTAGGAGAAAATTATAATCAATTAAACATTAGATTCTAACCAAGATCAGATGTTCATCTTTCTTGCAAACCGCTGCCACTTGAGAAAGGAAGTCAGGATTTATAACCCTACCTACAAATCATTCACGATAGCTTTAAGTTATTTACTTATGCATTATTAAAAAAAAAAAAAAAAAAATCTTGCAAATTTAAGTCACCTTCATCTGTGTTGAACATATAAGGAATGTTTAAGGCATCCTCAACGTGACTCTTCGCGAATTCTTCATTTGTCCTACAGTCACCAAAAAAAAGTCAATAAAAATCAAAAGATATATATATATATATATATATATCAACAGAAGAATTACAACGAAATGGTATTTTTTATATTTACCTTACGTCGAGATATCGATGACCAATACTAAGCAAACCTTTTGCTGTATGAACATCAACGGTCTCAACATCTTCAACTCTGTAAAAACAAATCAACAATAGAAACATAATATATATTTGAACATATACATACATACAAAATTGTTCATTAAAATCAATACGCAAGATAGAAACTTGATGTTTCTTACGTCTTTGCTTTTGTTTCCTCCATGAGAAAGCTTTGGGGTTGATCTTATTTTCTGGCTCGTCTTCTGCTATGCATAAGGGTGAAGGGAGGATATGTACACAATTTACAATTATTCAACTTGATCATGTATCTATTAATTAAAACAAGTTGAAACTGTAAACAAATTAACAAATTAATAAGTTGACCAACTAATATTAAATTACTTATTGATCGTGAAGTTAAAGAAACTAGAGTTTTGACCCAAAAAGAAAAAAAAAACTAGATTTAAAAGTCTCAATCAGTTTAACAAAAAAAAAAAAACAAAAAAAAAGAAAAGAGAGTCCTCAATCAATTATTGATTGTGCTGGCAACTCATGAAAATTCAAATCCTATATACGTTTAGTTTTAATCAAGTTCTTTATAATTTTAATGTCAAGAACCGGATTTCACGATTATTGTAGTGTGTAATAACAATTTACAGTTAATGTTAAAAAAAGAAAAGAATTTGTAGTTAATAAGATCTAAATGTCTTTTTTCTTTTTCTTTTCTAAATAAAATCTGTTTTTAGCTTTTTACCTCCAACTCCAACAACTTATATTTCAGAAATTATTTTCAGTAGTAGTAGGCTAATAATCGGTAGGGAATTAAGCAAGTAAATAGAGTTTGGTACAATTAATGTCACATATATATTAACATTTTGTTGTTGTTAACGTGCAAGAAACATGAGATATACATTGTTGGAACCCATTTTTTAACAAAATGGGTTTAATTATTGAATATGAAATGTAGGCCTAATGTGCATACCTTATAAGCTATTAAAATGAATATAACATTTGTCTCACATTGAAATTAGAGAAATATTTTTTCTAAAGGAGACATAATCGTGTTATGCAAAACCACACACGCACCGCGCCGTGTCGAACCGAGCTCGGGCTCGGAGCTCGGAGAATGTGGGCCTTTGGCACGAGGGACTCTGTAGGACTCACTCGTTCGGATCCCGAATCGAGGATCCAGAAGAAGAGGCAGAAGACGCGAAACAACACTTCAATTGAAACCAGTTCAGGGAACGAATCAGAGAAGGAACCCGAAGCGCGAAGGCAAGTCCCGGGAAAGGGAATCCCACGGACCGAGGAGTCAATGAAAGAGGGCCGTAATGAAAGAAGACCCAAAGGAAACCCAAGAGAGAATTTGAATGTCGGAAGGTTACAATTTTAAAGACGAGAATCAAAACAGATAAATTAAAGAAAGATCAAGAAATTAATTAGGAGCATTTAATACCAATTATTGTATAAATAAAGATCTCTAGACTCAGAGCAGGAGGGACGAAATTATTGGCAAAGTATAGTATACATATTTACATTTTTAGCAAAAACAAAAGGCAATCCTTAATATTTTCATAGTGTTGGATCTTGTATCCACAAATAGCATAGAAGAGAGAAAAGCCCAAGAAGACACACAAATCGAAATAGAAGAAGGCTTTACAAATCTGATGTTGGTTTGTAAAGAGTTCAAAGCCCAACTTTGTACAACAACACATAGTTTTTAAGAACAACATCAAACCAATTAATCTCTTTGTTTGGTCGGTCTCTCGGAATCGAATCTAGTAATCAAGAGACTGTTAGCCACTTAAGCTCGACTTGTATCTTTCCGTTCTTCGAATCGATAAGGTGAAACTTCTGATTCATCCATTTGTTGTTCACAACGTCCACCACCGGAATTTCCACGTAGCCCAGTGATTCCTGCCCATCAACAACCACTTTCAGATTAGACCAAACACAAAAAAAAACACTTGTTAGTTAATGTTTTACTTGCGAGTGTGTTACCTTGGGGTGCAATAGACCTATCCTGGAAGAGGTGCTCAACACTTCCACGTGCATTTTCTCACGGACTGGAGGCTCCTCGAGCGTGAATGTGAACTCCTGATCCCATCTTGGGTCTCTGTTCTTCTTCACTTGCTTTGTTTTCCACTCCTCTCCTTTGAAATAGATGCGTACGTATGGATTGGTATGGTGTTTTCCTTCAACATCCTCAGCAGAATGCACTGTCACCACAAGCAATCCTCCAGAAGCCGGTGTGCCTTCTGGAGCTTTCTGCACCGTTTGCCCTTCTTCAAAGCCTTTGGGCATTTCTTCCTCCGTGAATGGCTTATACATGAGTTCAACTTCCAGCTTCCCCCTATACTTATCAGTCTTCCCATTTTCACTACGCAGTTCTAAGGTGAATGGTTTATGTTCATCAGGTACCATTTCTTTCAGAGCTAATACATTCATACCCATCATATCGTGTTTCCCAATCTGCATTGCAAAAAAAAAGACAGAAATCAGTGGCGGAGCCACACAGGGGCAGATCCATGATAAAAATTTGCCAAGTGCAAAATAATATTTTTAAAAACAAAAATTAATAAAGGGAGAGAGGAAGAGTCGAACTCGAGAAAAAAGTGGTTTAATAGTCAGAAATTACAAGTTGTACTAACAAATATTTTTGGATAATACATAAAAAAAATTATATATTTAGATTTTGGGTAGGTCAATTGACCTACCCTTTTCCTTCTTACATCCGCCCATGGAGCCACATACATTTTGGGAAGGGCAGTTGCCCCCCATAAATTTTCTATAACTTCTAGATCGGCTCCTAATTGTATACGTATATCCTAAAACTCCATGCCACCTGTCACACTTTCGATTGCTTATTACCTGTTCCCAGTCATACACATTGAACTCTAGAACCTGAGTCTGGGGATCTCTGACAGAGAATTTGAACTCCTCATTCCATTCAGGATTCAAATTCTTGTGTATAAAAGTTGTCTTCTTAGATGGAACCTTATCTTCAGAGAGCTTGATTTTCACGTACGGATCTGCACAACCCATCAGAGATTTCTTCCTCAGCCCAACAGCCCTCACAACTTTCACATGGACGATTCCAACAGGCCTTCCAAAATGAAGGTTTAAGATATATATAAATCAACAGAAGAATTACAACGAAATGGTAAAAACAAATCAACAATAGAGACATAATATATATTTGAACATATACATACATACAAAATTGTTCATTAAAATCAATACGCAAGATAGAAATTTGATGTTTCTTACGTCTTTGCTTTTGTTTCCTCCATGAGAAAGCTTTGGGGTTGATCTTATTTTCTGACTCGTCTTCTGCTATGCATAAGGGTGAAGAGAGGATATGTATACAATTTACAATTATTCAACTTGATCTTGTATCTATTAATCTAAACAAGTTGAAACTGTAGTTGCCCAAAAAATAAAAATAAAAACAAGTTGAAACTGTAAACAAATTAACAAATAAGTTGACCAAGTATTATTATATTACTTATTGATCGTGAAGTTAAAGAAACTAGGGTTTTGACGACCCCAAAAAACAAAAAAGAATCAGTAAAAAAAAAAAAAAAGAGAGAGTCCTCAATCAGTTATTGATTGTGCTGGCAACTCATGAAAATTCAAATCCTATATACGTTTAGTTTTAACTTTTAATCAAGTTCTTTATAATTTTAATGTCAAGAACCGGATTTCACGATTATTGTAGTAATAACAATTTGTAGTTAATGTTAAAAAAAAGAAAAGAATTTGTAGTTAATAAGGTCTAAATGTCTTTTGTCTTTTTCTTTTCTAAATAAAATCTTTTTTTTTTTAGCTTTTTACCTCCTACTCCAACAACTTCTATTTCAGAAATTATTTTCAGTAGTAGTATATAGGCTAATAATCGGTAGGGAATTAAGCAAGTAAATAGAGTTTGGTACAATTAATGTCACATATATATTAACATTTTTTTGTTGTTTTTAACGTGCAAGAAACATGAGATATACATAACCAAACTCACCAACGTATCATCTTCTTACATACATATACCAAAACCCACATTTTCGATTTCTAATCTAGTTTCATTTTACTATTTCTCTATACATAATTGGCAAAGCAAATACGCTTTAATTATGTAGATTTATATCTCTATCTTACACACACACATTAATTAGTTAATGATTAACAGGAAGGGCAAGGGCAATCACTTTGTATTTTACTTTCTTTTTTTTTTTTTTTTTTTTGTCACTCAAATTCCTTCATACTTAAACGATTACAAAGATAGAGACATTATCGTACATAACCCGATATGCAAGCCTAACGGCTACAATTAAGACAAAGAAACAAAACCAACTAAGGGATAGAGACACAAACTGTTGAGAGTTTGATAAATCGTTAACAAGGGAGTCGGAGGGTTTAAAAATTCTTGGTGCCAACAAGATTTCAGGTCTCACGACATTATAAGCTGCTAACTGAAGGGTAGTCACTGCATCTTCTGCATCATGTGACTTTGAAAAAGTATCCAAACCGATAGGTATCAATGAGACGATCCCTACTGCATCTTCTGATTTCCATAAGATCTCTACATATAACAAATCGGTTAGAAGTATAACAAGCATTCTCGGTTTAACAACCGGACATGAAACAACTCTCATCCAGAGAGAACATAATGAAGGTAGAATTCGCTCTTTAACAGAGGATGATATAAAGGATCTCTCCCAAAGGGAGGAAAATGGTGAAAAATCTTCCTCATGAACAGAGGAGAAGTATGAGTACGTTCTCTTTTCATGAGAACACAACACCGAAAAACAACCCATCTTGAATAACATAAGAAACGTGATAATGAGATACAGGGGTACCGGTGAGGGAAGCCAAGGAGGACGGCTGCAGTAGAAACCGTTGGTGGGAGTCCTAACATGCCTGGACGAATAAAAACACTTCTCACAAGCCCATTTAATCTCTTTGCATAAGTAATTGGGCTTTTGGTCCTTAAATCTTAATGGGCCGAAAGGAGGTCTTGAGAAAATTAATACCAGAGTTGAAACATTGTTGGGCCAGGCCCAAACAGAGATCATCACCCACAAACGTGTTCGCCCTAGACAGCTCGAGATCGTGAGAAGAGGCTGGCGGCTGACTGATGCAAGATCACCTTCGAACCAGGAGGCCGAGAGCAAGATCGAGAGAAGCACCAGATTTGTATTCCAACCTGACGTGGATCCTTCATCTAGCTCTAGAAACCAGCAAGCTTCCGGCGAACCCATGAGACATACCATAATCGAGTTCGAAGATGGAAGAGGAGTTAAGACTCGCTTCAAAATTGAGGTTGGAGGCTTGAACGGACAAAGCCTTTCTTCCGTGAGCCAGATCTTCGGTAGGTGAGAAAATATCTTCCCTAAGAGGGAGAAGGATCTTTTGGAATCGAGATCCGATCCAAAGAAAGGGTCGCCGGTTATAAATCCGGTGAAAAGCATCCGACTAATCTTGGCTAGAGCCAATTTGGTGGGATTTCGAGGGGGAAAAACGAAAAGAGAAGAACAAAATAGCTCAAGAGAACAATCAGCAGAGGAAAATTCCCGACGCCGGCAAGCCTCAGCTTTACCGGCACCGGAGAGAAACATCAACGAGATTGCCTCGGGAGTCGTGGCTGGGAGCGTTTCTCTCTCTTTGCAGTTAGTCTATGACTAGTCTTCACGATGTATTTTACTTTCTTTTTGAAAAACATTATCTCTAGTTAAAAGTAAAAAAGAGGGTAACCTATAGATGTTACACTCGTATGTTTATTAACCAATGGCGTATGTAGCAAAACCCATACATTCTATTTCTAAAATAGTTTCATTTTATTATTTCTCTATATATAATTGGCAAAGCAAATACAATTTAATTATATAGACTAGGCTAAATATCCAGATCCCGCATCCAACCAAGTCTTTGACCAGGGAACGGGATAATTCCCAGTTCTTGTTCCGTTGCCGTCGTCTAACTAATACATAGTTCTGAAATAGGGATTCATATGGATTGAATCATCATAATGATGACAGCTGCTACGGAAAAAATCGTAGTTCAGATTCAAGTCGGTTCAGTGAGGGCGACCGCGAAAGTCATCGATAGCCCGACCGTAGTGATGTTAATTGTGGTTACATCCATAAGTAGCTTGGTCCATCTTTATTCCATTTCATATATGTCAAGCGATGCGCAGGATTTCAGTTTCAAAATATCTTATAAATCTAATAGAACATGTATGTATATAAGGTTATATACTATCATTTTATTATAAAAGAGTAGATTATTATTATTTATATAATAATTATAAATACATATCTAGAAATTATACTATAAATAAATATTCTAAATAAAATTTCTATTTGTTTTAAATTAAACTATACTAGTAACTTATACACATCCATTCACTTTCTTCATTCTTCATATTCTTTTAGCTTAATAAAATTATTTTATAGTCAAATAATCTAAATATTTTTAAGAACTTACTTTAGAAATCTTTTAACTACATATATAAATTAATCACTATTATCTCAATAACACGTGATATTTTAACACTCATATAAATTTTTCAAAACATTTATATTTCACTAAGATTTTTATTGATAATTGTTAAACATTATTTTTAACTTTCCAATAGTTATTACTTTTTATATGTTATATATATATATATATATATATGTTTGTTTTAGATGTTTCAGTTAGAAGAAAAATGTACTTTTATTTTATTTTATATCTTTGATAATTTTGATTTAAGATTTTTTTTTAAATTTAATTATTAACTTTTATTTTATTTTAGTTGTACATTTTAGAATTATTTATTTATTGCTCTTATTTTTTATTCAGTCTCTATTATTTATGTTTTTCAAATACTTATCATATCACTTTAAAGGAAATATCTATCTACTACACTATTAAAAAATAGGTGATTTATAAGTGTTTCCAAACACACATCTTTAAATAAATTTAAATCAGAATTACTATAACAGTTGTAACCAAACACATTTATTTCCTTATCAAATATTACAATATTAATAATATGAATTATAATTCTCTTATCACATTTGTTTGATCTTATTTTCAAATTATTTTGAATAATTATATAATATATATAAATTAATAAAATTTTATATTTTTCTGCATATATTGTGATTCAAATTTTTTAAAAGAGATATATATTACTCAATTAATAATGAAAAAGTGTGTGTTCAACATCCCACATCAACTAAGATTTGTTGGGTAGTGCTTTAGAAAATCACATTTCACTCCATTTTTGATTATTTTTGAGATCTTGTAGATTTCAATTTTTTTTGCTTGATACTCATTTTTTCGTAAATTCTGTGGGTTATATAGGGGTGTCAAAATGGGTAATGGGTAATGGTTTTTACCCAACCCATCTCAACCCACCAACCCTAATAGGTTGGAAATTTTGACCCTAATGGGTTAATAGGTCAAATGAGTTAATGGGTAAATGGTTAAATGGGTTGAATGGGTTGAATGAGTTGGGTTGTGATGAGTTGATGAGTTACCCATTTAACTATTAATTTTAACCATTTAGTAACCATTTAAATAAGTTAACCAATTTTCAATCTAATTTAATTCAATTGAACCAAACCAATTTTAACCATCCCTCAATTTTCCCACCAAAAATATAAATCAATACTTTTCCCACCAAAAATGCAAATCAATAATTTTCCCGCCAAATAAAAATATGAAAATTTTCCGCCAAAAATGGATCCGCAATTTTTTCCGCCAAAAACGGATCCGCAATTTTTCCCGCCAAAAAACGGATCCGCAATTTTTCCGCCAAAAAACGGATCCGTAATTTTCCCGCCAAAAAACGGATCCACAATTTTCCCGCCAAAAAATGGATCCACAATTTTCCCGCCAAAAAACGGATCCGCAATTTTTCCGCCAAAAAACGGATCCGCAATTTTGCCGCCAAAAACAGATTCGCAATTTTTCTGCCAAAAAACGGATCCGCAATTTTTCCGCCAAAAAAACGGATCCGTAATTTTCCCGCCAAAAATGGATCCGTAATTTTCCCGCCAAAAAAACGGATCCGCAATTTTTCCGCCAAAAACGGATCCGCAATTTTCCCGCCAAAAACGGATCCGCAATTTTTCCCACCAAAAACGGATCCGCAATTTTCCCGCAAAAAAATGGATCCGCAATTTTCCCGCAAAAAAATGGATCCGCAATTTTCCCGCCAAAAACGGATCCGTAATTTTTTCCGCCAAAAATGGATCCGTAATTTTTTCCGCCAAAAACGGATCCGTAATTTTCTCGCCAAAAATGGATCCACAATTTTTCCGGCAAAAATGGATCCGCAATTTTTTCCGCCAAAAATAGATCCGTAATTTTTTCCGCCAAAAATGTGTCTTCAATTTTTCCCGCCAAAAATAGATCCGCAATTTTTCCCACAAAAAACGGATCCGTAATATTTCCGCCAAAAATGATGATGATGATGATGATGATGATGATGATGATGATGATGATGATATTTTTATTTGTTAATTATTAATAATTAAATTAAATTAAATTAAATTTACATAATTAATTAAATTAAATAATTAATTAATCTATTTATTTAAATGGGTTGACCCATTTAACCATTAACCCATCAAATTAAATGGGTAATGAGTTGACCCAACCCATTTGCTTAAATGGGTTGGGTCAACTCATTACCCATTTAACTCTAAACTCAATTGGTTAATGGGTTGGGTCAACCCAATCAAACCATTTTGACACCCCTAGGGTTATATAAGCCTTCAAAAAATCACATTTCACTCTATTTTTGATTATTTTTTAGATCTTCTAGATTTTAATTTTTTTTGTTTGATACTCATTTTTGGTAAATTCTGTGGGTTATAACCTTCAAAAATCACAATTCACTATATTTTTCATAACTTTTGAGAATTTGTAGATTTCAATTTTTTTTTGCTTTAAACTCATTTTTTGGTAAAACCTATGGGTTATAACCTTCAAAATTTTACATCTCACTCTAATTTTTATTATTTTTGAGATCTTGCAGATCTCCATTTTTTTTTGTCTTAAAACTCATTTGTGGGTTATAACCATTAAAAAATCACATTTTGTTACATTTTTCATAATTTTTAAAAACTTGTAGATTTCAATTTTTTTGCTTGAAACTCATTTATTGGTAAAATTTGTGGGTTATAGCCTTCAAAAAATCACATTTCACTTTATTTTTTGATTATTTTGAGAACTTCTTGATTTCAATTTTTTTTTGCTTGAAACTCATTTTTTTAGTAAAATCTATGGGTTATATAGCCTTTTAAAAATCACATTTAACTCTATTTTTCATTACTTTTGAGAACTTGTAGATTTCAAATTGTTTGGATTGATACTCATTTTGGTAATACTTGTGAGTTATAGCGTTCAAAAAATCACATTTCACTTTATTTTTATTATATTTTAAAACTTGTAGATATTTAATTTTTTGGTAAAATATGTGGGTTATGGCTTTCAAAAAAATCACATTCCACTACATTTTTGAGAAATTTTAGATTTCAAATTTTTGGCTTAAAACTCATTTTTGGTAAAATATGTGGGTTATATCCTTCAGAAAATCACATTTCACTCTTTTTTTTTTATTATTTTTGAGATATTCTAGATTTCTATTTTTTTTGCTTGATACACATTTTTTGGTAAATTCTGTGGGTTATAGCCTTCAAAAATCACAATACACTATATTTTCATAATTTTTGAGAACTTGTAGATTTCAATTTTTTGGTAAAATCTGTGGGTTATAGCTTTCAAGAAATCACATCTCACTCCATTTTTCATTATTTTTTGAGATTTTGTAGATCTCAATTTTTTTTGTCTTAAAACTCATTTGTTGGTTATAACCTTCAAAAAATCACATTTTACTATATTTTCATAATTTTTGAGAACTTGGAGATTTCAGTTTTTTTGCTTGAAACTCATTTATTTGTAAAATTTGTGGGTTATAGCCTTCAAAAAATCACATTTCACTTTATTTTTTTAATTATTTTTAGATCATGTAGATCTCAATTTTTTTTGGCTTGAAACTCATATGTGAGTTATAACCTTCAAAAAATCACATTTCACTCAATTTTTGATTATTTTTGAGATCTTCTAGATTTTAAATTTTTTTTGGTTCATACTCATTTTTTGGAAAAATCTGTGGGTAGCCTTCACAAATCACAATTCACTACATTTTTCATAATTTTTGATAACTTGTAGATTATAATTTTTTGGTTTTAAACTCATTTTTGGTAAAATTTGGAGGTTATACCCTTCAGAAAATCACATTTAACTCTATTTTTGAGATCTAAGGGTTATAGCATTAAAAAAAAACTCAATTCAGCACATTTTCATAATTTTTGAGAACTTGTAGATTTTAAATTTTTTTGCTTGAAACTCACTTTTGGGTAAAATATATGGGTTATAACCTTCAAAAAATCACATTTCACTCTATTTTTGATTATTTTTGAGAACTTCTAGATTTCAAATTCTTTTACTTGAAACTCATTTTTTGGTCAAATATGTGGGTTATAGCCTTTTAAAAATCACATTTCACTCTATTTTTCATTATTTTTGAGAACTTGTAGATTTCAAATTGTTTGGCTTGATACTCATTTTTGGTAATACTTGTGGATTATAACGTTCAAAAAATCACATTTCACTCCATTTTTCTTTATTTTTGTGAACATGTAAATTTCAGTTTTTTGGCTTTAAACTCATTTTTTGGTAAAATATGTGGGTTATAACTTTCAGAAAATCACATTTCACTCCATTTATGATTATTTTTTAGATCTTATAGATTTCAAATTTGTTTGATTGATAATCATTTTTTGGTAAAATCTGTGGGTTATATACTTCAAAAAATCACAATTCACTACATTTTTCATAATTTTTTAGAACTTGTAGATTTCTATTTTTTTTGCTTGGAACTCATTTTTGGTAAAATTTGTAGGTTATAAGCCTTTAAAAAATCACGTTTCACTCTTTTTTTGATTATTTTTGAGATCTTCTATATTTCAAATTTTTTTTTGCTTGATACTCATTTTTTGGTAAATTATGTGGGTTATAACCTTCAAAAAATCACAATTCACTACCTTTTTCATAATTTTTGAGAACTTGTAGATTTAAATTTTTTGGCTTTAAATTCATTTCTTGGTAAAATCTGTAGGTTATAACCTTCAAATAATCAAATCTCACTCCATTTTTCATTATTTTTGAAATCTTGCAGATCTCCATTTTTTTTGTCTTAAAACTCATTTGTGGGTTATAACTTACAAAAAAATCATATTTTATTACATTTTTCATAATTTTTTAGAACTTGTAGATTTCAAATTTTTTTGCTTGAAACTCATTTATTGGTAAAATTTGTAAGTTATAACCTTCAAAAAATCATATTTCACTTCATTTATTATTATTTTTGAGATCATGTAAATCTCAATTTTTTGTTGGCTTGAAATTCATATGTATGTGAGTACCTTCACATTTCAGTCAGTTTTTTATTATTTTTGAGAACTTCTAGATTTCAATATTTTTTGCTTGAAACTCATTTTTAAGTAAAATCTATGAGTTATATAACCTTCCAAAAATCACATTTAACTCCATTTCACATTTTACTCTATTATTGATGATTTTTTAGATGTTCTAGATTTTAAATTTTTTTGCTTGGTACACATTTTTTGGTAAATTCTGTGGATTATATAGCTTTCAAAAAGTCACTATTCACTATATTTTTCATAATTTTTGAGAACTTGTAAATTTCATTTTTTTTGCTTGAAACTCATTTTTTGGTAAAATCTGTAGGTTATAAGACTTTAGAAAAACCACATTTCACTTCATTTTTCATAATCATTGAGAACTTGTAGATTTCATTTTTTTTGGTAAAATCTATGGGTAATAAATAGTCTTAAAAAAATCACATTTCACTACATTTTTCTTTATTTTTTAGAACATGTAGATTTAAGTTTTTTGGCTTTAAACTCATTTTTTTGGTAAATTATGTGGGTTTATAGCTTTCAGAAAATCACATTTCACTCCATTTATGATTATTTTTTAGATCTTCTAGATTTTAATTTTTTTTGCTTGATACGCATTTTTTGGTAAAATCTGTCGGTTATATCCTTAAAAAAATCACAATTCACTAAATTTTTCATAATTTTTGATAACTTGTAGAATTCATTTTTTTTTTGCTTGAAACTCATTTTTTGGTAAAATCTGAAGGTTATAAGCTTTGAGAAAGTCACATTTCACTCTATTTTTGATTATTTTTTAGATCTTCTAGATTTCAATTTTTTTTGCTTGATACTCATTTTTTGGTAAATTCTATGGGTTAGAATCTTCAAAAAATCACATTTCACTCTATTTTTGATTATTTTTGATAGCTTTTCGATTTCAAATTTTTTTGGTTGAAACTCATTTTTTGGTAAAATATGTGGGTATAACCTTTCAAAAATCATATTTCACTCTATTTTTCATTATTTTTGAAAACTTGTAGATATCAAATTGTTTGGCTTGATACTCATTTTTTGGTAATACTTGTGGATTATAACTTTCAAAAAGCCACATTTAACTCTATTTTTTTTTTATATTTTAGAACTTATAGATTTTAATTTTTTAGGTAAAATATGTGGGTTATATCCTTAAAAAAACACATTTCACTACATTTTTCATTATTTTTGACAACTTGTAAATTTCAAATTTTTGGTTTTAAATTATTTTTAGTAAAATATGTGGGTTATATAGCCTTCAAAAAATCACATTTCACTCAAAAAATGTGATTTTTTGGTAAAATCACATTTCACTCTATTTTTGATTATTTTTGAGATCTTCACATTTCACTCTATTTTTGATTATTATATAGCCTTCAAATAATCACATTTCACTTTTTTCATAATTATTGAGAACTTGTAAGTTTCAAAAATTTTTTTGCTTGAAACACATTTTTTGTTAAAATATATGGGTTATAGCCTTCAGAAAATTACATTTCGCTCTATTTTTTTTATTATTTTTGAGATCTTCTAGATTTCAAATTTTTGGTAAAATCTGTGGGTTATATCCTTAAAAAATCACATTTTACTATATTTTTCTTTATTTTTGAGAACATGTAGATTTCAGTTTTTTGGCTTTAAACTCATTTTTTGGTAAAATATGTGAGATATAGCCTTCAGAAAATCACATTTCACTCTATGTTTGATTTTTTTTAGATCTTCTAGATTTCATATTTTTTTGCTTGATACTCATTTTTTAGTAAAATCTGTGGGGTATATATCATTCAAAAAATTCACAATTCACTATATTTTTTATAATTTTTGAGAACTTGTTGATTTCAAAAAATATTTTGCTTTAAACACATTTTTTGTTAAAATATGTGGGTTATAGACTTCAGAAAATTACATTTCACTCAAGTTTTTATTATTTTTGAGATCTTCAAGATTTTAAATTTATTGGTAAAATCTGTGGGTTATATCCTTAAAAAAATCACATTTCACTTCATTTTTCATAATTATTGAGAACTTGTAGATTTCAAATTTTTGGTAAAATCTGTGGGCAATAGTCTTAAAAAAAATCACATTTCACTATATTTTTCTTTATTTTTGAGAACATGTAGATTTCAGTTTTTTGGCTTTAAACTCATTTTTTTGGTAAAATATGTATATTATAGCCTTCAGAATATCACATTTCACTCCATTTTTGATTTTTTTAGATCTTCTTGATTTCAAATTTTTTTTGCTTGATACTCATTTTTTGGTAAAATCTGTGGCATTCAAAAAATCACAATTCACTACATTTTTCATAATTTTTGAGAACTCGTAGATTTCAAAAAATATTTTGCTTGAAACACATTTTTTGTTAAAATATATGGGTTATAGCCTTTAGAAAATTACATTTCACTCTATTTTTTATTTTTTTGAGATCTTCAAGATTTCAATTTTTTTGGTAACATCTGTAGGTTATATACCCTTAAAAAAAATCATATTTCACTTCATTTTTTACAATTATTGAGAACTTGTAGATTTCAATTTATTGGTAAAATGTGTGGGTAATAGTCTTAAAAATCACATTTCACTATATTTTTTTTGATTTTTGAGAAAATGTAGATTTCAGTTTTTTGGCTTTAAACTCATTTTTTTGATAAAATATGTGGGTTATAGCCTTCAGAAAATCACAATTCATTCCATTTTTGATTATTTTGTAGATCTTCTAAATTTCTAATTTTTTTGATTGATACTCATTTTTTGGTAAATTATGTGGGTTATAGTCTTCAAAAATCACAATTCACTATATTTTTTTATAAGTTTTGAGAACTTGTAGATTTCAGTTTTTTTTTGCTTGAAACTCATTTTTTGGTAAAATATGTGGGTTATATAGCCTTCAGAAAATCACATTTCACTCCATTTCTGATTATTTTTTAATTCTTTTAGATTTCAAATTTTTTTCTAAAATCTATGGGTTATAGCTTTCAAAAAATCACATTTCAGTTCATTTTTCATAATTATTGAGAACTTGTTGATTTCAATTGTTTTGGTAAAATCTGTGGGTAATAGTCTTAAAAAAATCACATTTCACTATATTTTTCTTAATTTTTGAGAACATGTAAATTTCAGTTTTCTTGCTTTAAATTCATTTTTTTGTAAAATATTTTGGTTATAACCTTCAAAAAATCACATTTCACTCCATTTATGATTATTTTTTAGATCTTCTAGATTTCAAATTTTTTTGCTTGGTACTCATTTTTTGATAAAATCTGTGGGTTATATCCTTCAGAAAATCACAATTCACTACTTTTTCATTATTTTTGAGATCTTGTAGATTTCTATTATTTTTTGCTTAAAACTCATTTTTTGATAAAATCAGTGGGTTATATAAGCCTTCAAAAAATTACTTTTCACTCTATTTTTGAGATCTTCTAGATTTCAATTTTTTTTGCTTGAACACATTTTTGGTAAAATCTGTGGGTTATATAGTCTTCAAAAAATCACAATTCACAAAATTTTTCATAATTTTTGAGAACTTGTAGATTTCAAATTTTTGGCTTTATACTCATTTTTTGGTAAAATCTGTAGGTTATACCCTTCAAAAAATTACATCTCACTCTATTTTTCATTATTTTTGAGATCATGTAAATCTCAATTTTTTTTGGCTTAAAACTCATTTGTGGGGTATAGCCTTCACAATATCATATCTCACTCCATTTTTTCATTATTTTTGACATCACGTAGATCTCGATTTTTTTGGCTTGAAACTCATCTGTGAGTAATAACCTTCAAAAAATCACATTTTACTCTATTTTTGATTATTTTTTAGAACTATTAGATTTCAATTTTTTTTGCTTGAAACTCGTTTTTTGGTAAAATATGTGGGTTAACCTTCTAAAAATCATATTTCACTCTATTTTTCATTATTTTTGAGAACTTGTAGATTTCAAATTGTTTGGCTTGATACTCATTTTTTGGTAAAATACTTGTGGATTAGCATTCAAAAAATCACATTTCATTCTTTTTTTATATATTTTAGAAATTGTAGATTTTATTTTTTTGGTAAAATATGTGGGTTACACCCTTTCAAAAAATCACATTTCACTATATTTTTAGTTATTTTTGAGAACTTGTAAATTTCAATTTTTTTTGCTTTAAACTCATTTTTTTGGGTAAAATATGTGGGTTATAACCTTCAGAAAATCACATTTCACTGAGATCTTCTAGATTTCAAATTTTCTTTCTTGATACTCATTTTTGGGTAAAATCTGTGGGTTACATTAAAAAAATCACAATTCATTAGATTTTTCATAATTTTTGAGAATTTGTAGATTTCAAATTTTTTTTGTTTGAAACACATTTTTTGGTAAAATATATGGGTTATTATAGCTTTTCGAAAATTACATTTCTCTCTATTTTTATTATTTTTTAGATCTTCTAGATTTCAAAAAATATTTTCCTTGAAACACATTTTTTGTTAAAATATGTGTGTTATAACCTTCAGAAAATTATATTTCACTCTTTTTTTTTTTTTTTTTTTGAGATTTTCTAGATTTCAATTTTTTTGGTAAAATCTGTGGGCTATATACCCTTTAAAAAATCACATTTCACTTCATTTTTTATAATTACTGAGAACTTGTAGATTTCAAATTTTTGGTAAAATCTGTGGGTAATAGTCTTAAAAAATCACATTTCTACATTTTTCTTTATTTTTGAGAAAATGTAGATTTTAGTTTTTTGGCTTTAAACTCATTTTTTTGTAAAATATGTGGGTTATAACCTTCAGAAAATCACATTTCACTCTATTTTTCATTATTTTTGAGAACTTGTAGATTTCAAATGATTTGGCTTGATACTCATTTTTGGTAATACTTGTGGATTATAACGTTAAAAAATCATATTTCACTCTATTTTTTTTTATTTTTGAGAACATGTAAATTTCAGTTTTTTGGCTTTAAACTCATTTTTTGGTAAAATATGTGGGTTATAACCTTAAGAAAATCAAATTTCACTCCATTTATGATTATTTTTTAGATCTTCTAGATTTCAAATTTTTTTGTTTGATACTCATTTTTTGGTAAATTATGTGGGTTATATAGTTTTCAAAACTCACAATTCACTACATTTTTCATAATTTTTGAGAACTTGTAGATTTCAATTTTTTGGCCTTAAACTCATTTTTGGTAAATTCTGTGGGTTATATAGCATTCAAAAAGTCACAATTCACTACATTTTTCATAATTTTTGAGAACTTGTAGATTTTAGTTTTTTTTTGCTTGAAACTCATTTTTTGGTAAAATATGTAGGTTATAGCATTCAGAAAATCACATTTCACTCCATTTTTTATTATTTTTTTTAGATCTTTTAGATTTCAAATTTTTTTCTAAAATCTGTGGGTTATATAACCTTTAAAAAATTACATTTCACTTTATTTTTCATAATTCTTGAGAACTTGTAGATTTCAATTTTCTTGCTTTGAATTCATTTTTTTTTGTAAAATATGTGGGTTATATAGCTTGCAGAAAATCACATTTCACTCCATTTATGATTATTTTTTAGATCTTCTAGATTTCAAAATTTTTTGCTTGGCACTCATTTTTTGGTAAAATTTGTGGGTTATACATCCTTTAGAAAATCACAATTCACTATATTTTTCATTATTTTTGAGAACTTGTAGATTTCTATTTTTTTGCTTGAAACTCATTTTTTGGTAAAATCTCTGGGTTATAAGCCTTCAAAAAATTACATCTCACTCCATTTTTGATTATTTTTGAGATCTTCTAGATTTCAATTTTTTTTTGCTTGATACTCATTTTTGGTAAAATCTGTGAGTTATAGTTTTCAAAAAATCACAATTCACTACATTTTTTATAATTTTTGAGAACCTGTAGATTTCAATTTTTTTTATCTTTATACTCATTTTTTGGTAAAATATGTGGGTTAAACCCTTCAAAAAATCACATCTCACTCTATTTTTCATTATTTTTGAGATCTTGTAAATCTCAATTTATTTGGCTTAAAACTCATTTGTGGGGTATAGCCTTCAAAAAATCATATCTCACTCTATTTTTCATTATTTTTGACAACATATAGATCTCAATTTTTTTGGCTTGAAACTCATTTGTGAGTAATAACCTTCAAAAAAAATCAAATTTTACTCTATTTTTGATTATTTTTGAGAACTATTAGATTTCAAATTTTTTTGCTTGAAACGCGTTTTTTGGTAAAATATGTGGGTTAAAACCTTCCAAAAATCATATTTCACTCTATTTTTCATTATTTTTGAAAACTTGTAGATTTCAAATTGTTTGGCTTGATACTCATTTTTTGGTAATACTTGTGGATTAGCATTCAAAAAATCACATTTCAATCCATTTTTTTTATATATTTTAGAAATTGAAGATTTTAAATTTTTGGTAAAAAATGTGGGTTATACCCTTCAAAAAATCACATTTCACTATATTTTTAGTTATTTTTGAGAACATATAAATTTCAATATTTTTTGCTTTAAACTCATTTTTTTTGGTAAAATATGTGGGTTACATTCAAAAAATCACAATTCACTACATTTTTCATAATTTTTGAGAATTTGTAGATTTCAATTTTTTTTTGTTTGAAACACATTTTTTGGTAAAATTTTTGCGTTATTATAGCCTTCAAAAAATCACATTTCACTCTATTTTTTTTTATTATTTTTGAGATCTTATAGATTTCAAATGTTTGGTAAAATATGTGGGTATAGCCTTCAAAAAATCACATTTCACTTCATTTTTCATAATTATTGAGAACTTGTAGATTTTCATTTTTTTGGTAAAAACTATTGGTAATAGTCTTTACAAAGTCACATTTCACTACATTTTTTCTTTATTTTTGAGAACATATAGATTTCAGTTTTTTAGCTTTAAACTCATTTTTTGGTAAAGTATGTGGGTTATAACTTTCAGAAAATCACAGTTCGCTCCATTTTTGATTATTTTGAGATCTTGTAAATCTCAATTTATTTGGCTTAAAACTCATTTGTGGGGTATAGCTTTCAAAAAAGCATATCTCACTCCATTTTTCATTATTTTTGACATCATATAGATCTAAATTTTTTGGCTTGAAACTCATATGTGAGTAATAACTTTCAAAAAATCACATTTCACTCTATTTTTGATTATTTTTGAGAACTTGTAGATTTCAAAAAATATTTTGCTTGAAACACATTTTTTGTTAAAAATATGTGGGTTTATATAGCCTTCAGAAAATAATATTTCACTATATTTTTTATTATTTTTGAGATCTTCTAGATTTCAATTTTTTTGGTAAAATCTGTGGATTATACCTTTAAAAAAATCGTATTTCACTTCATTTTTTTATAATTATTGAGAACTTGTGGATTTCAATTCTTTGGTAAAATCTGTGGGTAATAGTCTTAAAAAAATCACATTTCACTACATTTTTCTTTATTTTTGAGAACATGTAGATTTCAGTTTTTTTGCTTTAAACTCATTTTTTTTGGTAAAATATGTGGGTTATTATAGCCTTCAGAAAATCACATTTCACTCCATTTTTATTTTTTTTAGATCTTCTAGTTTTCAAAAATTTTCGCTTGATACTCATTTTTTGGTAAAATCTGTGAAGTTATAGCCTTCAAAAATCACATCTCACTCTATTTTTCATTATTTTTGAGATCTTGTAAATCTCACTTTTTTGGCTTAAAACTTATTTGTGGGGTATAGCCTTCAAAAAATCATATCTCGGCTTGAAACTTATCTATGAGTAATAACCTTCAAAAAATCACATTTCACTCTATTTTTGATTAATTTTGAGAACTATTAGATTTCAAATTTTTTGTTTGAAACTTTTTTTTTGGTAAAATATGTGGGTTATACCTTCCAAAAATTATATTTCACTCTATTTTTCATTATTTTTGAGAACTTGTAGATTTCAAATTGTTTGGCTTAATACTCATTTTTTTTGTAATACTTGTGGATTAGCCTTCAAAATATCACATTTCACTCCATTTTTTTTTTATATTTTAGAAATTGTAGATTTTAATTTTTTGGTAAAATATATGGGTTATACCCATAAAAAAAAATCACATTTCACTACTTTTTAAATTATTTTTGAGAACTTGTAAAATTCAAATTTTTGGTAAAATATGTGGGTTATATACCCTTTAGAAAATCACATTTCACTGAGATCTTCTAGATTTCAAATTTTTTTTCTTGATACTCATTTTTTGGTAAAATCTGTGGGTTACATTAAAAAAATCATAATTCACTACATTTTTCATAATTTTTGAGAATTTGTAGATTTCAAATTTTTTTTGTTTGAAACACATTTTTTGGTA
This sequence comes from Barbarea vulgaris, assembly GCA_963667165.1. Taxonomy (NCBI): domain Eukaryota; kingdom Viridiplantae; phylum Streptophyta; class Magnoliopsida; order Brassicales; family Brassicaceae; genus Barbarea; species Barbarea vulgaris. The sequence goes on from OY763892.1 coordinate 27,217,948, forward strand.
AAATATGTGGGTTATTATAACCTTCAGAAAATTACATTTCACTCTATTTTTTATTATTTTTGAGAACTTGTAGATTTCAGTTTTTTGGCTTTAAACTCATTTTTTTTGGTAAAATATGTGGGTTATTATAGCCTTCAGAAAATCTCATTTCACTCCATTTTTGATTATTTTTTAGATCTTCTAGATTTCAAATTTTTTTGCTTGATACTCATTTTTTGGTAAATTATGTGGGTTATAGTCTTCAAAAATCACAATTCACTACATTTTTCATAATTTTTGAGAACTTGTAGATTTCAAATTTTTGGCGTTAAACTCATTTTTGGTAAAATATGTGGGTTATAACATTAAAAAAATCACAATTCACTACATCTTTCATAATTTTTGAGAACTTGTAGATTTCGGTTTTTTTTTGTGCTTGAAACTCATTTTTTGGTAAAATATGTAGGTTATATAGCCTTCAGAAAATTGTTGTAAACTAGTGAAAGAGATAAGGGGAATTCGTGTATTTCTTATTGATAATAATGAGGTTACATTCGATCCTTTATATAAGGATGAGTACATAAGGGACAAAAGGAAAACCTAATAGGAAAAGGAAAAGTACAACCGCCTTATGCTTAGTTGGATCAGCCGACTTAAGTTTTGATTATTTTGAGTACTTCTAAATTTCAAATTTTTTTACTTGAAATTTATTTTTTGGTAAAATATGTGGGTTCTATCCATCCAAAAATCACATTTCACTCTATTTTTCATTATTTTTGAGAAATTATAGATTTCAAATTGTTTGGTTTGATACTAATTTTTGGTAATACTTGTGGATTATAGCGTTTAAAAAATCACATTTCACTTCATTTTTTATATATTTTTGAACTTGTAGATTTTAAATTTTTTTTTAAAATTTGTTGGTTATATAGCCTTCAAAAATCACATTTTCTTACATTTTTCATTATTTTTGAGAACTCGTAGATTTCAATTTTTTGGCTTTAAACTCATTTTTTGGTAAAATATGTGGGTTATATAGCATTCAGAAAATCATATTTCACTCCATTTTTGAGGTCTTCTAGATTTCAAAAAAATATTTCGTGATACTCATTTTTTGGTAAAATATATGGGTTATAGCATTAAAAAAATCACAATTCTTTACATTTTTCATATTTTGTGAGAACTTGTAGATTTCAATTTTTTTGTTTTGCTTGAAACTTATTTTTTGGTAAATATGCGGGTTATAGCCTTAAGAAAATCATATTTCACTCCATTTTTGATTATTTTAAGATCTTTTAGATTTCAAATTTTTTGATAAAATCTATGGGTTATATAACCTTCAAAAAATCACATTTCAATTCATTTTTCATAATTATTGAGAACTTGTAGATTTCAATTATTTTGGTAAAATCTGTGGGTAATAGTCTTAAAAAAATCACATTTCACTACATTTTTCTTTATTTTTGAGAACTTGTAGATTTCTATTTTTTTTGCTTGAAACTCATTTTTTGGTAAAATATAGAGATAATTTGGAGAATGGGTACTTTTTTTGAAAGTAATTGGCAAAATGAGCACATCACTATTTATAATTAGTGTTTTAGACATACTCTCTATCTCTCTCTTCTCTCTATCTCTCTCCTTATCTCTTGCTCTCTCCTTCTCTCTTTCTCTCTCCCACGTCATTCTTTTTTTTTCTTATATTTTTTTTAACCAATCACACATTAATATTTTTTCTCTCTCTTATTTTTCTTTTTCTTTTATTTTTCTTTTATTTATTTATTTATATCATGATTATCATTCAAATAAATTATCAAAGAACAATTCTATTTTTTCTAAAAAATTTCAAATCTTTTTGTGAATCTAACAAAATCCATTTTGTTAGAACTCACAAAAAAAAAACATCGTGTCACCATTATGTACACCACCATATTTAAAAAATTATTTGTATGGTACACCGATTCGTCTCGTATACCGAAAAAAATAAAGAATATAAAAGTTATGAAATATGATAATATACAAATATATACAATCGGTGTACGAGTCAGTGTACACCATCTTCGTACACTGACTATGTACACTGACTATGAAATATGATAGTATACAAATATATACAATCGGTGTACGAGACTTATGTACACAATCTTCGTACACTGACTCTGTACACTTTTTATGTATACCATATTCATATACTGACTCTGTACACTTTCTATGTACACTGTTTTTGTACACCCGTAAATCATTATGTATACCATCTCTTGTACACTTCAAACCTCGGTAGAAGATTCAACTTCGGTTTCAAACATTGGTGGAACATTCAATCTCGACACTTCAAACCTTGATACTCCGAATCTCGATAAGTTATGTGTAATTAGAGATAGTGATTATAAGATGTACAAACAAGCAATATACAAATCTAAGATAATGGATTTTTGGTAGTTCGTGTATATATTGATGTAAGATGATGGTGGTATATGAAATATATCGATATATGTCAGTGATATACAAATGAAGGTATATGTATATATGCGAGTGAATGAACTTGTTAGGTCATGTATAATAAGATATTGTGATTATAAGGTGTACAAAGACAATGTACGAGGATGGCGTACATTGTCAGTGTACAGCGATAATAATAATGGTGTACAAAGACAATATATAAGACGGTATACAAAACTGGTATACATGAGATTGTGTATTTAATGATTTACAGGTGTACAAAGACATAATACATATATAGTGTACATAGTTAGTGTACAGACATGATGTATATACTAATTTCTATTTTAAATTAATATAAAATGGATCTTATTAGATTTATAAAAAGATTTTAGAAAATAAAATTATGGTTTCATATTTTTTTGATGTATTATTTGTGAGATATTTAAGAAACAATAAGCAGGAGGAAAGAAAAGAAAAGAGAGAGAGAGATGGAAAAAAAAGAAAAAAGAAAAAAGAAAAAAGAAAAAGAAAAAAGGAAGCGTTTCGTGAATGGAGAGAGATAGAGATACGTTTGAAAAAGAGAAGAGAGAGACAGAGTGAATGTGTGAGAAATAAGAGAGAGATAGACTCATGTCTATTTCTCTAATTGTAAATAGTAACATGCCTTACAACCCAATTACTTTTAAAAAAGTACCTAGTTTGCAAACAAACCCTAAAATATATGGGTTGTACCTTTAAGAAAAATCACATTTCACTCCATTTTTGATTATTTTTAGATTTCAAATTTTTTTGTTTGACACTCATTTTTTGGTAAAATATGTGGGTTATAGTCATCAAAAAATCATAATTCACTATATTTTTCATAATTTTTGAGAACGTGTAGATTTCAAATTTTTGTCTTTAAACTCATTTTTTGGTAAAATATGTGGGTTATAGCCTTCAAAAAATCTTATCTCACTCTATTTTTCATTATTTTTGAGATATTGTTAAATCTGTGGATTATATAGCCTTCAAAAAATCACAATTCACTATATTTTCAGAATTTTTGGGAACTTATAAATTTCAATTTTTTGGCTTTAAACTCATTTTTTGGTAAATTTGTGGGTTATAGCCTTCAAAAAATTACATCTCACTCTATTTTTCATTATTTTTGAGATCATGTAGATCTCAATTTGTTTGGTTTGAAACTCATATGTGAGTTATAACCTTCAAAAAATCACATTTCACTCTATTTTTTATTATTTTTGAGAACTTTTTGATTTCAATTTTTTTTGCTTGAAACTCATTTTTTGGTAAAATATGTGGATTATAACCTTTCAAAAATCATATTTCTCTCTATTTTTCAATATTTTTGAAAACTTGTAGATATCAAATTGTTTGGCTTGATACTCATTTTTGGTAATACTTGTGGATTATAGCCTTCAAAAAATCACATTTGAAATTTCACTCAATTTTTTTTTTTTAGAACTTGTAGATTTTAATTTTTTGGTAAAATATGTGGGTTATATCCTTCAAAAAATCACATTTCACTATATTTTTCATTATTTTTGACAATTTGTAAATTTTAATTTTTTTGCTTTAAACTCATTTTTTTGGTAAAATCTGTGGGTTATAACCTTCAAAAAATCACATATCACTCTATTTTTTATTATTTTTGAGATATTGTAGATCTCAATTTTTTTGGCTTAAAACTCATTGTTGGGGTATAGCCTTCAAAAAATCATATCTCACTCCATTTTTCATTATTTTTGAGATCATGTAGGTCTCAATTTTTTGGCTTGAAACTCATCTCTGAGTTATAACCTTCAAAAAATCACATTTCACTTTATTTTTGATTATTTTTGAGAACTTTTAGATTTCAAATTTTTTTGTTTGACACTTATTTTTTGGTAAAATATGTGAGTTATAACCTTTCATAAATTATATTTCACTCTATTTTTCATTATTTTTGAAAACTTGTAGATATCAAATTGTTTGGCTTGATACTCATTTTTTGGTAATACTTGTGGATTATACCTTTTAAAAAATCACATTTCACTCCATTTTTTTTTACATTTTAGAACTTGTATATTTTAATTTTTTGGTAAAATATGTGAATTATATCCTTCAAAAAATCACATTTCACTACATTTTCATTATTTTTGACATCTTGTAAATTTCAATTTTTTGGCTTTAAATTATTTTTAGTAAAATATGTGGGTTATAACCTTCAAAAAATCACATTTCACTCTATTTTTGATTATTTTTGAGATCTTCTAGATTTCATATTTTTTGGTAAAATCTGTGGGTTATAACCTTAAAAAAAATCACATTTCACTTTATTTTTCATAATTATTGAAAACTTGTATATTTCAATTTTTTGGTAAAATCTATGGGTAATAGTCTTAAAAAAATCACATTTCAATAGATTATTCTTTATTTTTTAGAAAATGTAGATTTCAGTTTTTTTTGCTTTAATCATTTTTTTGGTAAAATATGTGGGTTATAAGCCTTCAGAAAATCACATTTCACTTCATTTATGATTATTTTTTAGATCTTCTAGATTTCAAATTTTTTTGCTTGATACTCATTTTTTGGTAAAATCTGTGGGTTATATATCCTTCAAAAAATCACAAAAAATCACAATTCACTATATTTTTCATAATTTTTGAGAACTTGCTTTACCTTTCAAATCAAACTTCGATAAGTTGGTTGATTTGTTGTTACTAGTTATTACTCTATCCTATTTTGTTTTTGAATTGCAATTTTGGAATTATATCATCTGTTTTGTAAATTTTGTATATGTTTGTATATGTTATTTTGAAATTTTTTTTGGGTAATTGGGTTACATTTTAATTTTTTGGTAGATATTGAATATATTTGGGCATTTTATATCTGAAAATACCTGAACTGATAGAATATCCATATTTTCGAGTATTTATAGATTCTTAAATTTGAAAACCGAACCGGCCCGAACCCGACAAGATCCGAACCGAAGCCGAACCGAATATTTATAATTATTCTATTGGATAGTAAATTCGTAAACCCGATAGACCTGAATCCGGATCCATGACCCATATGCCCAGGTCTAATTTCAACTTATTATATTTTTTTACTGTTTATAAATATTTTTATATTTTGTTTTTTTAGAACATGATATCCCGTATATACAAAAAACAGCAAGTCAATATCTATATCCGCGGATCAAATTTTTATATTTAATAAATAGTAAATAAATAAATAAAACTATAAATTTATATTAAAGCAATGAACCCGCGGTGCACCGTGGATATAGATATTGATTTGCTGTTTTATCCGTGGTTCAAATCTAGTTAATAATTAAAAGTATCCCACGCGCATCGTCAATTCTCGTGTCTGAGAAATTTACAGTGGGCCGAGCTTAACTCATGGCAACGTCTAACGAAATGGGCCGGGTCGACCATTTACTGAAAATAAAGTTTCCTGATTCGTCTTCCAAAAATCCAGTTCTCTTCCCTCCAATCCTCCATCGGAGCTCGTTGTCGTCGCTGTTCCTCGCCGTCTCACTGTAAATCGCTGCCTTGTTGTAAAACATACACAATCAAAAACAAAAAAGCAAACACATACACTAACCATAATACACAAACACACACGCAAATACCAACAAAAACACGAAACCATACACTAAACGCAAACACAAACAAAAACCAAACACGAGACTGTTAGCCACTTATATGAGCTGGTACAATATGGGCCCGGACTTATTCTTAAAATATTGTTGCAATATAACAATATGGGCCCTCCTTATTCTTATTATTAAAATAAATTGCAATATAACAAAAATGGCCAGGCCTTATTCTTATTCTTAAAATAGATTGCAATACTACTGGGCCATGAGTGTTTAAAAAGGCAATATTCTTATCCTGTCAAACCCGCGGGCCCCGCCCCGTTAGATCCGCCGCGGGGCGGATGCGGGTCGAATTTTTTTTTTTTTCAAATTGCGGGTCGCGGGTGCGGGTCGAAATAGTTTCTAGCGGGGCGGGTGCGGATCATCAAATTTTCTAGAGCGGGTTTGCGGGTACCCGTATTTCATAAAAAAAAAATTTAATTAATTAATAATTATTATTTAATTTATTTTAGTAGAAAAAATTAAAAATATTATAAAAATATATATTTTTATCCAAATTATTATTTTATTTAATTTTTAATTTAGGAATTTATGTTTTTAAATACAAAAAATTATTAATAAATATTAATTTTACTAAAAAAAATTTAAAAATTAATTTTTTATTTTTATTTAATTATTTGCGGGTTACCCGCGGGTACCCGCAAATTTAAGCGGGACGGATGCGGATAAAGGTTTTTTGTTTGGCGGATTGCGGGTTGCGGGTTGATGCGGATCGAAAAAATACTAGAACCCGCTGCGGTGCGGGTCGCGGGTCGCGGGTTGACCCGCTTGACAGGGCTAGTCCCAATAGGTAAAACTCAAATTAATATGAGCTGGTACAATCTGGGTCCGGCCTTATTCTTAAAATTTATTGCAATATAACAATATGGGTCAGGCCTTATTCTTATTATTAAAATAAATTGCAATATAACAAAATGGGCCAGGCCTTATTCTTATTCTTAAAATAGATTGCAATACTACTGGGCCACGGGTGTTTAAAAAGGCAATAAATAAAGACGCAAATAAGGCCTGGTCCACGTAGTGCGTGTCCCAATAGGCAAAACTCAAATTAATAATTTAAAAGTATTCCACGCCCATAAAGAGCGCGTAGAGCGCGTATCGTCAATTCGCGTGGTTAATAGACCACAAAATGGGACGATTTTAGAAAATTTAGAAAAATGAGCAAAGGCAGGCGCGTCTGAGAAATTTACAGTGGGCCGAGATTAACTCAAGGCAACGTCTAACGAAATGGGCTTCCAAAATAAAGTTTCCTGATTCGTCTTACAAAAATCCAATGGTGTATGTAGCAAAACCCACACATTCTTTTTCTAAAATAGTTTCATTTTATTATTTCTCTATATATAATTGGCAAAGCAAATACGATTTAATTATACAGATTTATATATCTATCTCTACATACACACACATGACACACATACTAGTTCCTCGCTATATAGCTAAGTATGTTTCACAATCACAACTTCATCATGTTTGGCTTCTCGAAGCTTTGCTTGAAAAGACTTGTCAAATTTGGGACATATAAATGAATCAATACACTTGATCACAGATTGCATTATTAATTACTTGATTAGTCGTTATATTAATCTCTTCTCATAGAAATGAAACAAACACTAGTTTGTGTGTTTGTACATCATTAACATTGATACAAAACTCACCAAAGACAAACTACATGTCGAAATAAATAATGGACATTCAAATGTACATATAACATTGGTTGATGAAAAGTATAATCACACAGATCATATGAAAACCAATCGAAACAGAGATAGAACGTAGAATAATATATTGGGGACATAAACTAATCCACTAGATTATTGTAAGGTTTTGAATTAAAAATACATGAAACTTAACATTATTATTATATAGGTATAATATAACATTATTATTATATAGGTATAATACGTAGTTTCTACATTATTATATTCACAGTGGTTTCACAAAGCAGCTAATTCAATTGTTGAGGAAATGAGCAGTGGAAAAATAAGAGTCAGACTAACGAAATAGCATAGATGAGAGAAAAGGCGAAGAAGACACACAAATCCAAATAGAAGAAGGCTTTACAAATCTGATGTTGGTTTTTAAAGAGTTAAAAGCCCAATTTTGTACAACAACACATAGTTTTTTTAACAACAACATCAAACCAAATTATCTCTCGGAATCGAATCTAGTAATCAAGAGACTGTTTGCCACTCGAGCTCGATTTGGATCTTTCCGTTCTTCGAATCGATTAGGTGAAACTTCTGATTCATCCGTTTGTTGTTCACAACGTCCACCACTGGAATTTCCACGTAGCCAAGTGTTTCCTGCCCATCAACAACCACTTTCAGATTAGACCAAACACAAAAAAAAAAAAACACTTGTTAGTTAATGTTTTACTTGCGAGTGTGTGTTACCTTGGGGTGCAATAGACCTATCCTGGAAGAGGTGCTCAGCACTTCCACGTGCATTTTCTCACGGACTGGAGGCTCCTCGAGCATGAAGGTGAACTCCTGATTCCATCTTGGGTCTCTGTTCTTCTTCACTTGCTTTGTTTTCCTTTCCTCTCCTTTGAAATAGATGCGTACGTATGGATTGGTATGGTGTTTTCCTTCAACATCCTCAGCAGAATGCACTGTCACCACAAGCAATCCTCCAGAAGCCGGTGTGCCTTCTGGAGCTTTCTGCACCGTTTGCCCTTCTTCAAAGCCTTTGGGCATTTCTTCCTCCGTGAATGGCTTATACATGAGTTCAACTTCCAGCTTCCCCCTATACTTATCAGTCTGCCCATCTTCACCGCCCTCTAAAGTCTTACGCAGTTCTAAGGTGAATGGTTTATGTTCTTCAGGTACCATTTCTTTCAGGGCTAATACATTCATACCCATCTTATCGTGTTTCCCAACCTGCATTGCCAAAAAAGACAGAAATTATATATATACGTATATCCTAAAACTCCATGCCACCTGTCACACTTTCGATTGCTTTTTACCTGTTCCCAATCATACACATTGAACTCTAGAACCTGAGTCTGGGGATCTCTGACCGAGAATTTGAATTCCTCATTCCATTCAGGATTCAAATTCTTGTGTTTAACAGTTGTCTTCTTAGATGGAACCTTATCTTCAGAGAGCTTGATTTTCACGTACGGATCTGCCCCACCCATCAGATCTTTCTTCCTTAGCCCAACAGCCCTCACAACTTTCACATGGACGATTCCAACAGGCCTTCTAAATGCTCTGCAGATTTTATGAATACATATTAGCTAAGCCAAAATGAAGGTTTAAGACACGAATTGAATATTCAAAAGAAATACGCGGAATGACATACTTTGCAGGGTCAAGGATTGGAACTACAAGGGTCTTGGGCCAGAGATACATGTTCGCAACTTGATCCTTGATTTGCTCCTGAAATAATTAATGCACAGCAAATGAAAAATGGCTCCAGCATAAACGTAAAAGCTAGAAGACCAAACCAATTTCACCAAGTACGAGATTGAATTATCCAAATACAACAATATACCACACATGATGTAACAGTTTCATCGGCCGTTCTGCCTTACAAGATCGAAACAAATCATCATCATGAAACTAAAAGACTAGATAAAGTGAGTTATCTCTATGATGATCAATCATACATTTCCCCTCAAAAATCAATTTTCAAGTCATACAAGTTAGGGATCTGAATGATGTATGAGAATAATATTAACCTGAACAATTCTGTAGAGGCCAGGGATTGACATAAGATCTGCTCCACCAAGCTTCAGCCCAAAATCAACATGTGGCTGCCATAATAGCAAGGAACAGTCACAAACACAAAGCTCTACCAAAGATCTGATAATGAGTATGACTAGTACAAAAAACGTGAACTTATAAAGAAAAAGGTTGTATCACAGACCTTTTCCATAAGAGACACATAGATGGTGGCAAAACAAGGAAAACTTGGGACTAATGGCTTGAGAGTGATACGAGGCTGAGCAAAAACTTGCAGATCGACCACCTGAGAAAAGCTCCTTGGTAAGTGGGAGACAATAATGATTGCTAATTTTAAGTAGGTCTTTCCTTCTTTTAGGTTGAGTTAGGACTTAACAGGATATCTTATTACCTGAACTGTTGCCTTCAACCCAAATGCCTTGATGGCAACCAAGATATTGGGATTTGCGGCCCATTTCAAGCATGGTTCCATAATCAACTCTTTCTCATCCGTGAGATAAACTTTCATCCCTGTAAAGAGAAGAATAATAATCGTCAAGTCCTGGAAACAATTCATAGCATGTGGTCTTAGTGTTTTTCACCACCAGCTCTTAGTTCCAAGAAGAGAACAGAACATTCAAGGAGAGATAGAAGATGAGAAGAAAGGATTAACCGACCTTGAAATGTAGGGGGTAAAGAGCCTAGTGTAAGAGTTTCAAATTCAACAGAGTCAATCTTGTACTTAGGTATCTGCTCCTCAATGATGGGCTTTGCTATATTCTTTGCAGTCTTACATATGGCCTAGATAGATAAATAGAGGGACCAAAATGAAGGTAAGAATCTCAAGTATCATAAAAAAACATGAGTACAAGGGCAAGTCCAGGTATGTAACCTTGTCAAGATAAGGCCACATGTACTCGATAAACCTGTTTATCCAGTCAACCTAATTCATAAGAAGATAGAAGAACGAACATGAGAGCCAGAGACAAAAAGAAGTCGTAATGTCAAAGAGAGAAGAATACAGATAGCCGCCTATATTACATACACGATCAAAGTCCGGATTCTTGACCCACAGTGGTATCTCAGGAAGCATCTGTAGCATAGCTTTGGCATCTTGGTCAGCTATGGCACGAATTTGAGGATCCTATAAAGTGAGAAAAAGGGTAAAAACCATATTTAAGCATACACCTCCATCACAAAATTTAGACAAAACCTAATGGCAGAAAAATGCAAATCACAACAAAGAAGACTCAGTAAGTAAGTAAGTAAGTAAGCAAATAATTTGCTAATAATCCTCAAGCGTGGAGCTATGGCCATGGTAGATATAGAAATCCCAGAAGAATACTCAAAAACCACAGAAACGAACCTTGACGTCGTTGGGTAGCAAGTAGACGAATAGAATGTATCCAATGACAAGTCCCAAGGAAATCCCAATTCCAAATCCGCAAAACCCTAGTATCGTACTGAAAAACCCCATCTTGAATCCGTTTCAGATCCAAACAAAATCTTCGCAGCTTTCTCAGGAACACAGATCACGAAGAGACGGAGCTTAACGTAAGACTTCTCCGTCGATCTGAGGTAGAATCAGAGATTAGTGAGGGGAATTTGACTAATCCGTAGAGATTAAGGAGCATTGACTGAGATTCATGGCGGTGGAGATGAAACAGATGTCGTGAGAATCGTGAAACGCACCAGGCAAGCAAAGTGTGTGTGCGCTAAAGACACGGCTCAGAAAAAATTGTTTCGGGGGCTTTTTTTTTTTTTTTTTTTTTTAATTCTATTTAATCAGACTATAATAATTATTATTTTTAATTATCTCTTCGAATCAGAATTGGGAAACCAATACGTTTCTTTTTCGATACTATAATTGAAGGAAATTTCATTCCACCTCATAACTTTCTACTTAATGCATGTTTGATCCTATCACAATCACGTTTACCTATCAACTAATACCCAATATTGTGTTTTATTTATGGGGGAGTATAAATCCTTTTAAGAAAAAAAATATTACATTACATATGTGTTTTGGTCAAAGAAAGTAAATTTTTTTAAATCTGTTGTTATGGGTTGTTACCAACAAATACTACTATTCTAAATAATGAATTACGAGTTAAATCTAGCGGAAAAAATATATTGGGGTTCGTTTGGAGAATTATTGAAATTGAAGGGTATCGACTGTAACATGACAAAAGAATATGAGTAGTCAGCATATTGTATTGGGCCATAATATGTGGCCCACGTTGAGCCCATGATTACACAACGTGTCCCACTCTTAATGGATGTTACTGCAATTTGTTGATGGTCCACTGTAGAGTTGAACACATCTGACTATTGCTCTCGTCAAGAGACAAAATGCCATGCCGACACTGTCGTCACGCAAATTATTCGGTTTAGCGAACCGGCCAAAGCGGGAGTATTGAAACATACTGTAGTAATAGTAATTATTTAAACAAATATTCCACGTGGACGAAGGGCCCAACACAGCAGCACATTATCAACTTACTAGGGTTGACCCCGGGCTACGCGCAGATGAATGTTGACTGTCTTGTTTGAATATTCTGTTGATTTGTTGTTGAAATTATGTGTTATATGTCTTCTGTCCTTACGTTTATTTTTCTGTTTTTCCTCCTGTTTTGTGGTTTTAATGTTTGTTGATGTTGTTTCTTGATCATTTTGTACTTATAGCCATTTCATAGTTTCCCACAAAAGCTTACCGTATTTTTTGGTGAACATCCTTTGACCCCATAATATATTGGTGGTTTTTAAAAATTTCTTATTATTTACTAAATAACATTCCCACTCATGGTAAACTACTAACGATTATGTATCACTTCCTAATTAGATGTTTTACTGTGCATTATTTGAGTTTGAATTTACTGATATTGTACTTGTTTTTTATTGTGTTTATTTTTTTAATCTTTTTATTTTAATATGCACACTATAACAATTTCCTTTTTTTAAAGAAGTTTTATTTTTCTTCAAAAATTCTATCTCCAACTTTTATGTTCATATACAACATTTTTAAATAATATTGGTGTATATATTTCTATTCTTTAGAGGAAGTTACTTACCTATGAGTGCTCTTAACTTTTTTTAACACTCTATTTGTTAAATCCTCTCTTCTGTTTCATTTCTATCATTTTTTATAGTTTCCTTTGGAACATTTTAAACCCTTTTTTGTATTGTTTTTCCAATTGTTCCCACCTTCATCCCCTCATTCCGTTTTTTTTAAAAAACATTGTTCTTTCTTTTTCCATCTGTTTTAATTTTCATGGTTTCCCGAATCAAAATTGTTAATATTTTTGAAAAAATCTATTGAATGTTTTTTTTTTGGGTTCTGATTTTAGTATTTACATATATTCATATTCTGCTCTTGTTTTTAAATTATTTTTTCCTAGCGAGGCCAGAGTCGTTAAAAAAACAGGAGGAACATTGAGTTGTTCATTATTGCACAAACCACAAGTCGCTAAATCTATTGTTTTTTTTTTTTTGTTTTTTTTTTCCTCTCTCGGTGAATTCTCAGCAAGAGAGCTGACGGTGATGGGATCTCAGCTTGTCGAAATCTTAAACTTTTCTCCATATCCTTTACTTAAGTCTTTGAACAATATATCAAAGGAAAAAAAAGTGGCAAGACATTAGTAACTGTTTGGTCTATATTGATTCTTAAACAAAACCAGTGTACATTGTTGGGCACAATAACCTCGCTAAAAAAATAGGAACATATTATGCAATTTCTGTATACAACAAATCTCAAATCACATTAAAAGTGCAAAACAATGTATCCTTTACCAAGAGGGTTTAAAAAGTGAAGAGAAACACAATGAAGTGTACCAAGAGCTCTTACCAATCCTATATATAAAGAAAAGTTCAATGGTACAACTAAGGAAACATAGCAGTCATGAAAGACTGTTTCCTACTGCGTAAGATATAAGTGAACGTGATCTATTGTATGAGGTCACTGAAACTGGTCATAACTAAAACCTTTGATCAGCAGTCATCTGCAAAAATCAGAACTGATCATACATCTGTTCCCAAATCCCAACGGAGGCCACCAACTCGGTGCAGGTCACATGACCTACAGCTCGGTTGAGAAGATATGTATGCATGATGGTTTTTTTTTTAACTCGAAAACATTTAGCACTCAAAATTGATAGAGATATCTAACATGTGTAAGAACAACAAACTGTAATAGTCATCATGGAAACATGTTTTACTGAGAGTTTATTGAGTACCTGAAAGCTTTTTTTAATTGTGTAATCCTTTGAGATGCATCATTTTAAAACCATAATTGGTGCCCGTTCTGTGAATTAGCGTCTCCGCACAGGCTCCATTACAGCATGTGTGAAAAAACAAACGTTTATATAACCATATGTTGCATATTGTGGGGATGTGATTTGAAAGTGAGGATTGAATAATCTCTTACCTTGATCATGGCTACTTTCTGCAATTTGTTAAACGTAGCATCAATCGAAACAAAACACTTTAAAACCTATAAATGATGCATAAACATACCTGGACAATGTAGTATGAATGTATGGTTCTCTTGGATTCAGAGACACCAGCTTCTACCAAATTTCCTCATCTTCACGAGATTGATGTGATTTCTGAGGGCTCTGGGACATCTGATAAGCTTAGGAAAGCAAATAAGACAGTTTTAACAGCTTCTTTCATATCAATGGGGCAGTTTATGAAGTAAGTAATACCACAACAACGAATACATCATACATAATAAAAACAAAAACATCATAGAAAGAGTGTCAAACTCAAATGTATAAAAACTCCAAATTTTCTTACTTTTGTGATTCAATAACACCTAAACCAACTACAATAAGTTGACAATATATTCCATTGAGTTCATAAGGAGTCAATGTCTTCTTTTTCCTCACCACATGTTCCACCGGAGAGTCGGAGACATAAGAACATTACCAATGTAATCAAACAAGTGAAACTCAGATTCTATGATACTTAAATTCCTCATTCTCAATTTACACTGAAACAGAGATTATTAGATTGCTTACTCGAATTCTAGAAGTAGTGGTATGCCCAGATTCGAGCAAATAAGCTAAGTCTCTTTTTGGCTGTTTAATCTGAATCTCCTTTTTGTTCTTCAGTATCTTAAGGCGTGAATTCGCCATCTGCGAAGCAGTTTTGCTGCATATATAGAATCCAGAAATTCAGAAATCAAACAATAAAGAAACTGAAAACCAAAAACAACGGATGAAACAGTATAATCGAATGACTAACTTCCAGATTTGGTTTCTAAAGCAACCAAAAAGGTTCGATCATAATATTATCTGGAAATTTTAACATAGGTCGTGACCAGAGAAGATAGAAAATTGAGAGAACAAAAGAAAAACCCAGACCTGAATTACGATTTTGCAGGGTTAAAACCTCGATGAAGCACTTTCTTCAAAAAATAAAGATTTAGCAAATAGGCGAAATTGATGGAGGAGAAGATTTTCTTACTTCTGAAACGTTACAGGGAAAAACAGGTAGAGAGCAAGAAGAGAAGAGACCTTCCGTTTTACTTATTTTGTTTTTTTTTTTTTTTTTTTTAGAAAAAGGAGGACAGGTGTCGCACTCTGGAGTGCTGACGTGGCATGGAGAGCAAACCCAACTATTATATGTATGATTTATTAAAACGGCGGCGCTTTAGCATTTCGGCGACAAAGCATCTCAACTGCTGAAAACGGCATCGTTTTTGGCGTTTCGGCGGCAACGAAATCAGTCTCCCGCCTTAGAAGAGAAGAGATGTTTCATGTTTGTGTCTGCTTCGCAAATTGGATCGAGAAATTGAAAAAATGGGAAGCCACCAAGAAGATCTTGATCTGCTTCTGTCTCTTGACGACGATAGAGTTCTCGAAACTCCACCGGCTTCTCCTTCTGCTGCAGCACCCGGTGAGCTTCTCTCGCTCACTTATTGATTGCCCCATTTTTTAGGGTTTTCTTTTGCATTTTTGAAATTCAGTCCGATATGTATATGTGCTTCAATCAATCACTGGCATAATAGGTTTGATGATTGGAATATTGATCTGGGTGTGTCTTGTTTTCACCAAATTCGTTCAAATATCTGTAAAGTTTGATGCTTTTCATCTCAGTGGAGTACTTCAATTGTTGACTCTAATGACATGTTTGTGTAGGATATCTCACGGATGATGAGTCTCCTAAACGTAGGGCTCACTCTGACTTGTCTGACTTCAAAAGTGTTGTTCAAGATTGCATTGACTATAATCCTAAACAAGTCTCCAGAAACACTAAACCCAAAGGTTCCAATGTCAACGACATTGAGAAACTTTCTGGCTTGCGCATTAGGTATATAACTAAACCCTTTTTTTGTTTTTTTGTTCCTGAGAACCTTGTCTGAATCATCAAACTCACTGATTGAAGTCTACTACGTTAGCAATGTAAATTGAAGCTACAAGGTTGTTGAATTAGCCAATCTTTTTGATATCTTGTAGGAATCAATTACTTAGCCCTGCAGAGATTAGTGAGCGGTTTTCAGATATTCGTTTCGTTCGATTGCCAACAATAAAGTAAGTGTACTTTTTTAGATAAGTAAATTTTGGAAAGCACAAAACATTTTTAACTGAAACTCTATGTAGGAACTTGCTAATGGGTGACAAACTCTCTGGTTGCTGGGCGACAATGGGAGTTCTAACCGAGAAAGGACAACCCAAAACAAGCTCAATAGGTCAGCCTTATGGGATATGGAAGATCGGTAGCTTAAATGAAAACACTGTCTCTTTGTTCTTGTTTGGTGATGCTTACCAGAAGAATGAGACGGAAAAGGCAGGAACGGTTTTCGGTCTGTTTAACTGCTCAGTTCGCAAGGACAAAATGGTAAGCATATAGTAACGATCAGCTTTGCCTGTGAGTAGCCTGATGGCTTTACTAAATCTCCTTTTTAATAATTCGTGTTTGTGGCCAGGGACGTGAGTTCTCATTGAGTATCAACTCCGCTAAACAAATGGTAAAACTGGGAGTTTCAGCTGATTATGGAGTCTGCACAGCAAAGCGGAAAGATGGAACAACTTGTACATCTGTTGTTAACAAGTAAATTACCTTTGGCCATGCATATCACTGTGTATTGTTTCTGAATGTTAAATGCTGAGTTACAACTTTGAATTTGGTTTCAGACGCCAAGGAGCATTCTGCAAGATTCATAAACTGGTACATATTGGTCTTGTTTTCTGGTGTCAATGTAATGAAGCATGTTTTTTTACTAACACAAATTTTGCACAGAATGCATCAGACAAATTTGCTACAATGAGAACTGAACTCAAAGGAGGGTATGTCACTGCTACCGAGTTGTGTTCATTACCTTGAGTGGGAAATTTTCATGATTCTTGGGAGTTTTTTTGTGGTATTTCAGGAATTTGAGAACAGCTTTCAGAGATCCAAGATCCCAAGGGATTTACACAGTTGAGCCACCAGCAGATAGAAGTGGAAACAAAAAGGCCACTCAGCCTGTCAGAGTTTTATCAGTCGAAGGTCTCCGAAAGGCTCTAAGGTTGGAAACTCTCATCAAGTTTTATACTTTTAACATTACGAACAAAACCCGCTTTTCAGATTCTGAAGCCAATTGTGGTTATGCAGTGGCGCGGATAAAGTGACGCCTAATGTACACTCACAAGGAATACGTTTCCTGAACGAGATGGCCAGTATGTTTCTTCTTTCTCATTTTGACACAATACAGTTTAAAGCTTATAAAGTACAATTGTGACTGATCTTGGAGAACTTACAGGACAAACGGCTTCAAAGAACGTAAACAAGAAATCTGAAGCTGTGAATAAGTCTGTAGAGAAAAGGTACCATCTTCCTGAGTTGTTATTTTCCTGAGTTGTTCTAATGTAAAAATGTTATCTCAAAGGAGATGTTGTGGATTCTTCAGGAAAGCATCAATAAAAGAAACACAAAAAAAGGGTGAGTCGAAGAGAAAGAGAACAGAGCACGGGAAAACAACTCCCGAGATTTCCACCGGAAAAATGATGGTCCTAGATTTCTGCAGCTCGGATGAAGAATGACTCCTCAACAGACAAAGCATTGTCAAACAGGTACTCAGGCCTCAAAATTTTGAAACCATAGACTTCAATTTGGGCCATACTGTATCCCAATTCTGCGGCTATAGCGTACTAATGTAGGGCATCTCAACATTCATCCGATGTCCGTGATAGATTTTTGTGGTTCTCAAGTTTTAGTCTTGAAACCGGCAAAACAATACCAGTCATGCAAAAAACGTTCCCTTTAAACCAAAATATATATAGTTTGTCACATTTATTTAACGTATCCTGCAGCAACTATTCTCTGATCATCTGAATAGTATTGTTGTTGAAACTGTCTCGCTTGACTGAATTGGACCATACCAAAAACTTTCCTATTCCTGACCACATTGTTGGCAGAAGTAATCAAATTGCAGATATGCTTGTGATTGTTAAGATTTAAATATGAACAAAACAAAAAGAATCAACTATGAATTAAATTAACTACATGTCAAAGATTTGGTAACTAAAATATAAACTTAACAAAGCAAGGGTCGTCCAAGAAGAATCTACTGTAATTATCAAAATAAAAACTGCAAGAAAAGAAAGAAACAATGTAATCTTAACGATATAAGAGAGGGAGGGAGGCAATATAGTCGGCATTGTCCTCCTCCCATTGCTGGATCGCTGCATCCACCAACTCCACCGTCGCACGTGAGAGCTCCTCCGCTGCAATCTCTGCCTCTATTGCCATTCGCTGCACTTGCTCCCTCAGCTCGACAAATCCATCAACGTCCTCTCCTCTTATCACCTGTCTCTTCTTTCGGCCAATAAGGTTAGCTTCTTTGACGGTTTCTTGGATGACAAGGTAGGTCTCATGGAGTTGGTCGGCCACAGATTTGACATCTTTGTTGAACTCTTGTCTAGAAGCTTTGATATCCTCGTCGACTTTAGATCTAAGCTCATCTCGGAGCTCTTGCCAGATCTCGTCAACATTGAGGCGTATGTTGTCTCTCAAAGTTTCAAGTTGTGAGCAGATCATACCATCAAGTTTTGTCATCATCTTCTTCCCATCTTTATTCAACTCATCAAGAAACACTACCCACTCTTTTCTTTGAGTTTCAAGACATGATATGATCATGTGCTCCATACATGTCATCTTCTTCTTCCCATCTTCCACTATCATGTCCTCCATACATGTCATCTTCTTCTTCCCATCTTCCACTATCATGTCCTCCATACATGTCATTATCTTCTTCCCATCTTCCACTATCATGTCCTCCGCTTCCTTGCACACATCACCTTCATCTCAAAGTTAATCAGAGACAGCGGACATTAGCATAAACATAACAGTAAAAACAATTAGCTAGACATGTTCATATATATATATATATATATAATCACCTGGAGTCTCATCATTCTGAGGTTGAGGAGGAGAAGGAGGAGGTGATACGGCTTGAAGAGATCTAAGGAGGCGCTCAACGATGTAAATGGAGTGGATCAAGATGGAGAGGAAAACAGTGAGACGCCAAAGGAAGGCTAACTCAAAGCCACCAGCCAATAGTTTAAAATACTCAAAGGCTAAGTAAAACGTAGAACGGTCTAATAGAAACAGCCAAATTCCTCCAATACCCTAATCAAACAGAGATTAACATGTCAACTTAGTTTAAGTGTTTTTTTCCCTTACAACAAGTGAGAATATAGAATATACTTACAGATGGTCCAACGGAATAGAGATTAGGGCAAGTGAAGAAGAAGGGTATTGTGAAAATAGTAGTGAAAAATATGATAGGGACGATGAGATCTATAAAGTATGTGGGGAAGATGACAAGTAGAAACAGAATCAAACGCTCTATCAAAAAAACACAATTGATTTCTTCTTCAAAACTATCCATCTTCATTGTTCTGTTTCTGTATAATCTCTTCTAAATACTTTGTTTGTTCTTGTTCTGTGACTATATAAAATTTATATATAAGAGTTATAAAGTTAGAAGATTTATATGAATCTTACCTAACATTCCTAAAACCTAGGGATATTAGAATTTATATCTTGGAATTTTTTTAATAACATATCAGTTTTCCAAAACACACCGTTTCGTTACAAAAAGGATAAAACAAAAGAATTTGCGGACTAATTAGTTTAATCACAAGATGCCTTGAAGAAGAGGTTTCCCCTGAAACTTATCGACCTTTGAACTCAGAAACTCGAAGCTCTTGTGAAGACGAGCTCTTCTCATATCGAGATCTCCCAACTTCCCAGCCTTCTCCGTCATTCTCTCCCTCCACTCTTTCACCTTCTTCTCCTTCTCCTTCAGCTCTTTAACCTCTGTCTCCATTTCTTGTCTCGCAAGCAACACATCCCTCTCCCACACATCTTTCTTCATTACGCTCATCTTCTGTTCATCGTAGTGCTTCACCGCCTCTACAATCTCCTCTAGGACGGGCTTGAGCCAACCTACTTTGATTTTCACAGACTCAATGTCTTTAACAATAGCTACCATTTCCACCAGGCGGCTCTCCCTGAGATGCTCTAGGGGAGTCGTCTGGAGTTCGAAAACCACTGAGGCAAGCATGTCCAGGTAGTGGGATCTTGTGGCAAGCGAATGTAGTTTTGAAGCGGACGCAATGTCGCCGTGCTTATCAAGGATGTGTTGCAGAGTGGTTGAGATGCTCGCTCTGACCTTGTAGTCTCCCACAGAAACGTAAGACTCAGATAGAATGGACTGTATCTCGTCTCTTGTTTCACTCTTTTTAGTTAATATTCCTTTCATACGAGAGATCTCTATAAGACTGAAGCTCTGTGATTCATCTGGTAGCTCAGGAGGCTCGTTGTTTGCTTTATATTGTTCCTCTTGTTCGATTATCGATTTACGGGAGGATTTGTGATGAACAGGCTGCAACATACAAGAAGAACATTTGTGTCAATAACAGCTCTCTCGTTGGCTTTGAGATGAAAGCCATGAGATCATAAGGGGGGATATACATACCGTGTTGCTTCCAGATTTTTGTGTGATTTCAGGGTAAATCCAAACAGATTTTTCTTCCTGATCATCAACAAATGAAAATTTATCGTCGTCTGAGCTAGCGGAATCATCCAGTTGATCAAAATGTTCTTCCTGTTTGGTGGGTGTTTCATATCCGCTGCGGCGATTAGGCTGAGGTAAGAGACCAAAACTGTCATTAGCATGTGAAGAAATATGAAGCTGTGAAGGTAGAGAGGCTAGAGAACAGTACCGTATAGGGTCTAGAGGGTGGCCCATCTTGAGGTGACAAAAGAAGTTCTGGAAAGAGTAGAACTGATTCGTCGTCCTTGTTAATATACACTGACTCAGCTTTGGTTCCAAGATAATTGTAGGCATGAGTTTGTTGAGTCTGTGAGATCTTTTCCCTTTGATCAGGTGACCTTCCTCTATAGAGTGCAGTCTTTGGCTTACTTTCATGTGTTCCTGGCCTTGTTTCCACGGTTCTGCGCTGGTGCTCTGGCGTCCTAGGCCTAGTTTCAACTGTCCGAGGCGTTTGAAGAGCAGCGCTGTCAAGGGATCTGTGGGATATGGGCTGAGCTTGTGGAATCCTAGGGCTGGGTTCTGGCGTCTTGGATCGCTGTTTTGGAATCCTTGACAGTGGTTCAATGTAGGTAGGTTGAGGCTCTGGAGTCTTGGACCTTGGCCCGGGGGATCTTGCCATGAACTCAGTTGATCTCCCCCTTTGTTCTCCAGTCCTTGGCCTAGTTTCTGGTGTTTGGGGCCTCCTTCCAGTCGCAGCAGACTCATGTATGGGTGTCCTCGGCCTAGTGTCATAGGATCGGTGTTCAGGAGTTCTCGGCCTAGTTTCTGGTGTTTGAGGCCTCCTTCCCGTTGCAGCAGACTCATGTATGGGTGTCCTTGGCCTAGTATCAGAGGTGGCAGATCGGTGTTCAGGAGTCCTTGGCCTAGTTTCTGGTGTCTGGGGCCTTCTTCCCATTGCAGCAGACTCATGTATGGGTGTCCTTGGCCTAGTGTCAGAGGTGTTGTATCGATGTTCAGGAGTTCTCGGCCTAGTTTCTGGTGTTTGAGGCCTTCTTCCCGTTGCAGCAGACTCATGAATGGGAGTCCTTGGCCTAGTATCAGAAGTGTTGGATCGGCGTTCAGGAGTCCTGGGTCTAGTTTCTTGTGAAATAGGGTCCTCCTCTTGGTACGCATAGCGGTGTTGTGGTGTTCGAGGCCTATGCTGAGGCGTCCTAAGAGGGTGTTCAGGCGTCTTAGGACGAGTCCCAAAGGGCCTTGGTGACACATCATCGTCCTCATCTCCACGCAGATCAGTCTGGTAGAAATACTAACACATGAGTGAGTTTCAACTTTCAAAGGAACAAAAGAGAGAGTTTAGGTATTTCTTGGATATAAGAATTATCCTTACCCTTTTAGCAAAATAGTCTCCCCCTGAATATAAAGCCAGAGAAGGCGAGCCTGGGAGCGAATTGACAGGGTCGATCTTGGCTCCTTGTAGCGGGGAAAGGCGACTCAAGAAGTTACCATTGTTGAGATCATTTGAAGGTGAACTCTCTGAGTCAACAACCTTCTTCTTGGCGAAATAGCTGGCCAGAGGTGATCTGCTTCCACGACCAGGAGTACCTGGAGGAGTGTCTCTACTTGGAGTTCTCTTACCAAAACCTGACACAAGACAAAAAAAAAAACATGTTTCAGAGACTCTTTCTTGATGACAACTTTGAGAACAAGAATCAAAAACAGTTTTCATACCAAAGAGAGTCTTCTCTTTCTTGTGGACAATAACATCTCCAGAGTTGATTCTCTCAGAACAGATAATAGTACACTCATGGAAAGGATTGCCTGCGTTTGGGCAACCTTGAATTACGTTTCCAGACACCATTTCCATCTCTTAAAACTTAAACCAAACTCTATAAGATCTCAAATTTAACAGAACCTGACATACCAAAAAAACATAAAAAGGTCAGATCCATTGACCCATCAAAGTAACCATATCAGAAGAAAGTCAACGTTTATGAAAGTGGAGAAAATGATTCTTCCATGGGTTTGGTTTAATTAACATACACAAATGGAGTCATGCATAAGACAATACTAATCCGATCGGTTGATAAATTGCAAATTCTTGGATAGCTAAAAACCCACAAAAACAAGTAAAAAGCTTTAAAATAAATAGAAAGGGATCAATCAAGAGAAAAGATTGATACCTGTGAGTTTTTGAGAGGAGGAGAAGAAGCCAGTTGAAGAAATGAATGATTTTATTTTTATCTGATCTGTACATAGAAATAATTAAAGAGAGAATGAAGCCAACGTGTAGTATATATATCTATGAGTTCTCTCCTCGACTATTCTACAACTTAGCTGACTTTGACGTTTGACCCAATAAAATAAATATCAAGCCAAGACTTCGTCAATTGGTTTACTTATTATTTTACTATCTTTTATTTTATTTCTTGTCAAAGTAGAATGGATCAGTCTGAGCGCGGAAAGGAATCAAAGACTGATCAATGTCTACTCTGCAAAACTTCATTTCAGATCTCAACTTCATTGTGTTCTCATTTGCAATTCCTTCTTTCTTCTATTTTTTTATTTTATTTTGTTATGTTTTAATCTCTATATTAAATCATTGACAAATTTTAATTCAAAGAAATATTTATATCTTATGTCTTTAGCTACACACTATTTTTATATTTCAGCATTTGTTAAATACATGTGAGATTTATTTACGTAAAATTTTGAAAACTTGAAAGATTATGTGCATATTAATCTCTTTTTTTTTTTTTTTTTAACATAATGTTTTCACTATTAATTCCTACTGTAACTATCGATTAGATTTGGAGCTCCCTAGCTAGTCTATAGAATCAGTGCCAATCCTCCTTAATATCGATCTCCTTGCTGCCACATATGTTAGATGTCGCAAGCATGATTTCCGCAAGCATGATTTCTTCACATCACATGTCACTTTCTTCCATTGTTGGTAAGTTGACTTTTATAAGTTATAACCTTTATAGATTACAAGGACCGCAACTCCAGAATTTTAAAATCGATGGCTGCTAGTATCAAACCAAACATTAATTGCACAAAAGCGTTTTCTACTTCTCTTTTTTATCTCTTCTCCGAGGTAATGGTTAGGCTTTGATTGTAATCTTTTAACTTTTTGGAAGGTGTAAAACCTAACATTTAAACTAATAAACTTAGATTAATTAAAGGTGTTACTGGGGGCATATGTACTTTGGTTTCTTAAATTGTAATAACTAATATAAAAATAACGAGATATGTGGACTTACGCGGTTTGGCTGATTTTTAAAATTAGTTGAGTAAGCATGTTTTTTGCAACAACTCTACCATACATCTCTATCTTTTAACGCTAATCGCTTTCCATCCGTTAAAAGGGTAATATTGTCACGAAATCTAAGGGGTAAACTTCCATGAAATTTCAGTGATTTACCTTGGATAATGAATGGATTATATTCAACTTGGCAATAATTAGGAGAAAGGTCTTCTCACTTTACCTCATTATTCATTATTAAATCAATCACACAACACAAGGTACAAAGCGTCGCTTTCCAATTCATTAGTCTTGTTAACGTACGTTCTTATTGGCCTACAATATTTAGTTAATTACCAGCTTCACATAATTGCTTTTTTTTTTTTTTTTAATCTCGTCGGTCCAAAATAATAAACCAGTGAATCACGTATATATTTGAACACTATTGGGAAGATCTCCTAGCTAGGAGAGTTTTAAATGAGCATGAATCTCTTTTGCAACAAAGACTTATTTTGGTAATTGGTAATCCCATGCTTCTCCATGACGTGTTCTCGGTCTTATTAAATCTGTTCAAGATAGGAAAACAACAATTGATTGGTCAAAATAAAGCGGACTATAGGACGCTGTTTCACTGCATATCAAAACCTAACATGTCGATTTATACTTGAAGGTTAGTAGCACACATGATTCAAACTAGAACATTGTTTTTCTTAGGTGTGTCTCTAGAGACTATCACATATATATATATATATATATACTCGATCAAATGGACACACGCGTCATTTCGTGTGACTTTGTGATTGGATTACTTGTTTTTTTTCTTCTTTCTAATGCTCTCTGGTCCAAAAAGCTTGTCGAGAAATGGTGACTACACTTGCTCAAAAACAAAAAAAAACAAAAAAAACAATAAAACCACATCTTTGACCTGGTTGACTTGGGTTTATTCCACTGAACCGGTTTAATTTAAAAATTGATTTTTATTTATTAACTTTGGCTGGCGTTTCAAAATTTTAGAGGTCGAGAAGAACAGCTTTACCGTCGAATTTATAGACCACATCGTTGAGGTTGATTGTAGCTTCGAGGAGGCGGCGATGTCGCGTAGTCGTAGCTTTGATAATAAGATCTAATAAGTGTGTATTTAAAGTACCTTGGAATATATACACAGATGTCTCCTACAACTACTCTTGGTCTTAATTATATGAAGCTCCGTGGTGTGGTCTATTAGTTAATAACCTGCACATTGTATAATTGATGATGGAGGCTTATATCCAAATGTTGCATCCCCAGACTGATTTATTTGGTCAGTTCTGGCAACCTTTGTTTATCCTAATTTGTTTGAAAAATATGACAAAACAACAAATTATTAGGAAACACGACCAGTAACGACATAACGAATCAATCAACCATCGCTGCTGGTTGAGTGTTGACGTTACCAACCTAATTAAAACGGAAAGAAAATTTATTTTCTTTTAATATTCTCTAATAAAGAACTTACTTTATCAGGTAGGCGCAATTGTTAATCTTCCTAAAACACTAATGGGCTCAGTAATGGGCCAAGAGGGGTTTTAAAAGATAAACCCTAAGTTGAACAAACAAACCTCTTTCCGTGTGATCTGGTTTGCGTCGGCTTTCATTTCTGGAAAATTCTCGGATTTCAATGACGACTCGGCTCAAGGAGATTGTGAAGAAGTACGGCAAAGTCGCGCTGGGAGTTCATTTTTCAGTCTCCGGCGTCTCGATTAGCGGATTCTACATCGCCATCAAAAACAACGTCGATGTCGAATCGATCTTGGAGAAGTACCAAATCCCTTGGTTCTCCAATAAGGAAAGCCCTAACCCTAGCCTCGATTTGAATCCGGAAGAAGAAGGTTTGGGAGGCACGAGCGAGAACAAGACGAAACAGCTGGCAAAATCGGCCGGTGGAGCACTAGCGCTGGCGGTTTTGTGTAATAAGGCGCTATTTCCGATCAGAGTTCCGATAACGATGGCTTTGACTCCACCAATCGCTAGATTCCTCAGGCAGAGGAAGATCCTCAAAACCGGCCAATAACTCTCACATAAATTGGGTCTGTCTCTGTTAACAACCATCTGTGTATTGGTTCCATTGTGTTACATATATATTGGTGATCACTTATCTGTTGCTTGTAATAAGTTTTGAATTCACAACTCCCAATATTGAAATGGGCTTACATTACATTATTATGCTCCATTTTGTCTTCACTAGATGTCTCTGTATTGGGATTTGCAGACACAAACACATAAGTAGAGGATAGAAATGCTAATATTGCCAATATTTCTTTGTCTTACAAATTGAATCCTACTGAAATTAAAAAAATGAAAGGAAAAAACACCTGGGGGACATCTGATAAAATTAAAAAATTTGTTACTGTCCTTATAAATAAACACAAATATCCGGGGATCAGTTTTTTAAAATATCAAAATTTAGCAGTATATCGTTAATTGATGACTAAAAAGCCCAATAGTTAAGGGTACAACTAAAGCCCAGCCCATAAAAAGTGACTCTTCTTGACTGTTGTTTCGGAATCTCAAAGTGATCCGTCGGAACTTTCAATTTCAGATCAGATTCACAAAGAGGAGAAGATGATCGTTTGCGTCGCCGTCGTCGGCCATCAGGTAACCGGCTTTACATTCCGATTTCTGATTTTTATGTTGAATGAATCTTACCGTTTCTAACTTGGATCCGAAAACAGAACAATCCGCTTTACATACAGAGCTTCACGGATGCTGACGATGCTCTCAAGCTCCACCACATCGTTCATTGCTCCCTCGATGTCATCGAAGAGCGAGGTTATAATCTCTTTTATTCAAATCTCAGCATTTTCTTCATCTTATATAGATGCAAAATTGTAAATGTATGTGTTGTTTCTTCAGTGAACAATCCGAAAAAGTCTGGTACGACTCTGAATGAGGCTTTTCTTGGCTTGCTCTATCCTACAGTCAACTACAAAGTGTAATCACTATTCATTCTCTTTCTCTCTGATTCATTTTGGTTGTGGGGATACTTATTTAATGGCTTCTTCTTCTTCTTCTTCTTCTTCTTCTTCTTCTTCTTTAGGTATGGTTACTTGACTAATACCAAAGTGAAATTTATATTGGTCACCACTGATTTGGATGTTCGAGACACCGATGTCAGAAGTGTAAGTTAACATTTTATACTCTGAAAGTAACATTTGGGTTCTTCCAACTTGTGTGTTGTTAGTTCTTATTAGCACTAATCTATGAAGAAGAGTTTCATTCTTTTGTTTTTTTGTTTTCTACAGTTTTTCAGGAAGTTCCATGCTGCTTACGTGGATGCAGTCTCAAACCCTTTTCATGTCCCTGGCAAAAAGATAACTTCAAGAACCTTTGCACAAACTGTTAGCAACATCGTTGGATCATACGGTTTGAACTGATGACCCTCTTTGTTTCTTTTTGTATTTTAAACTTGTGTGTTTAACTGGGCATTGAGGATATGTCATTTCTTTATTACCATATGCTGTTAATATCAACACTGGATTTCGAGGATTTTGTTTGTTCACATCAATGGAAATTGAAGTTTGGTCACTCTTTTTGTCTTATGAGAAACTATAAAGGCTTTTTGCTCTCAATATCGCATGCAACAGAAAAGGAAATCGAATTCTTAGAAACGGCTACTAGAAAATTCATCCTCTAATTAGGGAATTTGTTTTCAGAGCAGATGCACTTTGATATAAACTGCAGTGAATTTAAGCTTAGAATGTAAACACTGTTCGTTTTCTCATAATCAACTGTAAAGGCTAAGATAATATCTTTGTTTCTAGTTTTCACGAAGTCCTAGATACACAGTGCAAAAGTTTAAGAACTTGATGATGCTCAGTGTCAGGTTACTTGTGTATCGGATCTTGAAGATTAGTTAGGTAATTTTAGAGCATGGCACACAAAGCATTCTTTTGCTTGTCGATCACATAATTTTACAAAATCTAAAGAAAGAATCAGAGGTTTAAGGATTTGTCTTGGAAAGATGTTGGTCAGCTTTGACCTTGTGCGCACAGGGTTTACTGCAGAACAGCCATAAATATCGGTTGAAGTGATAAGTTTCATATCCACTGTTGGGTCATATGCTGCCTAGTCAGTGTGCTGTTGAACGGAACACTCTATGTGGCAAGTCTGGGGGACTCACGGGTCATTCTTAGGGCACTCAGCATTCTGACATAACATATGGCGAGTCAGGGGGATCATGCAGGCACTGCTTCCCGGCATTTCTCTGAATCTTGCTCACACTGATGGGTTTTGTCTTAAAGTATCGCAGATTTCATGATCGATAGGCTGTGTGTTTCTAAAACGACAGGGAACCGTTCTATTCCAAATTCCGTATGCATGAACCATTCAGCAAGCAAACCGAAACTGAGTACGGCAGAACCATCAATCATGGTGCATCAGCTACAGCCGTGGGATCGTGAGATTGTTCACAATCAGTCCCGCTATATATTTGATCAGTCGTCCTTATTCGTTACAAAATTGGTAACTATAGTGATACATGTAGCTGCTTTGATTAACCGTGTAGGCTTGTAAATGCTAGCTTTGTTTGTTAACTGAATGTTAGTAGGTGTCAACTGGAAAAAGAATAATGACAAGAGTTATTACTCTTCTCTGTTTCCGCCTTAGCTTAGTTTTGTTTTGTTAAGTTTACAATTCTATAGACGAAGCACTTCGATTTGGTTCACCGCAATAGAAACTTCAAATTTCCAATTCCGAGCATTAACGCTGATGTTGGGAGGAGTTGTAAACTTTCAAGTGTTCTGTACAATATGCATATAAACGGAGTACATATACCGGTTGAGGCAAATTTGCAGACGCCAATAACGAAAGTTCTACCGTAAGCAAAGAGACACCAAGAACTGAGAGAAGACTATGAATTCACTCACAACCGCAGCTGGGGAGTGAAGACCCAGAAACGGGACAACATCAACATGCAGCCAGGTCTCAACAGCCGATCCCACCACTGCACCTGCCACTAGTCCTCCTGCTGTTAACGCAGCTGCTTTACCTGCACCAACACCACACAAAGCTGCATCAACAGAGGTGCTCGCTTGCGGTCACCACAGAAGAAGATGAAAGCTATAAATTACCTAGCTTGACGTTCCTTTTGGTCATGAAGTAAAGGGAAGCTCCAAAGCTGCTGGCCAATATCAACCCAGGTACATCAGCACCAGCATAAGGCATCTCAGAAGACTCTAAAGAACTCCCATTCACATAAGTCAAAACCATCATTGCTCCATAGACACCAGCTTGTATTCCCAAATC
Organism: Barbarea vulgaris; assembly: GCA_963667165.1. Lineage (NCBI taxonomy): Eukaryota > Viridiplantae > Streptophyta > Magnoliopsida > Brassicales > Brassicaceae > Barbarea > Barbarea vulgaris. Next base: position 27,247,185 of record OY763892.1, read on the forward strand.
GCTTGTGGATGGCATATCAATAGAGACAGGTGAATTCTTCATCCATTGACCTGTTCCCAAAGGATTAGTGGATTTAACATCCGCATAACGAATGTTGTTGCTTACAACTTTGCCTGCTCGGCGTTGGTTTAGGCTCTGCATCAGCAGCATATCATATGCAGCCTCGGCCTAAGAGAAGCAACAAAATTTACAGTGAGGCTCAGGAGCAAGAAACTATCTATCTATCTCCAAATCTAACCAAATTTAGGAACTACTAGATAGATAGACACTAATAAGCTGAAATTGAGAACGAAACCTTCAATTCGAAATTTGGAAAGAGAAGGAGGGAGTCATCACCTGGGAGATGGCGTTGGGGTCGTCCTTACGGGAAGCAATGATTGATTTCTTGGCGCGAAGTATTTCATCGAAGGAAGCTCCTTCAGAGACACCGAGTACCTTGAGCGCCGTCTCAACAGACATATCAAACGGAGGAGAATCGTCAGCGCGAGAACTGGCTCTAGGAGCAGCGCATCGCCGCCGCATAGGAAGGAGAATCGCGGCGGAGCGCCACGGCTGAGTTGGAAAGAAGAGGGATTGGAGCTTGGTAGGATAATAGAGCGGGTGGAGAGGAATATCGGAGGAGGCTGAGCTAAGGCGGTTGGGTCGGGCGGAGAGAGCTGCGGTTGCCATTATTTTTTTTGCTTCTTTCTCTGCTTCGTCTCCACCAAAACTTGAGGCAACTGTTAGATTTGAGGGATATGATCTTTTTATTTCAACCGTTAGATTGAGTCTAAATTGTACGGCTTGTACGATAGCCGTCAGATTGGAACGACGGACGGTAGATAGACCTATAATTCTCTATACTAACGATTTTATTTTGTGATTGTATCAAACACACAATTAGAAGCGTGGAAGCAAAAGAATTCGGCATTCTTTGTACTTACCTTAATAATTTCATTTTTTTTGCCTTATAGGTTTTGATCATTGATAAGTATTAAGTACAATATGTCAAATGGATATTTTTTTTTTTTTTTTGGCATGTAATTTATTTGTGGTCCATGTCTATCTCTTTTTTTTTCCTTTAATATTATGTAACTAACCAAAAATAAAATAAAATTACGTAAGTAATATTAAAAATAATAATAGGAATATCTGCATGATTAAGAAGAATCCTAATATATTTTAGGGGGAAAATATACGAAATTTGAGGTTATGATGTTTATGTTTGTGGCCATGACATTACCCACACATAACCATAAATGTCCACAAGCTCAAAACACATAAGAGGGAAAATATAAGAAGAAGAAGAAAGATTGTGAGGTAGTAAAGATGTTGTGGTGTAGGAGCCTGAATCCTATAATAGTACAAGGTCCGGTGCACCGGAGAAGACTGTAGCAGAGCACAAGGCGATGCAGGAGCCACCGCCAAGAAGAAGAAGAAGGTTGTTGTCGTAGGTTCTGGCTGGGCTGGCCTAGGTGCTGCTCACCATCTCTGTAACCAGGTCACTATATATATCACTGTGTTATTCTCATCTCAAACTTCATTTGCTTATTTTTTATCTTAACTGTGAGATTTTGTTAGGGCTTTGATGTCACTGTTCTTGACGATGGTCCTGGTCCTGATGATGTCGGAATTCAAGGTACACAGTTTATAAATTCACCTTTTAGTCTTACGTTCAGGCAACTGATATATGTGATCTGTGCAACAAGGGTTCTGGTATCCGAATCGAAACATATTTTCATTGGTTGATGAACTTAGTCTCAAACCCTTTACAACCTGGACAAGATCTGCTCTGTACTCTGGAGAACTTTTACAGGTTATTCATTTATTTCCTCTCTGTTTCTTATGAAGCAAGAAAAAACATCTAAAGATGAAAATGTTTTTGTGTTAAAAAGGTTGAGTTTCCTGTGTTTCAAGAGCTTCCTCAGTTGCCAACTCCTTTAGGAACTCTATACTATTCTCAAGTAAGTCAGATATTTCCCCTCTCTGTTTCTTGTTCTTCATCAGTCCATTTCTAACCATTCTTAATTCTGTAGTTTTCTCGGCTCTCTTTAGCTGATAAGATATCTTCCCTTCCTCTAATGGCTGCAGGCAAGTTGTAATAATTAAGCCTACATTTTTCCTTAATCCTACTGACCTTTTCTTAGCTTAACAAGCTCAAAGACTCTTCTTTATTATGCAGTTATTGATTTTGATAACACTGATGCAGCATGGAGGAAATACGATTCAGGTGCGCATGCAGAGTCCTGACTCTGTTTCATTTGAAAGCTTCAGCTTTTAGTTGTGATGATGTAAGGGTTGTGTGTTTTTAATGCATAGTTACTGCAAGGGAGCTGTTTAAGCAGTTTGGGTGCTCAGAGAGTCTGTACCGGAACATCTTAAAGCCATTGCTTCAGGTGGGTTTGTTTGCTCCACCTGAGCAGTGTAGCGCGGCTGCTACGCTTGCTCTCTTCTATTACCTCATCCTCTCTCATCAGCAAGACTTTGACATGGTGTGGTGCCGAGGGACGGTAAGGGAGATGATTTTCGATCCCTGGACTGACTCTTTGAAGGAAAGAGGCTGCAGATTCCTCAGAGATAAGCCTGTGACTGACTTCATCCTCAGTGATGATGACTCCGGTGATGTCACACAAGTCGTCTGCGGTAGAGATAAGTATGAGGCTGATGCCGTCATCTTAGCCGCAAGAATCTCCACTCTCCAAGAAACTATCAAGAAGAGGTCAAACACTTAAAAGTCTTTTCCTTGTGTCTTCATATGTTTGTTGTGTTGTGAGACTGATTCTTTGGGTTTATCCTTGTTTAGTGCAGCATTGTGTAAGCGAGAGGAGTTCCTAAGAGTCTTGAATCTGAGATCCGTAGATGTCGTCTCTGTTAAGCTCAAGCTTGATAGAAAGGTATCTAATTGGTAAAAATATGTTCCTCATGTATACATTACATTCTTGAATCTGATCAAGAAGCACACACTAGGTCACAATTCCGCATGCTTCAAACGTGTGCTCAGTATTTGAAGACTCATACGGATGGACTTTCTTTGATCTAAACTCCATTTACGACGCGTACAAGAAAGAAGAACAAACTATGATTCGAGCTGATTTCGTAAGTTAGCTAAACTTTTTTGCATTATTAATACTTTTGCGAATGGATGCATGCAGAGTTAACTGTATACTGACAAGTTTGAATAAATGTTAAAAACAGTATAACGCGAGTGAGCTAATGGGAACCACAGATGAATTAATAGTGGAGAAAGCCATCTCTTACGTATCAAAATGCATAAAAGATTTCAAGAAAACAGTTGTAATGGAGGCAAATGTACAGAGATTCCCTCAATCCCTCCCACATTTCTTCCCAGGTACATGAACTGATTATACATTATTATTATCATCATCATCAATTATGAAGGAAGCTATAGTGGTTGATTGAGTAAGATGAAAAGCAGGGTCATACAAGCACATGATGAGAGGCTCAACGTCTGTAGGGAACATGTTCGTGGCAGGAGAATGGGTTATAAACAGACATGGGTCGTGGTCGCAGGAGAAAGCGTACGTGACCGGTTTAGAGGCAGCAAATGGAGTGGTTGATTATGTGGAAGAAGGAAGCTTTGCGAGAATCATACCAATCCAAGAAGAGGAGCCACATGTTGAAGCTCTTAGATATGTCAATCGAACACTTAACCAACTCATCTCTCAGATTCCATCGTCAATCTACTGATAAAAACCACATCTACTCCAGACTCATTTTATTGTATTATGATGCTAAACCACAGTTGGAATACATAAATACTTATTATTTTAACCCCAATTAAAATAACTTTGGAGAATATTTTAGGACTAGTATTTTATTTTATATATACTTTGCATCTACAAGTAAATAAGAGTAAGAGATTTGTTTTATACCAGTATATATGATTTTTGTCATAACTAGTAAGAGATTTGAACCTGGTAAATGGTAATGGTTAAAACAAAAAAAAACACGTATTGGGAAATTATACAAGAAATATATAATTGGATTAGAGAAGTGAGAGTCGAGTCGACGATAGATCTCAGCCGGCGCTCTCTCTTCGTCTTCTTCTTCTACCTTTCGCAGATCATAAAGGTAAAACGTTTCTCGGATCTGTTTCTATCTGACTTGTTTCGTTGAATTAAGTACATTCTCATTGTGAAGATCGAAAATGGGTGCTGCTGAAAACAACCTTGGAATGGAGGAAGGTGCCCTGGAGATCGGAATGGGTAAGCTAATGAAATGAATGGGTTTTTGAATTTGGATCATCATCCTCATCCTCATCATTGTTAATTAAACTTTTTGCAGAGTATAGAACTGTCTCTGGTGTTGCTGGACCTCTTGTTATCCTTGAAAAAGTTAAGGTATATTATCAATTTTCTTGTTTGTTTTCTTCAGACTTCAAATCCAATATATATATATATAACATTGAATTTGGAATCCCCAGGGACCTAAATACCAAGAAATTGTCAACATCCGTCTTGGTGATGGAACTACACGTCGTGGTCAAGTTCTTGAAGTTGATGGCGAGAAAGCTGTTGTTCAGGTTTCCTCATTTTAACTTTTTAATTGTTGTTTTTAATTTATATATGCATCTGAGATCCCTTTGCTTTGTGTACCAGGTCTTTGAGGGAACTTCTGGAATTGACAACAAGTACACCACAGTGCAATTTACAGGGGAGGTATCTCTTCTTGCTTACATAAGTTTTTAAAGATAGCAAAAGTTATTTTCACTCTTCTTATCTCACTTTCCCCTATAGGTTTTAAAAACTCCTGTCTCATTGGATATGCTTGGACGCATCTTTAATGGTTCGGGGAAACCCATTGACAATGGTCCACCTATATTGCCTGAGGCTTACTTGGATATTTCTGGTCACTCACTTTCCCCTCTCCTTTACTCATTCTTGCTTCTCACTAGGTGCTTATGAATTCTCTATTTTCATATCTTCAGGAAGTTCTATCAATCCTAGTGAGAGAACCTATCCTGAAGAGATGATTCAGACTGGGATTTCAACCATTGATGTCATGAACTCCATTGCCAGAGGACAGAAAATTCCTCTCTTTTCTGCTGCTGGTCTTCCTCACAATGAAATCGCTGCTCAGATTTGTCGTCAGGCTGGTTTGGTTAAGCGTTTAGAGAAGTCAGATAATCTCCTTGAGGTCTTTGCTTTTTCACCCTCAGAATCTGCTGATGAAATACAACTATGCAGATGATTATGACATAGTTGCCTTATCCAGTCATTTCCAAGATATAATTAGAGCCTGAACTAGATATTGCTTGATTCGTTTTTTTCCCAGATGAAGCTTCTGTAATGATTTGTTCATTTCAGCAAAAATCTACTCTACTTTATGAAGCTGCAGTTGTGTAATGCTATTCTTCTCAATATTAACATTCTTGTATAACATCTGATTGTGAATATGCAGGACCATGAAGATGATAACTTCGCCATTGTGTTTGCAGCCATGGGTGTGAACATGGAGACTGCACAGTTTTTTAAACGTGATTTTGAAGAGAATGGGTCAATGGAGAGAGTGACACTTTTCCTTAACTTGGCAAGTCTCTCAATCAAGCTGTAGATGCCTTGAAACAATATGGCTATAATGTTTGTTTGACTTCATATTTCTCTATAGGCAAACGACCCTACTATTGAACGCATCATCACTCCTCGTATTGCTCTCACTACGGCTGAGTATTTGGCTTATGAATGTGGCAAGCATGTCCTTGTTATTCTCACAGACATGAGTTCTTATGCTGATGCTCTGCGTGAGGTGACAACCGATATAGACATCTTCTGTTTATGATGCATGTACTCCTCTGAGTGATAGAACGCCTGATTTAATGGTTTGAGTCGTTGATAATTCCACTAGGTTTCTGCCGCCCGTGAAGAAGTACCTGGTAGGCGTGGGTACCCAGGTTACATGTACACTGACTTGGCCACAATATACGAGAGAGCTGGACGAATTGAGGGGAGGAAAGGTTCCATCACCCAGATTCCAATTCTAACCATGCCAAACGATGGTAATTTCTTCCTAGTGGCTTCTCTGGATGTAGGTGTAATACAAGGTTTTGTAGTGGTCTTTTGAGGTTAGAGATTTCTAATTTCATCCCTCTTTGTTGTTCAGATATCACACATCCCACACCGGATCTTACAGGATACATCACAGAGGGACAAATCTATATCGACAGGCAACTCCACAATAGACAGGTAAAATGTTGCAGAAGATACCATTTTCCTCAAGAGTTGTGGACTAAATACAGACTGTGTTTGTATTTCACAGATATACCCGCCGATCAATGTCCTGCCGTCTCTATCTCGGCTCATGAAGGTAAAAAGTAAAGTCTTGTAGATGGGATTGGAAAAAGACATATCGACTTGGTGGATCACTCTGATGTGTTTTGCAGAGTGCCATTGGTGAGGGGATGACTCGCAGGGACCACTCTGATGTTTCTAATCAGTTGTATGCAAACTATGCAATTGGAAAGGACGTACAGGCAATGAAAGCCGTGGTTGGAGAAGAAGCTCTCTCGTCCGAAGATCTGGTCTCTCTCTCTTTCATATGCCATATTATATAATAAATAAACTCAGCCTTTTAACACTAAAAATGGAACTTGGGTGTACAGCTGTATCTGGAGTTCTTGGACAAATTCGAGAGGAAGTTTGTGGCACAAGGAGCCTATGATACGCGCAATATCTTCCAGTCACTGGACCTGGCCTGGACACTCCTCAGGATTTTCCCTCGTGAGTTGCTTCACCGCATACCGGCAAAAACCCTCGACCAGTTCTACAGCCGAGACTCCACCAACTGATCATCTCATGCTCTTCCCCAAATTGCATTTTTATTTATTTTTTGTTTATGTTGCTCCTTTGCGCTTTGGTTTGCACCTCTCTGTCCTTGCCAATAAAAGGTGACTGACCCAATCGCTGGCTATTCTTTTGAACATTCTTGTATTATTTATCATACTTTGGAAATTGAGACCTTTGGCAAAACGATTTATGAGATGTAAAATTGGTGATGGTGGTTCTGCTTCTTACTAGTTTGATCATTGGAATGAACTGGGTCCTCTCATTGATTTCACTGGTCCCAGTGGTCCTCAGATTACTGGAATTCCCATCTCGGCTAGGGTCATTGAAGGTGTTGGGTCTAATGGGTGGATCACTCCCTTCCATAGAGTGAGAAACCAACAGCTAGCAATGATCCGCCAGGTTCTAAGAATGCAGGTAATGCAGCAGCAAATCAAGTAAACATTAAAAATATATATATAAGGGCTTTTGAATGCACAAGGAACTATCAAATTTAGTACACTTTAGAGTTTAGAGTCTCTGATTCACTGTTCAATAGTGGATAAAGCGCTGTACGTTGCCGATAATTACTTGGCTCAGAGATTTTTTATTGCCTTCAATTCAATTTTTGCCAATACGATCGATGTTCCTACATCTCATCAACTATCTTATATTTATTAGGTTAATCTGATTATCAACACTAAGGAAGTCTTATACATTTATGTTCAATTCTGTTACTAATATTTTGAATGGAACTTCGTATTCATTCAAGATTTGTAATAAAGGTTTAAATCCGAATAGTGACTGAAACTAAAACTGAGAATTAAAATTTTTATAGTAATGTATGTAGGCCACTATATGGCCCATAATGGCTAAACATTGTGCCCATCGACGATAGTAACAGGCCTAAAATTATATAGCATAATAAAGAGTGCTTGTATAATTTTCTGACCCAGTGTAATGGATATGTTATAGGCGGCGTTATTTCTAGGCCCAATGAGATATTTCTTGTAGCCCAAAAATGACAGCCTTTAATTATAGGCCACTATGTTGTCCAGTTAACGGACTAATTTAGTCGGCTTTAAAAATATTCGGGGCCCAACCTATGTCAGTAAGGCGTTTCAGTGTAAAAAATGACGCGCTTAATTTTTGAAATATGTCAAAAACAACATTTTTTGAAAGGGTAACCTACGGAAATCAGGCGCGTGGCGATAACTCGCTTGTAGTGCGAGTGGGTATGTTTTCAAGTCGATATTTAATGAGTGCCGCTTGTATGTGACTTTTGTTCGTTTCCGGCCTATTTTGTCAGGCCCATTTTTGATATTTCACTGTTGTTTTTTTTTTTTTTTTTTTTTTTTTTTTTTTTATATATTATAAAAGATGAGTGTCATGGATTGTATGATCGACACGTGTCCTTTTACGAAAAGTTATGTCTCTTAGGTTTAGACAATGATTTGATTCAATGTATACACAAACATTAGAGATATTCAATGCACCGTATATTTGGTTCAATATATACACAAACTTTAGTGATATTCAATGTATTATATATTTGGTTCAATGTATATACGGTTATATAAACTCCAAAAAGTTGCAATTTCTCAATTTCTAAATGTATGGTAGCAAAAAATACTCTTTATTTCTCAAAATATTTATGGATATTTTCTATTTAATAATAATTTTATATTCTAATTTTATTTTTTTATATATTATAAAAGATGAGTGTCGTGGGTTGTATGATCGACACGTGTCCTCTTGCGAAAAGTTATGTCTCTTACGTTTAGACAATGATTTGGTTCAATGTATACACAAACGTTAGAGATATTCAATGCACCGTATATTTGGTTCAATATATACACACACCTTTGAGATATTCAATGTATCATATATTTGGTTCAATGTATATACAGTTATATAAACTCCAAAAAGTCGCAACTTCTCAATTTCTAAATGTATGGTAGCAAAATATACTATTTATTTCTCAAAATATTTATGGATATTTTCTATTTAATAATAATTTTATATTCTAATATAAACATATGAAGTTTTCTTAAAAGAAAAAAAAAATTGATTTCTTCTCACAATTTTTTTTTCTTTTCTCAAAAACTAATCATCTAAATAAACTTTTCTCCATCGTTTTTTCTGCATCGTTCATCTGCCGGCGTCGACTCCGGCGTTTGCCATATTCTTTCTAATTATAGGTTACTTATGTTTCATTTAAATAAAAACTTAATATTTGGAGATGTAAAATTGAAAAGACACGAATCTCGCGATTATATCTTCATATGTTCTTGATGAATTTCATTAATTTCCATAATCATTGTTAAGCGCCAGTACTTTAGCTATAGTTATATGTTTCCACAAATTTTAACTCTATTGTATGATTGACATGTGTTGTCCTTTTTTGTAAGAAAATAAAACCAAAAGTTGCAATTTTGTATCAGTGTTTTGTCACTTTTGACCAGAAATTGTGTATTTTTCTAAACGATGCATCTGTTTTAGGGTTTAAAAGGATTCCTCCACTTTGTCAATTGCAGTTAAACTATTTCAAAAAAGTTTATGGTATATCAATCATTGTGATCGTACTTTCTTCATCTCAGATTACACCAGTCGTTATAGTGATGAGATGGCAGTGAAATGGTGATAGTAACAAAAGCGAGGGCATGCAAAAACAAATAGATAAGTCAATGATGGGGAGAAAAATGAAGGATCATTCAATCATGAAGTAGATTTTGGTTAATTAGCAAATTCTATAAAATATAAGAATAAATGTTAGACAATGACAAATTTGAACAAATAAAAAATCCATAAATACAAGATACTTGACGTCATAGTTCATATTCACATTGACGTATGTCTAAACTGTATTTTTTATGGGTATAAATAAGTCTTAACAACCATGGTCGCTTTTGGAACATACTGTTTCGAATTGGTGAAAATAATGTCAACCCCGGTTTTGTGATGAGTGTTATATTGTTGTGTGATTTACACGTGTCCTCTCTTTTTTTGTAGAAAAAAAAATCAAAAATTACGTTTATTGGGCTTACACAATGTTTTGGTTTAGTGTATAAAATCCACATAACCTTAGAGATATTCAATGCACCATCAACATTTGGTTAATTGTATATACAGTTATATAAACTCCAAAACGTCACAACTTCTTAATTTTCAAATTTATGGTATCAAAAGATATACTCTATTTCTAAAAAAAAAACAAAAAAAAATTGGGTGGATAATTTCTATCAAATAATAATATTCTACTATAATATAAACAATTGGAGTTTTCTGAAAAAAAAAAATTATTTCTTCTTACAGCCAGTTTTCATCTCTCTAAAGGCAATCTTCCAAATCAACTTTTCTCTTACGTTTATTCTTCAACGGTCACGGACCGGCATCAACTCTATCATTGGCGATACTCTTTCTAATTATACTTTACTTAATTTAGGTTTTATTTAAATAAAAACTTCAATATTTGGGGATGTAAAATTGAAAAGGCACGAGTCTGGCGACTGTATTTTCTTCTTTTCTAGAAGAAATTTTATTTATCTTTATAATTATTGTTAAGCACCAGTACTTTAACGGTGCTTTTGGGTTTTCGAATTTTTTTTACTCTATTGTCTGACTGACCACATTCAATGATTTTGAAATCCTGAAAATTCTTAAAAACTAATAAAAATTTACTGTCCGCGCGTATGCGCGGGTATTGCTCTAGTATAAAAAAAAGATAACTATCTCAAGGAAACTTACAGTTGAAGAATTTTTCTGGCTCACTCCAATACGCATGCTCTTCACACCTATTCTGATGCAGATTAGGCAATGAAGAAGGATGACTATACTTCTACTAGTTTATATGTTGAGTTGCTTGGGAAGCTCGCAATCTCATGGTCCGCTAAGAAGAAAACCGGCGTGGCTCATTCTTCGACTGAGGCAGAGTATCATGTTGTTGCAAATACAACAGTTGAGATACGATGACTTCACTTTTTCCTCCTAGAAATCGGCCTAAACTCATATTTCTGTGCAAATCCAGTCTTTCATACTCGAATGAAGCATTTGACCCTTGATTTTCATTTCATTTCTAATCTTGTTCAGTCCGTTCATCTTCGTGTTACTCATAACTCATGTATCTTTGAAAGATCAACTTGGTGAAGGGCTCACTAAGCCATTACTATGGCCTCAGTTCGAACATCTCTTTAGCAAGATCGGACTCACTATGCGTGCTCCGTCTTGAGGACATATCTATCTAGAAGCTTCTCATGAAAATATCTTAACTGTATTGTATAGATTAGATCATATCTATCTCGTATATTTTCTCTGATTTATTTGTTGTTGCTCTATAAATTTTTACTTTGTAACTCTTATCAATAAACTCAAGACATTACATTACAAAACTCTATATCAACTACTGTATTTTTGTATGAGAGCCATTCGACGGTCCAACAAATCAAATCCTTCCGCGCGCTACAGTGCTAATCTATTATGTATAGGATTAATATATCTGATATCTTAATTTTCGTTCTTTAATTAGTTGTTAAAATATATGTTAAATTTTCCTTCATATCTGGATGTCGATATTAATCTATTCATTAGTTCAAGATATTATTGATTAACTGATTTCTTTACAGACAGACATGCGCTGGAGCACGATCATGGGTGTGGTTCTCTTAAATCTTTAAACTAAAAATATGGCATCAACGAACTCTCATATAATAAACCTTAAACTATTACTTAGTAAATGACCAAATGATTAACTATGCCAATCATTCCCTATGATAAACCGTCACCTTTCTTTAGTAAATTACATTGACTGTGTTATTAATAAATGTTCAAACCTGCAAGCTTTTTGTCCCTTGAATTATATTTTTTTTTTGTTTTCTTATTTGCACACTGTTGTTGTACAGCTGGAGAGTTCCCCAAATTAGTCCATAAGTACCTTTGATTCACATTCAAAACTTTCTACAAACGGAAATACAGAAATTCCATGATTAGTTTAATTACTTGCAAAGTAAGGGTTTTGTTTTTGTTTTGGCAAGAGTAAGACCCACCAAATTGTTTCTGCAAAAGACAAGATCACTAATGGTCAATAGGGAAGGACAGCATAATACGAATTAAAATAATTTGTGATGAAAGATGACTAATGACTATTCACATGATTATTATTCTTAAATAATTTGCGTTTTAATGTTTTGACTTTTAAATGATTTAAGAAGAGAAGGTTTGCACAAACCCAAGTCATCTTGTGAGAGAGAATTGGCAGCAAAATTTTCCATCAAGCTTCTTCTCTCCGATCTAAGTACAGCGATGAATCCAATACGGCACAGCGAGTCTTCATCACGTTCCAAAACGGCGGCAAGCTCCTGCAATAGTCTGGGAAAATCGGTGATGTCTAAGTACACTTCCCTCCGGGAAATCCCGCCGCCGCCTCCTCCTCCTCCAACTCCGCCTCCAGCCTCACCTGTAAAGTCACCAGCAATGCATGGTCGTGAGAGCTGCTCAGAGATATCAATAAGGAACCCACTGGTGAAGCAAGCAGCATTGGCTTACTTGCAGCCTATGGCAGGGAGGCCACCAGGGGCAGTGGTGGAGCAAGGTCTTTTTGGTAGACTCAAAGAGGTTTGCTGCGGAGGGCAATGCGGGTGTCTCGAGTGGCTCCACGGTACCAGTCCAGACGAAGAAGATGATAGTAATCTATTGATGAGACAAAGGACGACAGGTGGAGGATGATAGTTTTTGAATCTGTCGGTTTTGTACATATACATCATTGTCTGTTTATACTCAGCAAACATAATCCTTGTGTAAAATCACCAGAGATGTTTTTTGTCATGTAAGACAGGCATAGAAGAGAGTGCTTACCTTTCTTAGTTTACTGGAGAGGTTGCTTCTACTCAAATGCTCTTAGGACCGTATACTCCTGGTTTCCTCAGGTCACTGTAATTGTAATTTGAGTAAAGACGCATTACATTCAAAAATATTTGTAGCCACCCATGTCTTTTTCATGCTCGGCCCCATAAACAATTAACGGAAGTCTATTGTAATGTACAATTAAGAGGCACAAATTTTTCGCATTCAATATATTGTTGAAATGATTAAGAGTTTCATATGTCTGCATATCAACTTACTGTGTTAACATAAAGTGGCACTACGCAAACTGGGGTCGTCTGTTCAGAGATTTACATCAGAACCAGGGCATCCACCAGATGTACATCTTCCCGAGATTCTCAAGTGAGACTGCATCAGCAATCAACCGGCGAGCCTGACCTTCTACCAGTAACGGAACACCAACAACCACGCCCCGCAGACGGGCTTCAATGCTGCTTATGGCACGCTGTAATGGCCAAATCATGTGGTTGTCTCGAGTAATTAGAAAGAAAAAAGAGAGAGAGAGAAGTATAAATAGCATTAACTGATATGTCTGAGAAGCATTAGATGATTATGCAAACCTGAGCGTGTGGATTCTGAACTTCTACTCCACTTGATTTGTGTGATTTTGTCCACTCCACAAGAGGATCATGGATGAATGTCTCCAGGATGCTCATCAATGTCTCCCTATGTGTCCTCAACACTGTGAGAGTGATTTCACATACCCTCATGAAGATGCCCTCATAACCAGTGATGCCCAAACCATCGATCATGTTCTGTGCTTTGGCATACAACAATTCATTATTATGACAAAGGAAAACAAAATACCAACAGAACACACACTAACGATTTTTCAGTTTCTTGCCTGGGTCAGTCTGAACGGTACCAACTCAGGCTTCTCCAGTTGTAAGCCTTTGTCAAATAAGCAACTGAAGTCTACATGAACACAATCACCTGAAGTAGAATCAAAGAGTATATTTTCTCCATGACGGTCACCAAGTCCAACAATGTGCCCAACCATGGACCAAACTGCTGTGGTGTGAGCATAAGCTACACGTGACCTAAACCACGCAGCTGGTTCAGAAAACGTCGTCAAGAACCATTTATGGAAAACCGGAGGGAACATAGGGAGGATCTTGGTCTTCAGCATCTCATACTCCTTATTAACAACACATTGATCATATATCTTTTTAATTTGAGGATTTGTCTTCTGCCGATCAAACCTCCCACAAGAAATGTATATATCTTGTAGAATATGACGGAGTCCACGTGTATGTGGAACCCACTCCACCAGACCACAGTCCTCAGTTAGAGGAGCTACTGCAAAGGTGCGAATATATAATAGATTACGTGACCGGTTTAGAGGCAGCAAATGGAGTGGTTGATTATGTGGAAGAAGGAAGCTTTGCGAGAATCATACCAATCCAAGAAGAGGAGCCACATGTTGAAGCTCTTAGATATGTCAATCGAACACTTAACCAACTCATCTCTCAGATTCCATCGTCAATCTACTGATAAAAACCACATCTACTCCAGACTCATTTTATTGTATTATGATGCTAAACCACAGTTGGAATACATAAATACTTATTATTTTAACCCCAATTAAAATAACTTTGGAGAATATTTTAGGACTAGTATTTTATTTTATATATACTTTGCATCTACAAGTAAATAAGAGTAAGAGATTTGTTTTATACCAGTATATATGATTTTTGTCATAACTAGTAAGAGATTTGAACCTGGTAAATGGTAATGGTTAAAACAAAAAAAAACACGTATTGGGAAATTATACAAGAAATATATAATTGGATTAGAGAAGTGAGAGTCGAGTCGACGATAGATCTCAGCCGGCGCTCTCTCTTCGTCTTCTTCTTCTACCTTTCGCAGATCATAAAGGTAAAACGTTTCTCGGATCTGTTTCTATCTGACTTGTTTCGTTGAATTAAGTACATTCTCATTGTGAAGATCGAAAATGGGTGCTGCTGAAAACAACCTTGGAATGGAGGAAGGTGCCCTGGAGATCGGAATGGGTAAGCTAATGAAATGAATGGGTTTTTGAATTTGGATCATCATCCTCATCCTCATCATTGTTAATTAAACTTTTTGCAGAGTATAGAACTGTCTCTGGTGTTGCTGGACCTCTTGTTATCCTTGAAAAAGTTAAGGTATATTATCAATTTTCTTGTTTGTTTTCTTCAGACTTCAAATCCAATATATATATATATAACATTGAATTTGGAATCCCCAGGGACCTAAATACCAAGAAATTGTCAACATCCGTCTTGGTGATGGAACTACACGTCGTGGTCAAGTTCTTGAAGTTGATGGCGAGAAAGCTGTTGTTCAGGTTTCCTCATTTTAACTTTTTAATTGTTGTTTTTAATTTATATATGCATCTGAGATCCCTTTGCTTTGTGTACCAGGTCTTTGAGGGAACTTCTGGAATTGACAACAAGTACACCACAGTGCAATTTACAGGGGAGGTATCTCTTCTTGCTTACATAAGTTTTTAAAGATAGCAAAAGTTATTTTCACTCTTCTTATCTCACTTTCCCCTATAGGTTTTAAAAACTCCTGTCTCATTGGATATGCTTGGACGCATCTTTAATGGTTCGGGGAAACCCATTGACAATGGTCCACCTATATTGCCTGAGGCTTACTTGGATATTTCTGGTCACTCACTTTCCCCTCTCCTTTACTCATTCTTGCTTCTCACTAGGTGCTTATGAATTCTCTATTTTCATATCTTCAGGAAGTTCTATCAATCCTAGTGAGAGAACCTATCCTGAAGAGATGATTCAGACTGGGATTTCAACCATTGATGTCATGAACTCCATTGCCAGAGGACAGAAAATTCCTCTCTTTTCTGCTGCTGGTCTTCCTCACAATGAAATCGCTGCTCAGATTTGTCGTCAGGCTGGTTTGGTTAAGCGTTTAGAGAAGTCAGATAATCTCCTTGAGGTCTTTGCTTTTTCACCCTCAGAATCTGCTGATGAAATACAACTATGCAGATGATTATGACATAGTTGCCTTATCCAGTCATTTCCAAGATATAATTAGAGCCTGAACTAGATATTGCTTGATTCGTTTTTTTCCCAGATGAAGCTTCTGTAATGATTTGTTCATTTCAGCAAAAATCTACTCTACTTTATGAAGCTGCAGTTGTGTAATGCTATTCTTCTCAATATTAACATTCTTGTATAACATCTGATTGTGAATATGCAGGACCATGAAGATGATAACTTCGCCATTGTGTTTGCAGCCATGGGTGTGAACATGGAGACTGCACAGTTTTTTAAACGTGATTTTGAAGAGAATGGGTCAATGGAGAGAGTGACACTTTTCCTTAACTTGGCAAGTCTCTCAATCAAGCTGTAGATGCCTTGAAACAATATGGCTATAATGTTTGTTTGACTTCATATTTCTCTATAGGCAAACGACCCTACTATTGAACGCATCATCACTCCTCGTATTGCTCTCACTACGGCTGAGTATTTGGCTTATGAATGTGGCAAGCATGTCCTTGTTATTCTCACAGACATGAGTTCTTATGCTGATGCTCTGCGTGAGGTGA
This sequence comes from Barbarea vulgaris, assembly GCA_963667165.1. Lineage (NCBI taxonomy): Eukaryota > Viridiplantae > Streptophyta > Magnoliopsida > Brassicales > Brassicaceae > Barbarea > Barbarea vulgaris. The sequence goes on from OY763892.1 coordinate 27,263,376, forward strand.
CAACCGATATAGACATCTTCTGTTTATGATGCATGTACTCCTCTGAGTGATAGAACGCCTGATTTAATGGTTTGAGTCGTTGATAATTCCACTAGGTTTCTGCCGCCCGTGAAGAAGTACCTGGTAGGCGTGGGTACCCAGGTTACATGTACACTGACTTGGCCACAATATACGAGAGAGCTGGACGAATTGAGGGGAGGAAAGGTTCCATCACCCAGATTCCAATTCTAACCATGCCAAACGATGGTAATTTCTTCCTAGTGGCTTCTCTGGATGTAGGTGTAATACAAGGTTTTGTAGTGGTCTTTTGAGGTTAGAGATTTCTAATTTCATCCCTCTTTGTTGTTCAGATATCACACATCCCACACCGGATCTTACAGGATACATCACAGAGGGACAAATCTATATCGACAGGCAACTCCACAATAGACAGGTAAAATGTTGCAGAAGATACCATTTTCCTCAAGAGTTGTGGACTAAATACAGACTGTGTTTGTATTTCACAGATATACCCGCCGATCAATGTCCTGCCGTCTCTATCTCGGCTCATGAAGGTAAAAAGTAAAGTCTTGTAGATGGGATTGGAAAAAGACATATCGACTTGGTGGATCACTCTGATGTGTTTTGCAGAGTGCCATTGGTGAGGGGATGACTCGCAGGGACCACTCTGATGTTTCTAATCAGTTGTATGCAAACTATGCAATTGGAAAGGACGTACAGGCAATGAAAGCCGTGGTTGGAGAAGAAGCTCTCTCGTCCGAAGATCTGGTCTCTCTCTCTTTCATATGCCATATTATATAATAAATAAACTCAGCCTTTTAACACTAAAAATGGAACTTGGGTGTACAGCTGTATCTGGAGTTCTTGGACAAATTCGAGAGGAAGTTTGTGGCACAAGGAGCCTATGATACGCGCAATATCTTCCAGTCACTGGACCTGGCCTGGACACTCCTCAGGATTTTCCCTCGTGAGTTGCTTCACCGCATACCGGCAAAAACCCTCGACCAGTTCTACAGCCGAGACTCCACCAACTGATCATCTCATGCTCTTCCCCAAATTGCATTTTTATTTATTTTTTGTTTATGTTGCTCCTTTGCGCTTTGGTTTGCACCTCTCTGTCCTTGCCAATAAAAGGTGACTGACCCAATCGCTGGCTATTCTTTTGAACATTCTTGTATTATTTATCATACTTTGGAAATTGAGACCTTTGGCAAAACGATTTATGAGATGTAAAATTGGTGATGGTGGTTCTGCTTCTTACTAGTTTGATCATTGGAATGAACTGGGTCCTCTCATTGATTTCACTGGTCCCAGTGGTCCTCAGATTACTGGAATTCCCATCTCGGCTAGGGTCATTGAAGGTGTTGGGTCTAATGGGTGGATCACTCCCTTCCATAGAGTGAGAAACCAACAGCTAGCAATGATCCGCCAGGTTCTAAGAATGCAGGTAATGCAGCAGCAAATCAAGTAAACATTAAAAATATATATATAAGGGCTTTTGAATGCACAAGGAACTATCAAATTTAGTACACTTTAGAGTTTAGAGTCTCTGATTCACTGTTCAATAGTGGATAAAGCGCTGTACGTTGCCGATAATTACTTGGCTCAGAGATTTTTTATTGCCTTCAATTCAATTTTTGCCAATACGATCGATGTTCCTACATCTCATCAACTATCTTATATTTATTAGGTTAATCTGATTATCAACACTAAGGAAGTCTTATACATTTATGTTCAATTCTGTTACTAATATTTTGAATGGAACTTCGTATTCATTCAAGATTTGTAATAAAGGTTTAAATCCGAATAGTGACTGAAACTAAAACTGAGAATTAAAATTTTTATAGTAATGTATGTAGGCCACTATATGGCCCATAATGGCTAAACATTGTGCCCATCGACGATAGTAACAGGCCTAAAATTATATAGCATAATAAAGAGTGCTTGTATAATTTTCTGACCCAGTGTAATGGATATGTTATAGGCGGCGTTATTTCTAGGCCCAATGAGATATTTCTTGTAGCCCAAAAATGACAGCCTTTAATTATAGGCCACTATGTTGTCCAGTTAACGGACTAATTTAGTCGGCTTTAAAAATATTCGGGGCCCAACCTATGTCAGTAAGGCGTTTCAGTGTAAAAAATGACGCGCTTAATTTTTGAAATATGTCAAAAACAACATTTTTTGAAAGGGTAACCTACGGAAATCAGGCGCGTGGCGATAACTCGCTTGTAGTGCGAGTGGGTATGTTTTCAAGTCGATATTTAATGAGTGCCGCTTGTATGTGACTTTTGTTCGTTTCCGGCCTATTTTGTCAGGCCCATTTTTGATATTTCACTGTTGTTTTTTTTTTTTTTTTTTTTTTTTTTTTTTTTTATATATTATAAAAGATGAGTGTCATGGATTGTATGATCGACACGTGTCCTTTTACGAAAAGTTATGTCTCTTAGGTTTAGACAATGATTTGATTCAATGTATACACAAACATTAGAGATATTCAATGCACCGTATATTTGGTTCAATATATACACAAACTTTAGTGATATTCAATGTATTATATATTTGGTTCAATGTATATACGGTTATATAAACTCCAAAAAGTTGCAATTTCTCAATTTCTAAATGTATGGTAGCAAAAAATACTCTTTATTTCTCAAAATATTTATGGATATTTTCTATTTAATAATAATTTTATATTCTAATTTTATTTTTTTATATATTATAAAAGATGAGTGTCGTGGGTTGTATGATCGACACGTGTCCTCTTGCGAAAAGTTATGTCTCTTACGTTTAGACAATGATTTGGTTCAATGTATACACAAACGTTAGAGATATTCAATGCACCGTATATTTGGTTCAATATATACACACACCTTTGAGATATTCAATGTATCATATATTTGGTTCAATGTATATACAGTTATATAAACTCCAAAAAGTCGCAACTTCTCAATTTCTAAATGTATGGTAGCAAAATATACTATTTATTTCTCAAAATATTTATGGATATTTTCTATTTAATAATAATTTTATATTCTAATATAAACATATGAAGTTTTCTTAAAAGAAAAAAAAAATTGATTTCTTCTCACAATTTTTTTTTCTTTTCTCAAAAACTAATCATCTAAATAAACTTTTCTCCATCGTTTTTTCTGCATCGTTCATCTGCCGGCGTCGACTCCGGCGTTTGCCATATTCTTTCTAATTATAGGTTACTTATGTTTCATTTAAATAAAAACTTAATATTTGGAGATGTAAAATTGAAAAGACACGAATCTCGCGATTATATCTTCATATGTTCTTGATGAATTTCATTAATTTCCATAATCATTGTTAAGCGCCAGTACTTTAGCTATAGTTATATGTTTCCACAAATTTTAACTCTATTGTATGATTGACATGTGTTGTCCTTTTTTGTAAGAAAATAAAACCAAAAGTTGCAATTTTGTATCAGTGTTTTGTCACTTTTGACCAGAAATTGTGTATTTTTCTAAACGATGCATCTGTTTTAGGGTTTAAAAGGATTCCTCCACTTTGTCAATTGCAGTTAAACTATTTCAAAAAAGTTTATGGTATATCAATCATTGTGATCGTACTTTCTTCATCTCAGATTACACCAGTCGTTATAGTGATGAGATGGCAGTGAAATGGTGATAGTAACAAAAGCGAGGGCATGCAAAAACAAATAGATAAGTCAATGATGGGGAGAAAAATGAAGGATCATTCAATCATGAAGTAGATTTTGGTTAATTAGCAAATTCTATAAAATATAAGAATAAATGTTAGACAATGACAAATTTGAACAAATAAAAAATCCATAAATACAAGATACTTGACGTCATAGTTCATATTCACATTGACGTATGTCTAAACTGTATTTTTTATGGGTATAAATAAGTCTTAACAACCATGGTCGCTTTTGGAACATACTGTTTCGAATTGGTGAAAATAATGTCAACCCCGGTTTTGTGATGAGTGTTATATTGTTGTGTGATTTACACGTGTCCTCTCTTTTTTTGTAGAAAAAAAAATCAAAAATTACGTTTATTGGGCTTACACAATGTTTTGGTTTAGTGTATAAAATCCACATAACCTTAGAGATATTCAATGCACCATCAACATTTGGTTAATTGTATATACAGTTATATAAACTCCAAAACGTCACAACTTCTTAATTTTCAAATTTATGGTATCAAAAGATATACTCTATTTCTAAAAAAAAAACAAAAAAAAATTGGGTGGATAATTTCTATCAAATAATAATATTCTACTATAATATAAACAATTGGAGTTTTCTGAAAAAAAAAAATTATTTCTTCTTACAGCCAGTTTTCATCTCTCTAAAGGCAATCTTCCAAATCAACTTTTCTCTTACGTTTATTCTTCAACGGTCACGGACCGGCATCAACTCTATCATTGGCGATACTCTTTCTAATTATACTTTACTTAATTTAGGTTTTATTTAAATAAAAACTTCAATATTTGGGGATGTAAAATTGAAAAGGCACGAGTCTGGCGACTGTATTTTCTTCTTTTCTAGAAGAAATTTTATTTATCTTTATAATTATTGTTAAGCACCAGTACTTTAACGGTGCTTTTGGGTTTTCGAATTTTTTTTACTCTATTGTCTGACTGACCACATTCAATGATTTTGAAATCCTGAAAATTCTTAAAAACTAATAAAAATTTACTGTCCGCGCGTATGCGCGGGTATTGCTCTAGTATAAAAAAAAGATAACTATCTCAAGGAAACTTACAGTTGAAGAATTTTTCTGGCTCACTCCAATACGCATGCTCTTCACACCTATTCTGATGCAGATTAGGCAATGAAGAAGGATGACTATACTTCTACTAGTTTATATGTTGAGTTGCTTGGGAAGCTCGCAATCTCATGGTCCGCTAAGAAGAAAACCGGCGTGGCTCATTCTTCGACTGAGGCAGAGTATCATGTTGTTGCAAATACAACAGTTGAGATACGATGACTTCACTTTTTCCTCCTAGAAATCGGCCTAAACTCATATTTCTGTGCAAATCCAGTCTTTCATACTCGAATGAAGCATTTGACCCTTGATTTTCATTTCATTTCTAATCTTGTTCAGTCCGTTCATCTTCGTGTTACTCATAACTCATGTATCTTTGAAAGATCAACTTGGTGAAGGGCTCACTAAGCCATTACTATGGCCTCAGTTCGAACATCTCTTTAGCAAGATCGGACTCACTATGCGTGCTCCGTCTTGAGGACATATCTATCTAGAAGCTTCTCATGAAAATATCTTAACTGTATTGTATAGATTAGATCATATCTATCTCGTATATTTTCTCTGATTTATTTGTTGTTGCTCTATAAATTTTTACTTTGTAACTCTTATCAATAAACTCAAGACATTACATTACAAAACTCTATATCAACTACTGTATTTTTGTATGAGAGCCATTCGACGGTCCAACAAATCAAATCCTTCCGCGCGCTACAGTGCTAATCTATTATGTATAGGATTAATATATCTGATATCTTAATTTTCGTTCTTTAATTAGTTGTTAAAATATATGTTAAATTTTCCTTCATATCTGGATGTCGATATTAATCTATTCATTAGTTCAAGATATTATTGATTAACTGATTTCTTTACAGACAGACATGCGCTGGAGCACGATCATGGGTGTGGTTCTCTTAAATCTTTAAACTAAAAATATGGCATCAACGAACTCTCATATAATAAACCTTAAACTATTACTTAGTAAATGACCAAATGATTAACTATGCCAATCATTCCCTATGATAAACCGTCACCTTTCTTTAGTAAATTACATTGACTGTGTTATTAATAAATGTTCAAACCTGCAAGCTTTTTGTCCCTTGAATTATATTTTTTTTTTGTTTTCTTATTTGCACACTGTTGTTGTACAGCTGGAGAGTTCCCCAAATTAGTCCATAAGTACCTTTGATTCACATTCAAAACTTTCTACAAACGGAAATACAGAAATTCCATGATTAGTTTAATTACTTGCAAAGTAAGGGTTTTGTTTTTGTTTTGGCAAGAGTAAGACCCACCAAATTGTTTCTGCAAAAGACAAGATCACTAATGGTCAATAGGGAAGGACAGCATAATACGAATTAAAATAATTTGTGATGAAAGATGACTAATGACTATTCACATGATTATTATTCTTAAATAATTTGCGTTTTAATGTTTTGACTTTTAAATGATTTAAGAAGAGAAGGTTTGCACAAACCCAAGTCATCTTGTGAGAGAGAATTGGCAGCAAAATTTTCCATCAAGCTTCTTCTCTCCGATCTAAGTACAGCGATGAATCCAATACGGCACAGCGAGTCTTCATCACGTTCCAAAACGGCGGCAAGCTCCTGCAATAGTCTGGGAAAATCGGTGATGTCTAAGTACACTTCCCTCCGGGAAATCCCGCCGCCGCCTCCTCCTCCTCCAACTCCGCCTCCAGCCTCACCTGTAAAGTCACCAGCAATGCATGGTCGTGAGAGCTGCTCAGAGATATCAATAAGGAACCCACTGGTGAAGCAAGCAGCATTGGCTTACTTGCAGCCTATGGCAGGGAGGCCACCAGGGGCAGTGGTGGAGCAAGGTCTTTTTGGTAGACTCAAAGAGGTTTGCTGCGGAGGGCAATGCGGGTGTCTCGAGTGGCTCCACGGTACCAGTCCAGACGAAGAAGATGATAGTAATCTATTGATGAGACAAAGGACGACAGGTGGAGGATGATAGTTTTTGAATCTGTCGGTTTTGTACATATACATCATTGTCTGTTTATACTCAGCAAACATAATCCTTGTGTAAAATCACCAGAGATGTTTTTTGTCATGTAAGACAGGCATAGAAGAGAGTGCTTACCTTTCTTAGTTTACTGGAGAGGTTGCTTCTACTCAAATGCTCTTAGGACCGTATACTCCTGGTTTCCTCAGGTCACTGTAATTGTAATTTGAGTAAAGACGCATTACATTCAAAAATATTTGTAGCCACCCATGTCTTTTTCATGCTCGGCCCCATAAACAATTAACGGAAGTCTATTGTAATGTACAATTAAGAGGCACAAATTTTTCGCATTCAATATATTGTTGAAATGATTAAGAGTTTCATATGTCTGCATATCAACTTACTGTGTTAACATAAAGTGGCACTACGCAAACTGGGGTCGTCTGTTCAGAGATTTACATCAGAACCAGGGCATCCACCAGATGTACATCTTCCCGAGATTCTCAAGTGAGACTGCATCAGCAATCAACCGGCGAGCCTGACCTTCTACCAGTAACGGAACACCAACAACCACGCCCCGCAGACGGGCTTCAATGCTGCTTATGGCACGCTGTAATGGCCAAATCATGTGGTTGTCTCGAGTAATTAGAAAGAAAAAAGAGAGAGAGAGAAGTATAAATAGCATTAACTGATATGTCTGAGAAGCATTAGATGATTATGCAAACCTGAGCGTGTGGATTCTGAACTTCTACTCCACTTGATTTGTGTGATTTTGTCCACTCCACAAGAGGATCATGGATGAATGTCTCCAGGATGCTCATCAATGTCTCCCTATGTGTCCTCAACACTGTGAGAGTGATTTCACATACCCTCATGAAGATGCCCTCATAACCAGTGATGCCCAAACCATCGATCATGTTCTGTGCTTTGGCATACAACAATTCATTATTATGACAAAGGAAAACAAAATACCAACAGAACACACACTAACGATTTTTCAGTTTCTTGCCTGGGTCAGTCTGAACGGTACCAACTCAGGCTTCTCCAGTTGTAAGCCTTTGTCAAATAAGCAACTGAAGTCTACATGAACACAATCACCTGAAGTAGAATCAAAGAGTATATTTTCTCCATGACGGTCACCAAGTCCAACAATGTGCCCAACCATGGACCAAACTGCTGTGGTGTGAGCATAAGCTACACGTGACCTAAACCACGCAGCTGGTTCAGAAAACGTCGTCAAGAACCATTTATGGAAAACCGGAGGGAACATAGGGAGGATCTTGGTCTTCAGCATCTCATACTCCTTATTAACAACACATTGATCATATATCTTTTTAATTTGAGGATTTGTCTTCTGCCGATCAAACCTCCCACAAGAAATGTATATATCTTGTAGAATATGACGGAGTCCACGTGTATGTGGAACCCACTCCACCAGACCACAGTCCTCAGTTAGAGGAGCTACTGCAAAGGTGCGAATATATAGCTTCCTTCGCCTGCTTTCGGGATATTTGGATAGTAAGCGGTTTATCATCGCAGTAAACTCCATCATCCGAGCATCTTTCCTGAGATCATCCTTGGGCTTGCAGAGGAATGGATACTCAATACCATCATTTCCCAGCAGAATGATCTAAATATATAAAAAAAAAATATTCTATTGGTAAGTCATATTGCAGATTCTCAAAGATAAATGACTTTATGCTATGGTATAGTGCTTATTAGGAGACAAATAAAAGGAGATGTGAGCAGTGCAGAAAATCATATGGAATTAGGTCCAAGCTTTACATCTGTGAAAAATTGAAAACATACCTTCTTTGGGCGCTGAAGGGAGGAAAGTATCTCGGCTTCATCAGCTATACCAGAAATAGTTGGTAGATCTGAACCAGAAAAGACACTGGCAGAGTGTCGATCATTGTTGTTAATATCAAATGCTGGTAGGCTAATGGTAAGAGATTGTTGAATTGGCATGATGATATCTAGCGGCATCATTCTTTTCAAGGCACTGAATTCAGTTGCTATATTGATAACCTTGGATCTTGGTTGACCTCCATGGAAGCACAGTTTAATGAAATGATCAGTCAAACTAGCAAACTGAATGAACAAATTGTGGCCTCTGTCACTTTGTTTAAAACCTTTTCGTGCACCTTGTATGATTTCCGCAGCAGCTTCCCTCCTAGCAGGAACAGTAGACTTTGAAACAGCTGCCATAATCCAGAGCCCTTGCTGAGGAAATTGATGTAGAACAGAGGTGATGATATTTTTAACCATCAGTACTGTATCCCCATTCTGGTGACAGATTCTAGAAACCAACTGAGGCAACACAGTTAACCATTGATAGGTGGGAAGATCCTTTAAGCAGCCTCTCATTAAACTCATTATCTGCCAAAAGAATAATAAAAAAAAATTATATGAATATACGAGAAGAATTAAATAGATAACAGCTATGCCGAAAGAGTCCATAATCACCACCTTCATATGAGTATTTTTCAATTCCTTAATTCCCGCTGAACCACTTGTTTGATAGATAGTACCAAAATCAAACCATAGTGTTAACAACCTCGGAAGTGCTTGAAAGAGATTCTTGTGCCCACTGTGAAGTGCCTTAGCATAGAAGTACATTCCCTTAAATAGGTAATCCCACCCTGCTTTCTCAGTGCTCGAGTTTGACGAGACCGAACCCTTTTTGCTGCCTGCAGAGCTCAATACAAGGCTCTCTTGTTTACACTTTCTTGCATCAACATATAGTTCATCATAATACTTAGCCAAATGGAAATATCCCTTCTCCCAGGGGAGCAAGTCCTTGACTTGGGTGTAAAGATTTAAAACATCTTTCTTTTGTTTTTGCCCACTGTGATGGATCCATTTGGAATACAAAAGAAGAGTCTTCGCAACATCTTTTTTTTCACTGAAAGATTGTGTGTTACGAACTGTTGGCTCTGGATTCGGGGGAGCCAACAGTAAGCTATTTATAGAAGAAGTTACGGTGGAGTCAACAACTCCCTCAGGCATATTCAGGAGAGACTGTTGTAGCTCTATAATGGCACTGTCCGAACGCCTAGTGATCCAAAGAAGTTTCGCCTTTTCCATGTGTACATTAGGTGCACCAGAAGCCTGAGCTTCCAAAATTGCCCTGTGAGCTGTCTCATAGTGTCCAGCCAAACGGCAAAGCTTTGCATATTGAAGCCAACAGTTCCCAACTTGAGCACCAAGCCCAGAGGCACCAAAGACGAGCCTTCGGAAAGCTAAGAGAGGTTCCCTTGTCCACAATGATGATTGAGTAAATCTGAGTCGGTTCTCCCAGTTATCTACTACTTTCGAAAACATCGGATCACTTGTACTAAATGATTTCTCCAAATATGAATCCCCATTAAGAAGCGTCTGGAAGTCCTCTAGCTCCCTTAGCAAGTGAAGTTTGACAACAAAAGGATAAGCTCGTGTATAGGAGTCCATACCTGCAGCAGCTAGAGGAGCAATGAGAGCTTGTTTGGAAATTGCAATTCTTTCAGCTACAGAGTATTGATCCTTCTTCATCATTGCTTGGAGAATCTTTGCGACATCTCTGTCAAATGAGGCATTACTGTCTGAGCTACTGAATAGTAAATCTTCTGCATCAGCTCCACCAAGATACTCATCCATCAAGTCCCACTTTCCAAGTCTCCATGCAGCTTGTACACCTTGTGTGCACCACGTTTTCTTGTACTCAGGTACTCTGGCAATTAGTCCGTCAACATGAGTGACCATTGTCTGATGGTGGCACATGTTAAGCAAGCAATTAAGAACATCAGAATGTCTTTGAACTGATGTTGGTTCCATCTGAAGGGCTTGTTCACATGCAGTAAAAACTTCTGCCCAGTTACCGGATTTCTTATTTATTAACAATTGGTCTTGCAAACTTAGTGATTTGCTTAAACTTGCAAAGCCCGAAAGACCATCAGGCTCATCAAGGCAGCTGTATATTCCCATCAGAGACGAAACATCGGCATTTTCAAAGATGCCCGTCTTCTCTGCTGCAGGATTTAAGGAGCCTGACTTTCCACGTACATGGGATTCCAGGTACATCAATGACCTGGCATAAGCTTGACACCTGAACGATGCCCTAGAAAGAGTCACCTTGGGAATGGAAAGCAAAAGCTCCAACACATATTTACATTGCACAAGAAGTTGATCCTGTTCTGTTTTTGAAGTTGAAACCTGGTCTTTCGAATTGGGTGCTACTTGTCTACCGCCTGATGACTGCATAGACGACGAGAGTGCTACTCCCTGCTTCACATCGTCAACCCATTGCCCAAGGTTATCAAGAAGCGTGAAAACAGCTTGAACACAAACTTCACTCTGACCAACACCAACGCTGTTAATTGTCACTCCACTATTTTCTGACGCAGCAGCATCAAGAACAGAAAGGATCTCTTCAGAAATGCTAAGCCGTGCTGCCTCAGTCCCATGGCAAACAACATCCAGAACTAAATATGGTAAGAGATAAGTAGCTGTCTGCATATCGTGGCGCACTATGCCTCGGCAAGCAGCAAATATGCTTACACGGGATCCAGTTGCATGTGCTGTCAATTTCTTTATCCAGTAGGATAGCCACCTTCTGAATGACATAGAAGGCCGATAAATTGGTCCAGCTGATCCTGGGTCAGACACATTTGGAAGCTGAAACCTCGAAGTCAAGCAGGGAGCTATTAATTCTTTAACATAGTTTGAGAACCGATCCCATAGTTTTTGTCCCCTATCATTCACTTTATTGTTACCTCCAGATCTTCTAGAACCAGATACATTGAGTTGTATATGCTCCTGTGGCGTGAAGACAACAGCATTCCCAGCTAATGATGGCTCACAACCAGCAATTTTTAGTAATTCCTGTATGGCAAGCGCAGCTGAGTCTTGTATGATTGTATCCTGTGCAGCTCTAAAAGCTCTTGCCAAGTGTTTGTGAATGAGCTCAAAGATAAGATCATCATCTGAGCATTGGATTTTAAAACGACTACAGGAAGCAGCTCTCACTTTGGCAGGGTCAATAGCACCTATTGCTCCAAGACAATCTGCACAGACTAACTTCAACCTCTGACCCACTGTAGTTCGTGATTCTTCTGCACACCCTTGTAGTAAAGATGTTATTAAAGAGCTCAAGATCTCCATGTCTGAGACAAGTTCAGCGGCAATCAGCGCAGCAACATCATCATTTCTGTGATAGAGCAATTTGCTTAGCTCACATGCCACCATGTATCTAACATTCAGGTTCTCATGCTTCATACCATTTACAATATCCCGCAATTGATCCTTCAGGCTCATTAATCCACGTGCTTCTTGAATAGCATTGTTCAATTCTGCTAAAGAAGGTATGCTAGGTAAGAGGGGAAACTCACAGATGTGCTGCTTTAGTATATCTCTATTCTTCAAAACAAGTTCTTCAAGAATTTTCACCACTTCATCTAAACATACATGGGGGCCTTCCTTCTCTCTCTCTAAGAAGGGGATGAGTGCCGCAAAAACCTGAGAAATCACATACTTTATGCTAGATGGCGATACGGCAGCCAACTTTCTTGTAAAAAAATGCAATACCGAGAGACCCTCGCTCTGAAGTGCATCTTTGTCAATGGCATGCATAAGGATAACCATAAGCTTTGGCACATATGTGCTGAGATAGTGGCCCATCATCTCAATGAGCAGCTTAATACGCTTCAAAGCTTGTTTTTGAAGAAGAATCTCATCTGCATGAAGCATTTTTCTGTCAATACTGTTAAGGAGTCCAACAAAATGGTTTTGTAAGAATCCAGGGAGATCTTCAGCATCTGTTAGAACTTTTGAGATCTTCTTTATTGCGTCAGGCAGTCTCTGTAACCTGCATAAACAAAATATTGAAATCACACATCATAAAAAACAAACAAGCACCAGGACATTCAGTTATTTGTTTAAAATGATAATCACATTTTCCACTCACGGCTTTATAAAACAAACAACCTCTAGTAACCTCTGTTGACATGTGAATGTGAATGAGCACAAGATAAACATACAGAGAGAGCTCAAAATTACATGGAATCCTTCACAAAAATTCTAGTTCTTAAAGCAATTAGGTGGCACATTCATAAAATTCTAACAAAAGAAATTTTTTAGAAAATTTTCATGCTATTTCCAACTACCAATTTATGCTCAAAAAGTACATACCTTCTATCTATCTCAGGTGTATCAGCAATGTCCACAAAGCATACAAGCTCATCTAAGAGTGCAGGTAATGCAGCAGCAAAAATTTCTTGGTTGTCAGAACCAATCTGTGAGTGATACAATTGCAAAACTGAGAGCAGATTCTTGTCTTCTTTTTGATTCAAAGCAAATGCAAGCACTCTGGGCAGCCAATTTACTATTAGAGGTACCACGTCGGTGTCTAATAACTTGGCCAGTTCATTCAAGGTATTGGCTGCTTGAGCATTTTCCTCCCAATATACCAAGAGCTTAGGAAGAACAACAGGGACCATTTTCCTTACAAGTTCTTCAGTTTCAACACCCAAAACAGCCTCTGCAAATTCTCTTACCACATTTGGACGGCTGGTCAACCTGCCAGATAAATTATCAAACAACTCATTTTGAATATGCGCATCTCTGGAAAGTAGCGTTGCAAACCCCCCTTTCACATGGATGTAGCATGACCGATTTATTAACCTTGACGCATTTATTCGGACAATCAAGTCTGGATGATCAAGCTGATCAATCAGCAGGAAGAGACAAAACAAGAAAAGCTCACTGGTAACCTCAACAGCTACCATAATCTCGGCTGTCGTTTCCAAAAGGGTCTGGATGACAACAAGATCCGTAGCTGTTGCTAGAGCATGCTCAATCAAATTAAAAAAATTCCTTTCCCAACTTTTCTCCATACCATCTTCATCAAGAAACAAACAGCTCACAATAGGATGCTGTACAAAGATACCAATCTGAGCACATAATGCTTCCCTTACATCTATATTCACATGAAGTAACAGATATTGAAGGCATCTTATCCATTGAGAGCTTGTTCTGGCCAGAATATCTGGGGCTGTGTGGCCAAGAATTCTCCTTATTACTTCTACGCAGGCTAGCTGAGTCTCTTCAGAAGACTCATCATAGAGAAGATTAAAATATAAGGATTGAAGGTTAGAGAAATCACAATGATGATCCATTTCCATTTCTACCATCTCTGGAGTCTCTATGATTCTGAAATGCTTCTCGTCTTCGCTTTTGAAAAATTTATCACATTTTGAACATTGGAACCCTTGAAGTAGACAATTCAGAGTCACATCTTTCTTTACATCTTCATGTAGTAATAAATGGCATGCAGTTTTTTCTGAGCCCCTACTACTTGATCCATAAAGGCAATACAAGAAGCCAAGAGACTGAGGAATTGTCTTCTTAACCATCAAATGATCTTCTTTCAGCAAATTCCTATGAATGTATGACAAAAGAACAGTCAATGTATGTCTTAAAAAGCATCTTTAAAAGGACTTGTGAGCAAAAACAGTGATATGAACTTAGATTATTATGTCATTTTTTTCTCATTAACTTACTCCAGCTTTCGGAATAAATGAGGAAGGGCATGAAGATCAGAGAAAAAAACTTTGAGTGGCATGGAGATAACAGCGACAGCTCGCACTTGCTCAAAATCATCAGAAAAAGCCCGATTGAAGATATCAAAACCACTCTTGTCTTGTAAACCAAGCTTTGTCCATATCCCCACAGATAAGCACTTAGACTTTACTAGAGAGCTAGGCTTAAACAGCATGCAGTGTGTCCAAGGAAGCTTCAGCAAGAATTGTATGGCCTCCAAATCATTTCCTTTACTTGAATATTCAAATTGTGAATCCAAATCTGATGAAAGAGGATTACATTAACAGATGATGGATACAAAACTGGTATAGAGCAAAAGATTCAACGCATTGTTTGGCATGGAAAATAAATGTCAGACTTCATGGACAAGGAGAGTTACCTGGCACTAGCAGCACATTGTGAATTCCTTCCAAATAAATAGAAATATCGAACATGAAATGATTTCCTTTTTGAACCTACATACGAATCTTTCAAAAAAACTGAAAATGAAATGCTAGTAAGAGAATAGGGACTGGGGAGTTTTTGGTTACCTGCTCAGCTATCCAGGGAATCCAAGCATACATCTGGTGAAACAAGCGATGAGTAATGCCAGTCCAGGGACAGAAACAAAATGCATTGGTGAGCATACTAAGTGCCACTATTGAAATTCCAGTCCGTAACAGACTAGGTTCAGCAGGTGGAGGCTTTAAAGATTCTATAGTTGAAATAAGCATCTCACGCAGACTAGCAGCATCTTTTCCATCAGTCTCATCGGAAAAATCAGGAGCAAAGTAAACCCCTCGTTGAATATCATCACCAACCTTCTGGCGCTTCCTTTTGTAGGTGCTTCCATCCCTAATATGCCTTTTTTGTCCAACGTTAATTCCCTGGACAGGTCTATCACTTGCTGCTGATGTATGACTATTACATTTGGTTGTCTCAACTCGAACACAACCTGGTCCAAGAACTTCAAGAACTGCTCTAAAACATTCTATCAATTGTAAACAAGGTTCTGTAAGATGAAGCAACTCTAGAAGGCAATGTAGCTTCCAGATACAAGGAGGACATGATTTCACAATCCGCACATATGCACTACACAGGGAAGCCTACATACATAAATACCCGATATGATTTCCCATAAAGTTGTTGAAGGAGCAGCAGCAAAAAGAAAATAAAAAGAATTGATCAGAAATTCACTGGAGTGAAACATGTTATGGGAAGAAACAAATCCAAATATACCTTAAGTTCCTCACTCTTTGTTCTCTGCAAAGCATGAGGGAATACGAACACCAAACTTTCTGCAGTTAGTTTGACAGCGACATCAGAACAGCTGGAATATATTGCCGTAAGGAAACGTCCAATGGTAGAATCATAAATCGCATTCCTGTTACACAAACCCCAGAATTTAAGTTCAAAGTGACGGTAGCTCTATATTCTGAAACTTCATAGGAGAAGATTCACTAAACCAGTGTAAAAAAGTATAACTTAACAAATATTTTTTCCACACTCAAATGCGAGGAACATAGACAGAGGAGATCCAATAAAACTAACTTAATTCACCATCATGTCAAAATAAAACAAAAGAGCTATGCTTTGACAAGTGGGAACACACCTGTACACAAGTCCTTCATCTGCACCTAAAAGAAGGATGATTGACTGTATCAAACCCACATGAGGGAGGATGTTGACAGTAAGGACTGATCCAACAAGAGAAGCAAATTCAAAGCATGCCTTCCATATAAAATCAGATGTCAGATTATTGTCCGAAAGATCATCACATCTTCAAATAAAATTAAATGCACCAGTGACACTAGCAACTGATAAGATAAACCAAATCACCATGGTTATGAACAAATAGTAACTCACCATGTGCACATCTGCGCCACCACAGGATAATAAAGAACAAGCAGCTTTAATAAATGATGTATGGATGAGACCCTCGACGTAGAGAGTTCCCTCAGTTAGGCATTTACAGATGAGTTTAAGGATACACGTAGCAAAAGGTTGCCATCGTTTGGCTCCCAATAAGTTCAAAACAAGACCATCCCCATCTGTGGGCTTATTAGTATCTGGCAGATCACAGAGATGACAAGAATCACCCCAAATTCCAGAAAAGGACATACAGAAACACCTAAATAGAATGTGCGATTCACAGAGTTCCGGCTCATTTGAGTGAAGTGATGCAGTAGGTTGCATATCTGGGCACATACAAAAGGCACGTTAGTCCTGTATAAGTTGAAGAAATTTGAAACCACAGAACATATTATTAACATTCACGGAGTCAGTTTTTCAAGCAACAATCTCCAATTGTAAGGTTGTCTAACATAATTTTCACTTATGGAACAACAATATCTGGGAATCAGATTTGTAAACAACATCACCAAAAGAAATACTTGTGGTCCATAAAAGTTGTAATCAGAAGGGAAAGGCCACACTATTATATTTAAGAGGGAAGAAATATGTAAATCTTACTCTCACCTTCAATGGCCTGCAAAGCGTCAAGGAAGAACATCCGGTAGGCCTTCCTTGAATTGGAACGCAGCAACATTAAGAGAGATCCAACAGTTTCAAGTATAACTCCTTGCCCAGGGCTGCAATTGGTTAACAAGAGAAAGGAATAAAACAAAACTCTTGAAGAGTAACACCTATTAACCATCAAAGGAAGAAAAGGGAATCATGGATTTGGTACATAGAGACAAACACAGTTGAGGAACTTACACAAATTCTGGTTCAGCAAAGAAGGGAATAATACGAGCAATCACAGGGAAAATAGCAGCAGGGTTTCCGTGAAAGAAAACTCCTGGAATGGTTCTTGCTGTATGACTAACAAGCTTCAGTACAGCTGTAACTTCCCTTCCTTTGCCTGTCAAACAAACAACTCGATTGGAAAGAATCGTATCAAGTTGTACAAAATTGAAGCTAACCTAAACTAACAAAATTGAAGCTAAGAAACATCCAGAAGAACGGAAACAAGAGCGGCAATGATATAATTTACCAAGAGAAGGGACAACGACGTAGGTATTCAAAAGATTGGGGATGACAGCCTGAAATCGAATCTGAAGAGCTTCGTCGTCTTCGGAAGAGTGACGGAGGTTGTTAGCCGGAGTGGAGGAGGATGCGGCGACTCGTTCACGGAGTTCGTGAACCAAGCTCGATAGATTATTGTCGTTCGCCATTTCAGTATCGCCTCTCCAGTCTCCTCCCCCTTTCTTCCCACTTCCCTCCCAATTTTTAAAAGAAAAAAAAAAAAAAAAAAAAAAAGTGTAATGGGACAATATTGGGTCAAGATCGGAAAACATAATGTGACTGGGCCGGGTACGTCGGCCTTTTTCCCACCAAATTGAGGAAGTTAAGAAATTAAATGCTTGATTTAAAGAGTTTTCAAGACATTCTGAGGTTGCTGTCAGTACAGTTGACTGCATTTTCAGCGTCACAATTCCACGCGCTAATCCGGAGTGAAGCTCACATTCCGCCATTTATAAACATCAGCAGTGTGGAGTGTTTGGTCACGCGCTTACACGCGTGAGGAGAAACAACCCAAAAATGGGACCAACTTGCTTGAAAAGAGTTACGAAGACCCCCCCATACGGCTTTTATTGCACACTCTCCCAAATCGTTTCGCGTTTCGTTTGAAAAAGCGTTTGTGTTACAAACGTGGTGGACAAAGAAAGAGCCAAACAAGAACTCTGTTTTATTGCTTTTCTTCCTCCATTACAAAGACAACACTCTAAACGAAGGAAAAAAGAGACATGCATGCCAAAACAGACTCGGAGGCCACAAGCATCGACGCAGCTTTGTCTCCGCCGCGTTCAGCGATTAGACCTCTTTACTACGTGCAAAGCCCTTCCAACCACGATGTCGAGAAGATGTCATTCGGGTCGGGTTGTAGCCTGATGGGTTCGCCGTCACACCCACATTACTATCACTGCTCACCAATCCATCACTCTCGTGAGTCATCAACCTCTCGCTTCTCCGACCGTGCCCTCCTCTCTTACAAGTCCATCCGTGAAGGAAGTGGACGCCGCCGATACATCAACGACGGAGACGACAAAGCTGACGGCGGAGATGATGACCCGTTTCGGAATGTTCGCCTCTACGCCTGCTTGCTTCTCTCCTTAGTCCTCTTGTTCACAATCTTCTCTCTGATACTGTGGGGTGCTAGCAAAGCCTACCCTCCTAAAGTTGTGGTGAAGGTAACTTATTAAACTCCTTTCTTAATTCTTCACTCGGTGACTCGAGCCGAGTCCACTCGTCTAGTAAAAGAAACAATTTGGAAAAAAAGCCAAACTTTTTCTAATGAAAACAAAAGTATCTATTGAGACACGTGTGGGGGTACATTGAACTGTGATTAAACCTTTTCTAATGAAAACAAAAGTATATATCTATTGAGACAAGTAGACAAATGTGCATTGAAATGTGATTGAAAATGGACAAGTGTTTGGAACTGCAGGGGATGGTGGTGAGGAACTTGAATGTGCAAGCCGGGAATGATCTGAGCGGAGTGCCTACAGACATGCTGTCTCTTAATTCAACGGTGAGGATCTTCTACCGAAACCCATCAACCTTCTTCGCCGTCCACGTCACTGCTTCCCCTCTTCTCCTTCACTACTCCAACCTTCTCCTCTCCTCAGGTGAGATGGAGAAGTTCACGGTTGGCAGAGAGAGCCGAAGGAGCTTAGTGACGGTGGTGCATGGCCATCAGATTCCCCTATACGGCGGTGTTTCTTTTCATCTTGACACACTCTCCCTGCCGCTCAATCTCACTCTCGTCCTCCGTTCCAAAGCTTACATTTTGGGAAGACTCGTCACCTCAAAGTTCTATACAAGGATCATATGCTCCTTCACTATCAATGCCAATCGCCTCCCTAAACCCATCTCTCTTCTCCATTCATGTACTCATTACCACTGACCACACGTGTGTGTATGTTTCTTGTATCTTTTGCGATCAATTATTTTCATCCATCAAGCACAATACCAACACAGACAAAAAGTGATCACATAATTAGCATTACAGAGCACTAGGAAAACAAACAATGCTAAACCCGTAACCATATATACAATCTACAGAGATGCTATGTACAAAGAATCTCCTTCATAGAGCTGTTCACGATATCTTTCATCAGCATCTGAGTGAACCCATGGTTTTTGCATCTGCATCAGTTCTATAGCTTATGTGTGTGTCTTTAAGTAATCTGAATCAGACACTTGATGCTCATCATTTGTTACTTAGGAGCTTTCTACATATGCAGGAAGACGGTTTCTCATGGACCTCAAAGGCAATGGATGAGCATCAAGTTTCAGCGATTCAATTAGCAATTGGAGAAGTAGCAATCACTGTTGGAATTATTTTAAATGCCAAGAGGGTTTTATTAAAATAAGTGGTGTGAATATAAATGGGGTTGGTATATGGCTGCTATGGTTTAATTTAAGCCATAGACTTGTTGAAAAATTAATCCATAGGGTTAAAGGCTATGGATTATTTTTTGAGAAAAATTGATCTCCACCTTCCCTTTTTAATTGCCTTGGTCGTAGAAGAGAAAGAGAAAGAGGACAGAGGAAAAAATCAATTTGATTTTTCTCCAAGAATTCAAGCTCCTTTCTTTGATCAAACAAAGTTTATTTGAGAAGTTTTTCACACAAAGAAATTCCTTCAATCTCTCACAAGAGTAAGTTTCTTTTGTTTTGAGAGTATCGTAGTTTGAAGTTCGTGTAGAACCGTGTCTTCGAGTGTTTGCGAAACCGGTTATATTTGGTTGTATCCTGGGACTCTTGAATCTGTGATTCCCGTCTCACTGCGGGGGATTCAAAGAGTTAAGGAGAGAGATTGCGATCTCGCCTCCAAAATCTCGTTCCTTAACGTTTTATGATCATTCCATCAAATTCCCGTAGTGTTGCATAAATCATGCTCCTACATTCTTAACTCTTTGAAACCGTTGGTATTATATAAATATCAAACGGATTGGAATTGAATCATGACAGCTTGAGTTGCGATTCAAGTCTTTGTGTGGTTTACCGGTTGCGATCGGTTAAACAAAAAGATCAAAACTCAAGAGCTTGCGAGTCTTGAAAAGTTTTTATTTGGTGAACTTTGAGGGTTTGAATCGTCCAACACGTCCAAGTCAAGTTTGATTGGTGTGTTTGGGATGAATTTTGAAGCAAGTCACCAAAAATAATGAAGTGGAACGATCGATCCAAGGGAGATCGATCGATCCAATATTATTACAGCCTTTGTTTTTGGTCACAGATCGGTCGATCTAAGGAAGATCGATCGATCCCAGCACGGGAACGATCGATCAATAGGAGATCGATCGTTCGAAACAACTTACGGCTTTCGGTCAAAGCAATGGATCGATCGATCAACATGGAGAGATCGATCGTTCTAAGTTGTTTACGGTTTTTGCGTCAAGGAAACGGATCGATCGATCCAACACGGATCGATCGTTCCTAACTTATTACGGTTTTTTTTGCCATTGCCTTGGATCGATCGATCCTGAGGAGATCGCTCGATCCACTTTGATTACGACATTTCGTGTGGTTTTGTTTTAAATTTTATTTAAAACTTTTCTGATCAAGCTTGCGTGTTTGTTTCAGAAAAAAAATGGCCAACGAAACTTTGAATGTCTCTGATGTAGCTGAGGTCACTGAGACCACCACCAACGGGGCTGAGGCCACCAAAATTCAATTTGGTACACTTCCACCAGTGAAAGTGACGGTTCCAGAACCGGTACCAACTGTGGTCCTTGACCAGTATCAAACGGTGCCAATCCCAACAGCATCATCTGCGGGTCTTCTTCCTGACAAATTTGATGGAAGTTCTTTTAAGATGTGGCAGAAGAAGATGTTCTTCTACCTAACAACACTGAAGTTGAGCCAGTACACCCGTGAGGAGAAGCCTGTTCTTCCCGTAGATAACACTGATCCTCGTGCACTTGCGAGTGTACATGCCTGGGAGCACGGTGATTTCCTCTGTAAAGATATATTCAGAGCCATCTCTCTGATCAGTTGTACAATGTGTACTGCAACGTCGAAACCTCTAAGGAGTTATGGAACTCTCTTGAGAAGAAATACAGAACCGAAGATGCTGGGTCTCAGAAATACGCCGTGGCAAAATTTCAGGACTATAAAATGGTGGATTCAAGGCCATTGATGGAGCAAGTGGAGGAATTGACAAATCTCCTTCATGAGATACATGCTGAAGGGATGAGCCTATGTGAGACCTATCAAGTCGCATGTGTCATAGAGAAGCTTCCTCCCGGCTGGACCGACTTCAAGAACTATCTTAAGTTGAAAAGAAAGTGGATGAGTCTTGAAGATTTGATCGTGAGACTTCGTATAGAGTCTACGAACCGGAGACAAATGGGAATCGGTGAGCAAATTCGCGAACCTAACGCAAATGTTGCAGAGCACCAACCCAAGAATCAAGGGAAGTGGCAAAACAAAGGGAAAGGAAAAGTCATGACCCAGAACAAACAAAAGTTCAAAAAGAAAACCGGAGAGAACTCGCAGAAGTTCACCGGTAACTGCCACAAATGTGGTAAAATGGGCCACAAGTCCTTTGAGTGCCGTAGCAAAAAAGCACCAATCAAAAATGACGGCAAAAATGAGACTAATCTCACCGAAGCCGACATGTGTGCAGTTGTCACCGAGGCTAATGTAGCTGAGAGCCATCCAAAGACTTGGTGGTTTGATACCGGTGCAACTAGGCATATTTGCTTAGACAGAACGATGTTCTCCACTTACAAGAAGAATAAGAGTGATGAAAAACTCTTAATGGGGAACTCCGCAACCTCAAAGATTGAAGGTTATGGAAAGGTCGTTATGAAGCTTACCTCAGGGAAGGAACTTTCGCTGAATAATGTGGTTCATGTACAAGATATGCGCAAGAACCTAATCTCGGGTTCCCTCATGAGCAAGCATGGATTTTCCGTTAAGCTGGAAGCGGATAAGCTTGTAATCTCTAAGTATGGGATGTATTTGGGAAAGGGATTTGTTTGTGATGGTCTTTTCAAAATGTGTGTTGCAGCGGTTATCCGCACTGATGTAACCGAGGCTTCCACCTCTAAGAATAATGAAAAGAAACCAGTTGCTTATTTTGCGGAGTCTTTTAATACTTGGCACGAACGCCTAGGACATGTTAACTTCAAGTCTATGAGTAGATTGATGAACATGAACCTGATTCCAAAACACAAGATAAGTAAAAACAAATGTGAAATTTGCGTTCAAGCTAAACTCACTAAAAAGCCATCACCAACCATAGAGAGGACTACAGAACCTCTAGGTTTAATTCACACAGATCTGTGTGATTTAAAATTCGTGCAAACTAGAGGTGGAAAGAAATATTTTGTGACATTTATAGGCGACTGCACAAGATATTGCTACGTATACTTATTGCGTAGTAAAGACGAAGCTTTGGAGAAATTCAAAGAATACAAACTGGAAGTAGAAAATCAGCTTAATAAAACGATCAAGATGATTCGAAGTGATAGAGGAGGCGAGTATGATGAACCATTCAATGCATTCTGTAGAGAAAATGGTATTATTCATCAAACAACCGCTCCCTACTCACCGGAATCCAACGGAGTTGCTGAACGGAAAAACAGAACTCTAAAGGAAATGATGAATGCAATGCTACAGGAATCTGGGTTGGCCCAGAACATGTGGGGGAAGCTCTGCTTACTTTAAATTATATCCTGAACAAAATACCGCATAAAGTTACTGGAAAAACTCCATATGAACTTTGGAAAGGTAATGTACCTTCGTACAAATACCTAAAAGTGTGGGGGTGCCTTGCAAAAGTTGCAGTTCCACCTCCGAAAAAGGTCACCATTGGACCTAAGACGGTAGATTGCATTTTCATCGGATATGCTCATAATAGTAGTGCTTATCGATTTCTGGTATATAAGTCTAATATACCAGACATTCATGTGAACATGATAATGGAGTCAAGAAATGCTTCATTTTTTGAGAATGTGTTTCCATGTAAAGATAAAGAAAGCACTAAAAGAACTCGTGATCAACGAGATGCTAGCTCCCTCGGGAACGAAGCAAGCGGATCGGGCACTACTATTAATGATGAAGAAGAAGAAGAAGAAAAAGGACTTAGACGGAGTAAAAGATCTCGTAAAGAGAAAAATTACGGATCTGAGTTCTTAGTTTCTTTTCTTACTGAAAATGAACCTAAAACGTTTAAAGAAGCAATGTCTACACCAGACGGTCCTTTCTGGAAGGAAGCCGTTAATTGTGAGATGAACTCAATTCTGCAGAACAATACTTACGAGATTACGGATTTACCACAAGGGTTTAAAGCCCTAGGTAACAAGTGGATTTTCAAAAGAAAGTTGAAAACTGATGGGTCCATTGATAAGTACAAGGCTAGGCTTGTGGTGCAAGATTTCCGACAAAAAGAAGGTTTGGATTTCTTTGACACCTATTATCCGGTAACAAGAATAACTTCTATAAGAATGCTAGTAGGCATCGCAGCTCTAAGAAACCTGGAAATACATCAAATGGATGTCATAACAGCTTTTCTAAATGGCGATTTAGAAGAAGAAATCTATATGAAACAACCTGAAGGGTTTGTTGTTCTAGGACAAGAAGACAAAGTCTGTCGACTAGTGAAATCATTGTATGAACTTAAACAAGCTCCTAAACAATGGCATGAAAAATTTGACAATGTCATGATGTCAAATGGATTCAGAATCATTGAGTGTGATAAGTGCATATACAACAAAAGCACTCCACACGGGTACATCTTGCTCTGCTTATATGTTGATGACATGCTCATTATTGGCAGCAATAAAGACATGATCAATCAGACGAAGAACATGCTAAGTAACAAGTTTGATATGAAAGACATGGGACTTGCAGATGTAATCTTGGGGATAAAGATTATTAGACACTCTGGTGGTCTAATATTATAGCAAGAACATTATGCGGAAAAAATCCTTGAGCGGTTTAAGAACTGTTCTAACGGAACTGCAAAAACTCCCGCCGATCCTCACCTACACTTGACGAAAAATTCAGGTGAAGCGGTGTCACAAGTGGAGTATGCAAGAGTGATCGGAAGTCTTATGTACCTGACAAATTGTACAAGACCGGATCTTTCGCACTCTGTAAACGTACTAAGTCGCTATACGAGTAATCCAGGTCATGCTCATTGGAAAGCAATAACTAGAGTGTTGAACTATTTGAGATACACTAAAAGTTATGGACTGAACTACGGTAAAGAACCAGCTTTGTTAGAGGGCTATAGTGATGTCAACTGGATCTCTGATTCCAAAAACTCTAAGTCGACAAGTGGTTATGTATTTACGTTGGGAGGTGCAGCGGTTTCCTGGAAATCTTCCAAGCAAACTCTCCTGGCTCGATCAACCATGGAATCAGAATTCATAGCTTTGGATAAAGCAGCTGAAGAAGCAGAGTGGCTTCGGAACTTTTTGGAAGATATCCTGATGTGGGAGAAACCAGTGCCGGCGATACGCGTAAACTGCGATAGTCAGTCAGCTATCTCTCGGGCAATGAATAAACTATATAATGATAAATCTCGTCACATTCGACGGCGACATAAAACCATTAGACAATTGATCTCTACGGGTGTACTCTCGGTTGAATACATCAAGTCAGCTGACAACTTGGCAGATCCATTTACGAAAAATTTGTCACGAGATCAAATTATAAACTTATCAAAAGGAATGGGTTTAAAGCCTACAAAGAAAGAGGATGTTTGATGGACACCCCACCTATGAGATTGGAGATCCCAAAATCTAGGTTCAAAGGGAAAACAAAATCAAATTGTTAAATAGTTGAGCATTGTAACACTATGTATATACCCAGTTCCTAAAGATAAATATAACAATGCTTCCTGTATTAGTTGAGGTTAAGCGTTTGCTTTTAATGAAACCATAGATTTGAGATATGAGTGAAGTATTACAGGATACTTCTAAAAACAATTCTAATGGTTGATCACCTAATGAGTGTGAAATGGAGCCGTTTCAAGGAGAATGAAAGAGAGGCTATATTCTCCAAGCTCACTCATGAAACCGGGATTGTTCAGGGCCAAAATGAATACAATAGAGAACTTAAGTTCTACGAGAAAGTGTTGTTGTGCGATGTTTGTTGTCTCGATTTACATCAAAGACTGGGTGGTTCAAGACATCAGGTTCACCTCCTGGCCGAGTAAGTCCGACAGATATCAAAATGATTGGTTCAAAGCTGAAAAATGCTAACTATCAGATACAATGATATTTTCGTATACTCTCGAACGTCTGTCTGGTCTAGTCAAGTTGGGTCTGGTCTAGTCAAGTTGGGTCTAGTCCAGTCGAGTCGTATTGCGTCTTTCAAAAGTCGTCGCGTCGTCCTGTGTTTAGAGTCATTTCTATTCATGTGGGGGATTGTTGGAATTATTTTAAATGCCAAGAGGGCTTATTAAAATAAGTGGTTTGAATATAAATGGGGTTGGTATATGGCTGCTATGGTTTAATTTAAGCCATAGACTTGTTGAAAAATTAACCCATACGGTTAAAGGCTATGGATTATTTTTTGAGAAAAATTGATCTCCACCTTCCCTTTTTAATTGCCTTGGTCGTAGAAGAGAAAGAGGACAGAGGAAAAAATCAATCTGATTTTTCTCCAAGAATTCAAGCTCCTTTCTTTGATCAAACAAAGTTTATTTGAGAAGTTTTTCACACAAAGAAATTCCTTCAATCTCTCACAAGAGTAAGTTTCTTTTGTTTTGAGAGTATCGTAGTTTGAAGTTCGTGTATAACGGTGTCTTCGAGTGTTTGCGAAACCGGTTATATTTGGTTGTATCCTGGGACTCTTGAATATGTGATTCCCGTCACACTGCGGGGGATTCAAAGAGTTAAAGAAAGAGAT
This sequence comes from Barbarea vulgaris, assembly GCA_963667165.1. Lineage (NCBI taxonomy): Eukaryota > Viridiplantae > Streptophyta > Magnoliopsida > Brassicales > Brassicaceae > Barbarea > Barbarea vulgaris. Next base: position 27,289,526 of record OY763892.1, read on the forward strand.
TGCGATCTCGCCTCCAAAATCTCGTTCTTTAACGTTTTATGATCATTCCATCAAATTCCCGTAGTGTTGCATAAATCATGCTCCTACAATCACAAATGAACTGGGTGCCCTTGATGTTATATAACACACACAAAGAAGACAACTAGAAAGAGACTACAATCAAAGAAACACTCTCAACTCTCGGATGCTTCTTATTGTCTCTCTCTCAACTTCTCACTTGTTCTCACTGTTTGTGTGATGCAGCTCTCTTGCTCTCTCACCTCTAACTTGAAACCTAAGCTGCTCTATCTTGTATCAAACCCTTACGTGCTCTGTTTATTGAGATATTGGAAAAGGATACTTTTATTCATAGGTAGCTATTAGTTTAAATATACATAGAGGAAAGATGTACAAGGAAATACAAATATACGAGTAGTAAATATATACTCAATCAGATCAATTAGGAGAGCTGTACGAGATATATGGAATATCCTTAACACACCCCCTCAAGACGGACGGCGGGGATAGAGGCCGATCTTGACAGCAAGGTTGTGAAAGCGAGATCGAGGTAAGGCCTTGGTTAGTGCGTCAGCCAGTTGATCAGCGGATGTAACATGAGTAACACGCAGCTGGCCACTTTGAACAAATTGGCGCACAAAGTGATAGTCTAATGCTATATGCTTCATTCTTGAGTGGAAAACCGGATTGGCGGCGAGATATGTAGCTCCAATGTTATCGCAGTAGATTATCGGTTTGGAGTTAACTTTGAGACCAAGTTCAGTTAGGAGTGATGATATCCAGCATAGTTCCGATGTCGTGGTGGCCAATGAGCGGTATTCGGCTTCGGTGGATGAGCGTGAGACCCCGGTTTGCTTCTTGGAGGACCATGCAATAGGGTGACTGCCGAGGTAGACAATATAGGCCGAGGTTGATGTGTAGTTGTCTTTGTCACCTCCCCAATCTGCGTCGGTGAAGGCATGGAGATTTGCGGTATTGGTCGCCGTGAGCAAGATTCCGTGTGTGATAGTTCCTGCTAGGTATCGAAGAAGGCGTTTGACAGCAGACCAGTGTGTTGTTGTCGGACGATGCATGAACTGTGACAGTTTGTTGACGGGGAAAGAGATGTCTGGTCTGGTGAGGGAAAGATACTGAAGACTTCCCACAATGGTCCGATATTCTGTGGCATCATCTAAGGTGGTTCCGGTAAAGAGCGTTAATGGTGTGTTGGAGCACATCGGTGTTGCTATTGGTTTGGCATCCGTCATGTTGGCCTTGTGTAGTAAATCTGCAATATAACGATGTTGTGAGAGATGGACTCCATTTTTAGTTCGAGAGACTTCAATGCCTAAGAAGTAAGAGAGATCGCCCAAATCTTTTAAAGAAAAGCGTTGAGAAAGGGATTCGATAAACCGTGTTATATGTGTGGGGCTGTTGCCGGTGATGATTATGTCATCCACGTAGACAAGCATGTAGAGGAGAATATCATCTTGTTGGTATATGAATAACGATGCATCCGCAACCGAGTTTTTGAAGCCCGAGTGTAGGAGAAATGTACGGAGCTCATTATACCACGCCCGGGGGGCTTGTTTGAGACCGTAGATGGCTTTACGTAACTTGCAGATTGCTTGAGGATTGTCTTTATCTTGAAATCCTGGCAGTTGCATCATATAAACTTCTTCTTGAAGGTTCCCTTGGAGGAATGCGTTGTTGACGTCTAGTTGCCTCATTGGCCAATCTCTTGTTACCGCGGTGCTTAGGACAATGCGAATGGTGGCTGGCTTTACAACCGGACTAAAGGTGTCTTGATAGTCAACTCCTGGCCTCTGATTGTAGCCTTTAGCAACCAACCTAGCTTTGTAGCGTTCTATGGATCCATCAGGCTTCCTTTTTATCGTAAAGATCCACCGACAACCTACAACATTAGACGCGTTGGATGAGTTAACAATATCCCATGTATGATTTCGTATTTGAGAATTTATTTCTTCCCCCATTGCTTTACGCCAATGAGGAATTTTTAGAGCTTCAGCGACGGTTCTCGGGATTGCTTCTGGGTTTGGTGCCACAGTGGTATGTAGATTGAGCTTTTGGACCGGTTTCCGAGTGCGGTTGCTTGTCCGAGTCGGCTGTGGTTGCGGTGGCGGAGCTGGAACAGCGACCGCTGGTGGCTGTGCTGTTGTTGGTGGGTCAGACTCTGGTGTGGGAGAGGCTGCGAGAGGTGGCGAAGCTTCCGGTGTGTTAGAGAGAGATGGAGGGACTGGAGCTTCGGAGGTAGAGGAATCATTAGTTTCAGAAGTTGGCGAAGATGGTGGCGTTGGCACCAGACTCGGAGTGGAACTACTAATAGGGCTGGCCGGTGTAGAAATGAGAGTGACACTTGGTTGAGGAGATGGTGTGGGGTCCTCGGATGTTGTAATATCTGCATTCTCAATGTTAGTCGAAACCGAGAAAGGGAAAATATGTTCATGAAACACTACATGGCGAGAGGTATAAATTCTTGAAGTTGATCTATCAAGACAAAGATAAGCACTTTGTGTAATCGAATATCCTAAAAAGACACATGGTGTCGAACGAGCATCAAGCTTGTGGGAGGCATAGGGTTTTAACCATGGAAAACACAAGCTACCAAAAACTCGTAATTTTTGAAAATTCGGAGGTGTGCCATATAAGATTTGAAAAGGGTTTTGAAAAGCGAGATTTTGTGATGGCATACGATTTATAAGATAGACAGCCGCCCCAAAAGCATAAGTCCAATAAGACTTTGGCATTGATGCGTGAGACATAAGAGCTAAGCCCGTTTTGACAATATGACGATGACGTCTCTCCGCAATACCATTATGCTCTGGAGTGTGAGGCGGACTGGTCATATGTGAAATACTGTGACTTGAGAGGAAGGTCCGTAAACCTATATACTCACCCCCATTATCGGTATATAAAGTTCGCAATTTGGATTGAAATCGATTTTCAACCAAACTTTTGAACGTTGTGAACACTTGAAAAACGTGTGATTTTTGCTTTAACGGATACAACCAAGTGTACCGGGTAAAATGATCAACAAAAATAACGTAATATTTAAAACCATCTATAGAAATCAATGGTGAAGTCCAAACATCAGAGAAAACAATATCTAGCGGATGCGACGATTTTAATGTAGATGTAGAAAAAGGTAACTTATGCATTTTATTAATAGAGCAAGCGGTGCATGGCGAAGCCAGCAAAACGTTTGAAGAAATTGGTAAATGAAACTGAGAAACAACTTTTTGAAGAATAGGTAAGGCTGGATGCCCTAAACGAGAATGCCAATCAGAAAGAGTGGTCTTAACAACTGAAGCAAAAGCAAGAGAAGGAGGTGTGGCGGTTGACGAGGTTGGCCATTGGTATGTACCACCCTTAGGCTTGCCCTCCAGACGAAGAGCTCCCGTTTGTAAATCCCGAACCTGAAAATACGTTGGTGTAAACGTAACCGCAACACCGTTAGTAGTACATAATTGAAACACAGAGATTAAGTTTTTATCAAGTGATGGTACACATAAGACATTATTGAAAAAGAAAGGACGAGTATAAGAAGGACAAGAAAAAGAACCCGAGTGCGTAATTGGTAAGGCTGAGCCATCACCAAGAAGCACACCATCACCACCACCATAAGGATTGTGAGCCGCCAGATTGCCTAAGTCGGAAGTCATGTGGTGGGATGCTCCGGAATCAACTAGCCATGTGGACGAGTCGGAGAGCATAGCTACATTAGCTCGCGGGTTCCATGGCTGAACGTGTGGTGGTTGTTGCCAAGATTGATAGTTTGGGCCGTGAGCCTGATGTGGTGGGAAATGTGAAGGAGTCGAGCCTCGGACCATCCGGAATTCGGGACAATACTTCGCACTGTGGCCATGCGTACCACACGCTTGACACTTACCAAGATATGGTTTAGAAAACCGAGTCTGGTTAGAGTTGTGGTTGTGACCGGCGTAGTGATTTGGTGACGATGAGTTGGTGGAGCGAAAATGATTGGAGTTGTTGGACCGAGATTGATGACGCGGGCGAGTATCTGTTGCGTTGGCAACAATTGGAGTGACCTGTGCCGCATCTGTACAGAGAATCATAGCTTCACGATTGAGCAAGCGCTCATAGAGTTCCGTGTAGGAGATGGGGTTGTCACGCCCATTGATGGCGTCAATCTCCGGCTTGTATTCCTCTGTAAGTCCAGCAAGAATCTGCTCTGTGAGATCCTCATGATCTAAAGGCTTACCAAGGAGAGCAAGGTCATCAGCTTTGGCTTTCATCATGCGAAGGTACTCGCTGATCGACTTCGTTCCTTTCACACATGTTTTGATCTGGTACTTAAGCTGTCGGATGTGCCCACGAGTAGGATTCCCAAAGGCTTCGGCGAGAGCATCCCATACTTCCTTGGTTGTGGTGGCGGTGGAGACTAAGGACTGTACCGGGAGAGTGATAGCACCAATTATAGCACTATAGAGGAGCCGATCTTGGCGACGCCATGGGGCATATGTCGGATTCGGAGACTCAACACCATTGACAACCACCGTAGGAGACGGAGTGTTATCGGTGGTATCAATGAACTGCTGGAGTTCATGGCCTTCAAGTAAGGCTCTAACTTGACGACACCACATGAGATAGTTTTGGTTTGTGAGCTTGGTGACACTGGACATATTCACAGAGAGTAGAGTACTCTGTGGATCTTGTGTATTGAACACAGATGTGCGTTCATCAGTTGAATCGGAGGCCATGATTGAAACAAATTGAAACAGAGTAAAACAGAGGTGCTACGTGAGGAAGAAGAAGAGAGAAGGTGCAGCGGACAAGAAAAAAAAAAAGGTCAAAGACGGCGGCTGAAAACAAAAAGGAAAAAGAAAAAGAAAAGATAGGTTAACCCTATAGTGGCTCTGATACCATATTGAGATATTGGAAAAGGATACTTTTATTCATAGGTAGCTATTAGTTTAAATATACATAGAGGAAAGATGTACAAGGAAATACAAATATACGAGTAGTAAATATATACTCAATCAGATCAATTAGGAGAGCTGTACGAGATATATGGAATATCCTTAACACTGTTTCCTTTAATAACAAGTATCAGACTTGTTAAACCACACTTGGATCAGCTTGTTTCTTCACGTTTTAGCTATGCCCAATAACTGGTCCAATAATGACAATGACTAAAGCCCATAACTTCACAGATTAATCTTCAACGTGGACTTCTATTCCAACTGGGCCTTCTCTTCCCTTTGTACAACCTCCCTAATGGCTTAACTACTGTTTCATTGGGTTCAATTAGATTGTCTAACTTTATTTAGATTGGGCTTTTTAAAAATAAGGCCTCTTGCCACATTTATATTAATGCATACCAATTTTTTTTCTTTTTTTTAAAACGTCAAAGGATCTATGAAGGCCCACACATGTTTTTGGGCCGGTTAGTAACCCCATCCAAATAAGTCAATTTTATGGCCTTCAACTTTTGGGTTTAAAAATAAGGCCACTTGCCACATTTATATTAATGCATACCAATTTTTTTTTGTTTTGTTTTAAAACGTCAAAAGATCTATGAAGGTCCACACATGTTTTTGGGCCGGTTAGTAACCCCATCCAAATAAGTCAATTTTATGGCCTTCAACTTTTGGGTTTACTTAAATTCTTATAAAGCATTTTAGCCCCACATAACAATGACACAACTTATTTATTCCTAGTAGTGATGAAAGCTCAATTTAATCCCATCACAACAATAGTTAGGGTTTGGGGATTCAGGGATTTAGGGTTTAGCGGTTTAGGGTTTAGGGTATATGGTTAGGGTTTACTATTTATTTAGAGTTTAGGGTTTACTATTCATTTAGGGTATAGGGTAAACTATTCATTTAGGGTATAGGGTAAACTATTCATTTAGGGTTTACTATTCATTTAGGGTTTAGGGTGTACTATTTATTTAGGGTTTAGGGTTTAGGGTGTTTAGGGTTTAGGGTGTTAGGGGGGTTTATGGGGTTTAGGGTTTAGGGTTTATTGCGTTTGGGGTTCAGAGTTTATGGCGTTTGGGGTTTAGGGTTTAGGGGTTAGGGGTTTAGGGTTTACTATTTATTTAGAGTTTAGGGTTTACTATTTATTTAGGGTTTAGGGTAAACTATTTATTTAGGGTATAGGGTAAACTATTCATTTAGGGTTTAGGGTTTAGGGTTTAGGGTTTAGGGTTTAGGGTTTAGGGTTTAGGGTTTAGGGTTTAGGGTTTAGGGTTTAGGGTTTAGGGTTTAGGGTTTAGGGTTTAGGGTTTAGGGTTTAGGGTTTAGGGTTTAGGGTTTAGGGTTTAGGGTTTAGGGTTTAGGGTTTAGGGTTTAGGGTTTAGGGTTTAGGGTTTAGGGTTTAGGGTTTAGGGTTTAGGGTTTAGGGTTTAGGGTTTAGGGTTTAGGGTTTAGGGTTTAGGGTTTAGGGTTTAGGGTTTAGGGTTTAGGGTTTAGGGTTTAGGGTTTAGGGTTTAGGGTTTAGGGTTTAGGGTTTAGGGTTTAGGGTTTAGGGTTTAGGGTTTAGGGTTTAGGGTTTAGGGTTTAGGGTTTAGGGTTTAGGGTTTAGGGTTTAGGGTTTAGGGTTTAGGGTTTAGGGTTTAGGGTTTAGGGTTTAGGGTTTAGGGTTTAGGGTTTAGGGTTTAGGGTTTAGGGTTTAGGGTTTAGGGTTTAGGGTTTAGGGTTTAGGGTTTAGGGTTTAGGGTTTAGGGTTTAGGGTTTAGGGTTTAGGGTTTAGGGTTTAGGGTTTAGGGTTTAGGGTTTAGGGTTTAGGGTTTAGGGTTTAGGGTTTAGGGTTTAGGGTTTAGGGTTTAGGGTTTAGGGTTTAGGGTTTAGGGTTTAGGGTTTAGGGTTTAGGGTTTAGGGTTTAGGGTTTAGGGTTCAGGGTTCAGGGTTCAGGGTTCAGGGTTCAGGGTTCAGGGTTCAGGGTTCAGGGTTCAGGGTTCAGGGTTCAGGGTTCAGGGTTCAGGGTTCAGGGTTCAGGGTTCAGGGTTCAGGGTTCAGGGTTCAGGGTTCAGGGTTCAGGGTTCAGGGTTCAGGGTTCAGGGTTCAGGGTTCAGGGTTCAGGGTTCAGGGTTCAGGGTTCAGGGTTCAGGGTTCAGGGTTCAGGGTTCAGGGTTCAGGGTTCAGGGTTCAGGGTTCAGGGTTCAGGGTTCAGGGTTCAGGGTTCAGGGTTCAGGGTTCAGGGTTCAGGGTTCAGGGTTCAGGGTTCAGGGTTCAGGGTTCAGGGTTCAGGGTTCAGGGTTCAGGGTTCAGGGTTCAGGGTTCAGGGTTCAGGGTTCAGGGTTCAGGGTTCAGGGTTCAGGGTTCAGGGTTCAGGGTTCAGGGTTCAGGGTTCAGGGTTCAGGGTTCAGGGTTCAGGGTTCAGGGTTCAGGGTTCAGGGTTCAGGGTTCAGGGTTCAGGGTTCAGGGTTCAGGGTTCAGGGTTCAGGGTTCAGGGTTCAGGGTTCAGGGTTCAGGGTTCAGGGTTCAGGGTTCAGGGTTCAGGGTTCAGGGTTCAGGGTTCAGGGTTCAGGGTTCAGGGTTCAGGGTTCAGGGTTCAGGGTTCAGGGTTCAGGGTTCAGGGTTCAGGGTTCAGGGTTCAGGGTTCAGGGTTCAGGGTTCAGGGTTCAGGGTTCAGGGTTCAGGGTTCAGGGTTCAGGGTTCAGGGTTCAGGGTTCAGGGTTCAGGGTTCAGGGTTCAGGGTTCAGGGTTCAGGGTTCAGGGTTTAGGGTTTAGGGTTTAGGGTTTAGGGTTTAGGGTTTAGGGTTTAGGGTTTAGGGTTTAGGGTTTAGGGTTTAGGGTTTAGGGTTTAGGGTTTAGGGTTTAGGGTTTAGGGTTTAGGGTTTAGGGTTTAGGGTTTAGGGTTTAGGGTTTAGGGTTTAGGGTTTAGGGTTTAGGGTTTAGGGTTTAGGGTTTAGGGTTTAGGGTTTAGGGTTTAGGGTTTAGGGTTTAGGGTTTAGGGTTTAGGGTTTAGGGTTTAGGGTTTAGGGTTTAGGGTTTAGGGTTTAGGGTTTAGGGTTTAGGGTTTAGGGTTTAGGGTTTAGGGTTTAGGGTTTAGGGTTTAGGGTTTAGGGTTTAGGGTTTAGGGTTTAGGGTTTAGGGTTTAGGGTTTAGGGTTTAGGGTTTAGGGTTTAGGGTTTAGGGTTTAGGGTTTAGGGTTTAGGGTTTAGGGTTTAGGGTTTAGGGTTTAGGGTTTAGGGTTTAGGGTTTAGGGTTTAGGGTTTAGGGTTTAGGGTTTAGGGTTTAGGGTTTAGGGTTTAGGGTTTAGGGTTTAGGGTTTAGGGTTTAGGGTTTAGGGTTTAGGGTTTAGGGTTTAGGGTTTAGGGTTTAGGGTTTAGGGTTTAGGGTTTAGGGTTTAGGGTTTAGGGTTTAGGGTTTAGGGTTTAGGGTTTAGGGTTTAGGGTTTAGGGTTTAGGGTTTAGGGTTTAGGGTTTAGGGTTTAGGGTTTAGGGTTTAGGGTTTAGGGTTTAGGGTTTAGGGTTTAGGGTTTAGGGTTTAGGGTTTAGGGTTTAGGGTTTAGGGTTTAGGGTTTAGGGTTTAGGGTTTAGGGTTTAGGGTTTAGGGTTTAGGGTTTAGGGTTTAGGGTTTAGGGTTTAGGGTTTAGGGTTTAGGGTTTAGGGTTTAGGGTTTAGGGTTTAGGGTTTAGGGTTTAGGGTTTAGGGTTTAGGGTTTAGGGTTTAGGGTTTAGGGTTTAGGGTTTAGGGTTTAGGGTTTAGGGTTTAGGGTTTAGGGTTTAGGGTTTAGGGTTTAGGGTTTAGGGTTTAGGGTTTAGGGTTTAGGGTTTAGGGTTTAGGGTTTAGGGTTTAGGGTTTAGGGTTTAGGGTTTAGGGTTTAGGGTTTAGGGTTTAGGGTTTAGGGTTTAGGGTTTAGGGTTTAGGGTTTAGGGTTTAGGGTTTAGGGTTTAGGGTTTAGGGTTTAGGGTTTAGGGTTTAGGGTTTAGGGTTTAGGGTTTAGGGTTTAGGGTTTAGGGTTTAGGGTTTAGGGTTTAGGGTTTAGGGTTTAGGGTTTAGGGTTTAGGGTTTAGGGTTTAGGGTTTAGGGTTTAGGGTTTAGGGTTTAGGGTTTAGGGTTTAGGGTTTAGGGTTTAGGGTTTAGGGTTTAGGGTTTAGGGTTTAGGGTTTAGGGTTTAGGGTTTAGGGTTTAGGGTTTAGGGTTTAGGGTTTAGGGTTTAGGGTTTAGGGTTTAGGGTTTAGGGTTTAGGGTTTAGGGTTTAGGGTTTAGGGTTTAGGGTTTAGGGTTTAGGGTTTAGGGTTTAGGGTTTAGGGTTTAGGGTTTAGGGTTTAGGGTTTAGGGTTTAGGGTTTAGGGTTTAGGGTTTAGGGTTTAGGGTTTAGGGTTTAGGGTTTAGGGTTTAGGGTTTAGGGTTTAGGGTTTAGGGTTTAGGGTTTAGGGTTTAGGGTTTAGGGTTTAGGGTTTAGGGTTTAGGGTTTAGGGTTTAGGGTTTAGGGTTTAGGGTTTAGGGTTTAGGGTTTAGGGTTTAGGGTTTAGGGTTTAGGGTTTAGGGTTTAGGGTTTAGGGTTTAGGGTTTAGGGTTTAGGGTTTAGGGTTTAGGGTTTAGGGTTTAGGGTTTAGGGTTTAGGGTTTAGGGTTTAGGGTTTAGGGTTTAGGGTTTAGGGTTTAGGGTTTAGGGTTTAGGGTTTAGGGTTTAGGGTTTAGGGTTTAGGGTTTAGGGTTTAGGGTTTAGGGTTTAGGGTTTAGGGTTTAGGGTTTAGGGTTTAGGGTTTAGGGTTTAGGGTTTAGGGTTTAGGGTTTAGGGTTTAGGGTTTAGGGTTTAGGGTTTAGGGTTTAGGGTTTAGGGTTTAGGGTTTAGGGTTTAGGGTTTAGGGTTTAGGGTTTAGGGTTTAGGGTTTAGGGTTTAGGGTTTAGGGTTTAGGGTTTAGGGTTTAGGGTTTAGGGTTTAGGGTTTAGGGTTTAGGGTTTAGGGTTTAGGGTTTAGGGTTTAGGGTTTAGGGTTTAGGGTTTAGGGTTTAGGGTTTAGGGTTTAGGGTTTAGGGTTTAGGGTTTAGGGTTTAGGGTTTAGGGTTTAGGGTTTAGGGTTTAGGGTTTAGGGTTTAGGGTTTAGGGTTTAGGGTTTAGGGTTTAGGGTTTAGGGTTTAGGGTTTAGGGTTTAGGGTTTAGGGTTTAGGGTTTAGGGTTTAGGGTTTAGGGTTTAGGGTTTAGGGTTTAGGGTTTAGGGTTTAGGGTTTAGGGTTTAGGGTTTAGGGTTTAGGGTTTAGGGTTTAGGGTTTAGGGTTTAGGGTTTAGGGTTTAGGGTTTAGGGTTTAGGGTTTAGGGTTTAGGGTTTAGGGTTTAGGGTTTAGGGTTTAGGGTTTAGGGTTTAGGGTTTAGGGTTTAGGGTTTAGGGTTTAGGGTTTAGGGTTTAGGGTTTAGGGTTTAGGGTTTAGGGTTTAGGGTTTAGGGTTTAGGGTTTAGGGTTTAGGGTTTAGGGTTTAGGGTTTAGGGTTTAGGGTTTAGGGTTTAGGGTTTAGGGTTTAGGGTTTAGGGTTTAGGGTTTAGGGTTTAGGGTTTAGGGTTTAGGGTTTAGGGTTTAGGGTTTAGGGTTTAGGGTTTAGGGTTTAGGGTTTAGGGTTTAGGGTTTAGGGTTTAGGGTTTAGGGTTTAGGGTTTAGGGTTTAGGGTTTAGGGTTTAGGGTTTAGGGTTTAGGGTTTAGGGTTTAGGGTTTAGGGTTTAGGGTTTAGGGTTTAGGGTTTAGGGTTTAGGGTTTAGGGTTTAGGGTTTAGGGTTTAGGGTTTAGGGTTTAGGGTTTAGGGTTTAGGGTTTAGGGTTTAGGGTTTAGGGTTTAGGGTTTAGGGTTTAGGGTTTAGGGTTTAGGGTTTAGGGTTTAGGGTTTAGGGTTTAGGGTTTAGGGTTTAGGGTTTAGGGTTTAGGGTTTAGGGTTTAGGGTTTAGGGTTTAGGGTTTAGGGTTTAGGGTTTAGGGTTTAGGGTTTAGGGTTTAGGGTTTAGGGTTTAGGGTTTAGGGTTTAGGGTTTAGGGTTTAGGGTTTAGGGTTTAGGGTTTAGGGTTTAGGGTTTAGGGTTTAGGGTTTAGGGTTTAGGGTTTAGGGTTTAGGGTTTAGGGTTTAGGGTTTAGGGTTTAGGGTTTAGGGTTTAGGGTTTAGGGTTTAGGGTTTAGGGTTTAGGGTTTAGGGTTTAGGGTTTAGGGTTTAGGGTTTAGGGTTTAGGGTTTAGGGTTTAGGGTTTAGGGTTTAGGGTTTAGGGTTTAGGGTTTAGGGTTTAGGGTTTAGGGTTTAGGGTTTAGGGTTTAGGGTTTAGGGTTTAGGGTTTAGGGTTTAGGGTTTAGGGTTTAGGGTTTAGGGTTTAGGGTTTAGGGTTTAGGGTTTAGGGTTTAGGGTTTAGGGTTTAGGGTTTAGGGTTTAGGGTTTAGGGTTTAGGGTTTAGGGTTTAGGGTTTAGGGTTTAGGGTTTAGGGTTTAGGGTTTAGGGTTTAGGGTTTAGGGTTTAGGGTTTAGGGTTTAGGGTTTAGGGTTTAGGGTTTAGGGTTTAGGGTTTAGGGTTTAGGGTTTAGGGTTTAGGGTTTAGGGTTTAGGGTTTAGGGTTTAGGGTTTAGGGTTTAGGGTTTAGGGTTTAGGGTTTAGGGTTTAGGGTTTAGGGTTTAGGGTTTAGGGTTTAGGGTTTAGGGTTTAGGGTTTAGGGTTTAGGGTTTAGGGTTTAGGGTTTAGGGTTTAGGGTTTAGGGTTTAGGGTTTAGGGTTTAGGGTTTAGGGTTTAGGGTTTAGGGTTTAGGGTTTAGGGTTTAGGGTTTAGGGTTTAGGGTTTAGGGTTTAGGGTTTAGGGTTTAGGGTTTAGGGTTTAGGGTTTAGGGTTTAGGGTTTAGGGTTTAGGGTTTAGGGTTTAGGGTTTAGGGTTTAGGGTTTAGGGTTTAGGGTTTAGGGTTTAGGGTTTAGGGTTTAGGGTTTAGGGTTTAGGGTTTAGGGTTTAGGGTTTAGGGTTTAGGGTTTAGGGTTTAGGGTTTAGGGTTTAGGGTTTAGGGTTTAGGGTTTAGGGTTTAGGGTTTAGGGTTTAGGGTTTAGGGTTTAGGGTTTAGGGTTTAGGGTTTAGGGTTTAGGGTTTAGGGTTTAGGGTTTAGGGTTTAGGGTTTAGGGTTTAGGGTTTAGGGTTTAGGGTTTAGGGTTTAGGGTTTAGGGTTTAGGGTTTAGGGTTTAGGGTTTAGGGTTTAGGGTTTAGGGTTTAGGGTTTAGGGTTTAGGGTTTAGGGTTTAGGGTTTAGGGTTTAGGGTTTAGGGTTTAGGGTTTAGGGTTTAGGGTTTAGGGTTTAGGGTTTAGGGTTTAGGGTTTAGGGTTTAGGGTTTAGGGTTTAGGGTTTAGGGTTTAGGGTTTAGGGTTTAGGGTTTAGGGTTTAGGGTTTAGGGTTTAGGGTTTAGGGTTTAGGGTTTAGGGTTTAGGGTTTAGGGTTTAGGGTTTAGGGTTTAGGGTTTAGGGTTTAGGGTTTAGGGTTTAGGGTTTAGGGTTTAGGGTTTAGGGTTTAGGGTTTAGGGTTTAGGGTTTAGGGTTTAGGGTTTAGGGTTTAGGGTTTAGGGTTTAGGGTTTAGGGTTTAGGGTTTAGGGTTTAGGGTTTAGGGTTTAGGGTTTAGGGTTTAGGGTTTAGGGTTTAGGGTTTAGGGTTTAGGGTTTAGGGTTTAGGGTTTAGGGTTTAGGGTTTAGGGTTTAGGGTTTAGGGTTTAGGGTTTAGGGTTTAGGGTTTAGGGTTTAGGGTTTAGGGTTTAGGGTTTAGGGTTTAGGGTTTAGGGTTTAGGGTTTAGGGTTTAGGGTTTAGGGTTTAGGGTTTAGGGTTTAGGGTTTAGGGTTTAGGGTTTAGGGTTTAGGGTTTAGGGTTTAGGGTTTAGGGTTTAGGGTTTAGGGTTTAGGGTTTAGGGTTTAGGGTTTAGGGTTTAGGGTTTAGGGTTTAGGGTTTAGGGTTTAGGGTTTAGGGTTTAGGGTTTAGGGTTTAGGGTTTAGGGTTTAGGGTTTAGGGTTTAGGGTTTAGGGTTTAGGGTTTAGGGTTTAGGGTTTAGGGTTTAGGGTTTAGGGTTTAGGGTTTAGGGTTTAGGGTTTAGGGTTTAGGGTTTAGGGTTTAGGGTTTAGGGTTTAGGGTTTAGGGTTTAGGGTTTAGGGTTTAGGGTTTAGGGTTTAGGGTTTAGGGTTTAGGGTTTAGGGTTTAGGGTTTAGGGTTTAGGGTTAGGGTTTAGGGTTTAGGGTTTAGGGTTTAGGGTTTAGGGTTTAGGGTTTAGGGTTTAGGGTTTAGGGTTTAGGGTTTAGGGTTTAGGGTTTAGGGTTTAGGGTTTAGGGTTTAGGGTTTAGGGTTTAGGGTTTAGGGTTTAGGGTTTAGGGTTTAGGGTTTAGGGTTTAGGGTTTAGGGTTTAGGGTTTTAGGGTTTAGGGTTTAGGGTTTAGGGTTTAGGGTTTAGGGTTTAGGGTTTAGGGTTTAGGGTTTAGGGTTTAGGGTTTAGGGTTTAGGGTTTAGGGTTTAGGGTTTAGGGTTTAGGGTTTAGGGTTTAGGGTTTAGGGTTTAGGGTTTAGGGTTTAGGGTTTAGGGTTTAGGGTTTAGGGTTTAGGGTTTAGGGTTTAGGGTTTAGGGTTTAGGGTTTAGGGTTTAGGGTTTAGGGTTTAGGGTTTAGGGTTTAGGGTTTAGGGTTTAGGGTTTAGGGTTTAGGGTTTAGGGTTTAGGGTTTAGGGTTTAGGGTTTAGGGTTTAGGGTTTAGGGTTTAGGGTTTAGGGTTTAGGGTTTAGGGTTTAGGGTTTAGGGTTTAGGGTTTAGGGTTTAGGGTTTAGGTTAGGGTTTAGGGTTTAGGGTTTAGGGTTTAGGGTTTAGGGTTAGGGTTTAGGGTTTAGGGTTTAGGGTTTAGGGTTTAGGGTTTAGGGTTTAGGGTTTAGGGTTTAGGGTTTAGGGTTTAGGGTTTAGGGTAGGGTTTAGGGTTTAGGGTTTAGGGTTTAGGGTTTAGGGTTTAGG